>CM035432.1:69045005-69145005 GCA_020310875.1 Ceratopteris richardii | reverse complement strand
AGGTCAACCCAAAAGCTTCGTATTAAGTGAACAAATCCTCGACTTGTTTCACTCTCAATAATTTCTTCAATTTGGCAATGTGAGCATATGGGTCTCTTGCGCCATTAAAATAGTTGTGAATGGATTTCACTACTTGAGTGGGTCCCAAGATGATAGGGTGCTCTCTTGGTCTGGGTAGAGGAATCTCATTCATACCCTTTTGGTTCTTATGCCCTCTTGTTATTTCTCATTCCATCCTATATGTTTCTAGTCCTAATCTTTCTCTTCCTCTGGTGTGGAAAAAACTTACTTCACTTTGTTCATTATCTTTTTCTTTCTATGCCTCTAGGACATGTGAAGATCCTAATCCGTTGTGGTTAAGAGGATTAGTAGACTTGTTTGAGGCAAGAATTGGTTCACCCTTCCAAGTGTATGGGTGTCTACTATTCTTTGTAACCAGATACATATGTTCTGAATTGTTTTTGAGGTAAATAATCTCTCCTAGAACATCGTGATCTTTGAACTCCTATATGATGATTCCATCTAGGTCGCTATGTTTTTTACGCTTGAACCTTCAAAAAGTCTCATCAGTATCTCTATTAACAAAAAATTATATGCTCATTTTATCTTGGGGAATCCATTCTAGTGTGATGATCTTAGAGAGGAGTGATTTACCTCTAGGAGTTCAAGGCTCTCACTCTTTAGTCTCCTGTTCAAGATCTCCTATTTGAGATTCAAGTATGACTGATCCAGTCCTATTCAGTGATTTGGTTACAACATACATGGTTCCTTGCTTATCCATGTAGGACCTGTGAAGAGATGGATAGGTATGTGCTTGAAGATGAAGAGGTGTTGCAAAATCCTTGATCTACACCAACCAAATGAACTCCACGAGTATATGGTGGGCCCTTTTAGCTTGCAAATGGATGTATTAGACACCCTATGTACCTTGAAAGATCACTCTCAAAAAGATAGATCAAAACAGATAAGTTGGAGTTAGCTCAGAGGTGAAAAACTTGCTAATTTGGTTCATACACCTGTCTAGTGTTTTGCATAATTCTCTGAGCACAGCAGCAATTAGCTTAATTCTTCTTGGGGAATTCTAGTTAACTTAAAGAGCTAACTTTCAAGAGTAATCTCATCAAAAATAATAAACCACAGAGTAAGAATGAGTTTTAACAAGTGATGACATCATCTCGCTTTTCACGGGCTGCTACAGTTTGAGACCAGTGAGCAGAAAAATGAACATAACTCACAATGTAGGAACCCAATGATTATGAAAATTTGTATGCTTATACTAGACAGTAAGTGGAATTCAACATGCTTTAAATCATTGCATTTGGGTAAGTAACCACTGAGAAATGGCTCTGACAAGGTAAGTGAAAAAGTCAGGTACCTGACATAGAAGTGAAAATGAACAGACACTGTTGACTTCAACTGAACATAACTGAAGGCTGCAACATCCAAATGACATGAAAATTTGTGCCCATATATTAGACTTATAGAGCTAACTTTACCAAGTTAAATCACTAAAAATGATGCACCAAGCTCAGAGAAAACATCTCTGCAATCTGACTGAGAAAACTAAGAGTAATGGCAGTGAGTAGTATACTTCACAAGAACATGGACATATGAACTCAAATAATCATGAAAATGAAAGTATATTGCTTGTACAATACAATGACTTACTGATACATATGTGTGCCTTGTAATCACACCTTGATATGGCATAAATCTCAGCTCTTGGAGGTCTTCACATAGGTCTCTCTAACCACGACTAAGACTGCCATCTATTTATAGTTGACTTTGGGAGGCTAACTTCCCTCAATCACTCTCCAATCAATCAATGATTGATTTGATTCTCTACCTACCACAAATCACGAATTCGTGGCTCCTCTTTCCCTTTTTGATCAAGTGGACTCAACCACTTAAGATTCTTTCACTTTTACATTAAGTAAACTCTTCAAAAGTTACAAGAGGTAGTTCACAAGTGAACTTTACATAGTCTTCATTTTAAGGCTTCTTCTATGACTTTGTGGGACTCAAGCCAATACTTAGGCTTGTCATAGACTTCCTCCAACAGCTCCCCCTCAAGCCAAGTATGCTTGAGGTCTTCAATCTTCCAAGATTACCTGAAAACCTATCATAGCCTTGAATTTGCAAAGCTTTGTACCATCCAATGCTTTGGTTAGAATATCTGCACATTGTTGATGAGTGGACACATATGATATTTGAATCTCTTTGCTTATAATCTTCTCTCGTACATAGTGATAATGAACTTCAATATGTTTAGTCCTTGCATGAAAAATAGGATTAGCAGCTAAGTGAATAGAACTCATATTGTCACCAAAAATAGTTGGAGTTCCAAACTCCAATCCAAGATCTTTGAATAATGTCTTCATCCACATAGCTTCCTGAGTAGCTATGGCAAGACCTCTGTGTTCAGCTTCAGTAGAAGAGAGAGCAACTGTGGGTTGCTTCTTGGATGACCATGAAATAAGCTTTGAACCTGCAAAGGTAAGATAACCTGAAGTGCTCCTTCTATCTTCCTTGGAGCCAGCCCAATCTACATCAGAAAATAGCTTCAAACCTAAATCAGATACATAAGGATAATAGAGTCCTTCATTTATGGTTCCTTTGAGATACTTGAGAATCCTTTTGGCAGCATCCATATGTGGTTTCCTTGGTGTGTGCATAAATTTGACTTAGCACACTCACACTGTAACATATATCTACTCTTGTCAATGTGGCATAGTTGAGACTACCCACTAGACTTTGATATGATATGATGTCCTCTATGAGTTCACCTTCATGTGAGCTCAATTTGTGATTGACCTCCATTGGAGTACCTGCAATCTTACAATCTTGCATCTTGAATTTTGCCAACATGTCCTTAATGTACTTTCTTTGAGTGAGAAACAAACCATGATCTTTGTAGACAACTTCCAAACCTAGGAAGTAGGTAAGTGAACCCAAATCACTTATCTTGAACTCTTCTCTCATCTGATCTTTGATCTTCTTCATACCATCTACATCATTTCTTGTCAATATAATATCATCTACATATACACATAAGTAGATGACCTCAGAATTACTCTTTTTAATAAAGAGTGAAGGATCTGCCTTGCTTGGTTGAAAGCCTTTGTCCTGCAAGAATGAAAAAAGCCTGAAATTCCAAGCTCTTGGGGCTTGCTTGAGACCATACAATGCTTTGTTAAGTTTACACACATAATCAGGATAAACTTGATTCTCAAAACCAGGTGGTTGTGCCATATATACCTCTTCTGTTATCCAACCATTCAAGAATGCATTCTTTACATTTAGTTGAAGTATCTTCCAATTCTTGGAAGAGGCAATACTAAGGAAAACCCTAATAGTAGGCATCTTTGCCACAGGAGAGAAAGTCTCCTCATAATCAATTCTCTGAGCTTGTGCAATGTAATAAAGTTAGGGATCCGATGGCTTCAGACAGATCTGAAATTGGATATCGTTTGGTCACTCGTTTGAAGGACCAAAGATCTCGAGAGTAGACTCAAGCATAAGTTCATGTGCTCTCATATTCAAGTAATCCACTTAGCCTAGTGGTTAAGTCTCATGGTTGTGAAGGAGGAGGTCTTGGGTTCAACTCCCATGGGGAGCATGGGGAGAGAGTTTTGCCCAAAGAGCTCTAGAGCCTTCTAACTCAAGTTAAGTCGTAATCCTTGTTCTCTTGCATGCAAAGCCTTTTGCTACAAGCCTTGCCTTATACCTGTTAATGGAACCATCAAAATTCTTCTTGAGTTTATAGACCCATCTTGAGCCTATTACCTTCATGGATGAAGTCTTGGGCACCAAATCCCAAGTGTTGTTTTCCTCAAGTGCTTCAATCTCTTCCTTCATTGCATGCTTCCATTCTGTTTTTGCTTTGGCCTCTTCAAATGATGATGGCTCCTCTTGGTTTATGTCATGTGCTATGTAGATAGAATGTTTAGTTACTAATGAGGTGTCAAACCCATACCTTTCTGGTTTTTTCTTTTCCCTCATAGATCTTCTTAAGCCATGATGTGATGATTGTGCCTCATGTCCAAGTTCCTGCAATTTTGCTTTACCTTTAGACTTCCATGCTTTGATCTTTTCCATCTGAGATTCTTCATCATCATCCGAGGTGTCTTGTTCTTCAATCTTTGGTTGTTCTCTACCAAGCTTTGGAAAATTTTCTTCAAGATCATATGGTAAATTGACCTTCCTGCATGAATCTTCATACCATGAATTGTTCTCATCAAAAACTATATCTCTGCTTACCAAGAATCCTTTGTTGGTAGGGTTGTATAACCTGTAGCCCTTTTGATTGTTGTCATATCCAATAAATACACACCTTTCTGCCTTTGGATCCATCTTGCCTCTAACCTATGAAGGAACATGAGCAAAAGCAATACATCCAAAAATTTTACAATGATCTAAGCTTGGTCTTCTTCCATTCCAAGCCTCATATGGAGTCATCCCATCAAGGGATTTTGAAGGCAACCTGTTAATCAAGTAAGTGGCTGTAGATACAGCCTCAGCCCATAAGTAATTAGGTAAATGCTTTTCATTTAACATAGACCTTGCAGCTTCAACGATTGTCCTATTCCTCCTTTGTGCCACTCCATTTTGCTCAGGAGTGTACCTTGTAGTTACCTCTCTTTTGATTCCTCTTTCTTGAAGAAAAGAATCAAACTCATGGGAGAAGTATTCTCCCCCTCCATCTAACCTTAGCCTTTTTAGTGATTTACCTGTTTGATTCTCCACAAGAGCCAAATATCTTTTGAAACATGAAAAAACTTCATCTTTGTGTTTCATAAAGAATAGGATAGTCCATCTGCTGCAATCATCAATAAAGGAGACATAATACCTTGATCCAGATATTGAAGCTTCCTTGCTAGGTCCCCATACATCTGTATGAACCAACTCGAAGAGATCTACATGCATATAACCTTTCTTCATGAATGGTAACCTGTGAGACTTTCCAAATTGACATGCACTACACTTATAAATCATATGTTGTTTTGACAAGTTAGGGAGTCCAAGTACACTTTGGTCCCTGCAAATTTGCTTTAATGACCTTTCACCAATATGTGCTAACCTTTTGTGCCATACTTCCAATTCTGTGAGTGTTTGACTACCATAATTAAAGAGAGCAATGTTTCTAGTGTCTTGTAACTCAAATGTGAACAATCTACTTGTCTTTTCACCTTTTGCAATTTTTTTGAATCCTTGACTTGGATCTTCAACAAATGCTCCTACTTTTGTGAACCTGACTTGCAACCCTTTCTCTACTATCTGCCCAACACTTATCAAATTCTTTGTAATGGTAGGGACATAGAGTACCCTACTGAGTAGGTTGATGTTTCCATCAGGTGCTTTGACATTGCCTATTTTCTCCACAGGATGTTTTGTATCATCTCCTGTCTGTACCTCATGCTTATTCCTTGGATCTTCTAAATCTGATAGGAGTGCCACATTTCCTGCCACATGATTTGAACAACCTGAATCTATGTAGAAAACATGCTCATCAGATTTACCTTGTGGCATAGCCATGTTCATGATTAATAATGAATCCTCTTTGTTTGAGTCTTCTGTGTAGTTATTGTAGTCTCTCCTTCCTTTGTAGCCTCCTTGATAGTTTGAATGATTGTAGTTGTTGTAATTGCCATGGTAATTGTTGAACCTTCCTCTTGAGTAGCCATAACTTCCTCTATTGTATCCTTTGCCTCTTTGATTCCTGGAATTCCTAAAGCAATTTTCAGTTGTATGATTAGTTAATCCACAAATAGAACATGGGTTGGAGTCTTGGGATCTCCCCCTGCCTTGTCTACCTCCTCTTCCTCTACCTCTGCCATGTCTTCCTCGACCTGCATAGTTAGCTTGATATGTACCTGCTTCATCATCCACTTTCTTTGCCTTTCCTTTGTTATCTTTGGACTTGCTTTTATCAGTGTATAAAGCTAAAGATTGATTACCTTTAGAGCTTTCTCCATTTTTTATAAGACTTGCCTTTTGATTAAGTAGTTGTCCAATGAGTGTATTGAAATCAGGTACATGCATGTCCATGTACAAATCCATAGCTGTGGTGAATGCTTCCCACTTGTCATCTGCCTTCAAGCCATTGATGACCTACCTTACAATTTGTTCTTCATCTATTACCTCTCCAGTGCTTCCCAACTGATCTGATATGTCCTTGAGCTTTGTTACAAAATCAGTCACATTTGGTTTGGGAGCCTTCTTGAGAGTTATGAAATCCAGCCATAGTTGATGCTTCCTAGCTTTGGTACTTGGAGAAAAGAAAGCTTCAAGTGCATCCCACACTTCCTAAGATGTCTTACAACTTCTAATGTGAGGCAACAAAAAATCTGAGATAGAGTTGAGGAGATAAGACCTTGCAAGTGCATCCTTGGAGCACCATGTGCTCAATCTCTCTTGCTAATCTTGTGTTGGTTGACTTTTTTTCCTGAAACTTGGCATAACTTCATCTCCAGCCACATAACCATATAAACTTCTACCTTGGATATAAGCTTCCATTCTTAATGACCAAGCTGAGTAGTTACCTCTGTCCAATTTGTCAATTGATGAAGGAAATCCATCTGCCATGTTGTCCAATCTTGCTCTGATAACACTGTGAAGAGATGGATAGGTATGTGCTTGAAGATGAAGAGGTGTTGCAAAATCCTTGATCTACACCAGCCAAATGAACTCCCGGAGTATATGGTGGGCCCTTTTAGCTTGCAAATGGATGTATTAGACACCCTATGTACCTTGGAAGATCACTCTCAAAAAGATAGATCAAAACAGATAAGTTGGAGTTAGCTCAGAGGTGAAAAACTTGCTAATTTGGTTCATACACCTGTCTAGTGTTTTGCATAATTCTCTGAGCACAACAACAATTAGCTTAATTCCTCTTGGGGAAATCTATTTAACTTAAAGAGCTAACTTTCAAGAGTAATCTCATCAAAAATAATAAACCACACACTGAGAATGAGTTTTAACAAGTGATGAAATCATCCCCATTTTCACGGGCTGCTACAGTTTGAGACCAGTGAGCAGAAAAATGAACATAACTCAAAATGTCGGAATCCAATGATTACGAAAATTTGTATGGTTATACTAGACAGTAAGTTGAATCCAAAAAGCTTTAAATCATTGCATGTGGATAAGTAACCACTGAGAAATGGTTGTGACAAGGTAAGTGAAAAAGTCGGGTACCTGACATAGAAGTGAAAATGAACAGACACTGTTGACTTCAACTGAACATAACTGAAGCTTGCAACATCCAAATGACATGAAAATTTGTGTGCATATAGTAGACTTTTAGAGCTAACTTTACCAACTTAAATCACTGAAAATGATGCACCAAGCGCAGAGAAAACATCTCTGCAATCTGATTGAGAAAACTGAGAGTAATGGCAGTGAGTAGTATACTTCACAAGAACATGGACATATGAACTCAAATAATCATGAAAATGAAAGTATATTGCTTGTACAATACAATGACTTACTGATACATATGTGTGCCTTGTAATCACACCTTGATATGGCATAAAGCTCAGCTCTTGGAGGTCTTCACATAGGTCTCTCTAACCACGACTAAAACTGCCATCTATTTATAGTTGACTTTGGGAGGCTAACTTCCCTCAATCACTCTCCAATCAATCAATGATTGATTTGATTCTCTACCTACCACAAATCACGATTTCGTGGCTCCTCTTTCCCTTTTTGATCAAGTGGACTCAACCACTGAAGATTCTTTCACTTTTACATTAAGTAAACTCTTCAAAAGTTACAAGAGGTAGTTCACAAGTGAACTTTACATAGTCTTCATTTTAAGGCTTCTTCTATGACTTTGTGGGACTCAAGCCAATACTTAGGCTCGTCATAGACTTGCTCCAACAGGATCTGTATTCAAATTTGAGCACCAGGGTGATCGATTTCAAAAGGTTGATCTAGATTTCTAAGTTGGATCATGAATCATTGTAAACTAGCCTCCTAGATGCAAGCACCTAAGCAGTTGATTTGAATATATTAAAGTTGAGTCTTATATGGACCTTCGAGGGTTTGTAGGTCTGCAAACCTTGAACTACCTATATGTCTTTCTGTTGGTGTATTTCATCCAAGCCTAGTGCTTGATGATTCATAAATGTAAACATTACGTATGCACACTCTCAATGAGAGATTCATAGAAACATGCTCTTGTAATTCTTGAAGAGTTGTGACCTTGAAAAGAAAAATTCATTCAAGAAACGCGTGGCCATGTTAGGCACAAATTACGATATGAGTTATGAGTGATTGTTAGCTAGGTGATTCCTCAACTTTAGGAGAACTTGTAGGTACAATCTCTCCAAGATTTCAATTCAAATGTCACCATATAAACACCTATGTATAGTCGGAGTTAGAGCAGCACTTAGAACTACATTCTAGAGAGATTTTTATAAAGCACCAAGCCACAAGTGAAGCACACATTGTGCTCCTCCTTCCCGAGCTTCATGTCCATTCATATCATGTACAATATGTTCAATACATATTGATTTTCTAGCTATACTTTGAAGTTGTTCTCATGTATTGCTATAGGTTCATATTCACATTTTCAGTCAACTTCAGTGAGTGAGTTCTCTGTGTATACATGATCTATTGTTGAGCTTTAAGTTCGTTTAGGTAATTTGATGAGTCTCTTTTCATCATCATTTTTACATTACTCTATGAGCTACAATCATTTGAAGCTGACTAGGAATACTAGCAGTTAACTCCTAAAATGTCGAGGTGATACCTATATATAGTTAAATTGATTTCTCTCAGTATGGCTCATCAAAATTCATCAAATTTATTGCTTTAGATTCATTATCTATTGAATTAAAAGTTTGCAAAAGACCTTTGTTCAATTTTTAGCAGGTTGTGAGCTGTTAGTTAATTTCCACAGTGTAATCCATCCCAAAAATAGCAAGTTTCAATTCATCTATTTAGTATCAACTAGTCTGTCTTGATGAATCAATTTGAGATTGATACTCCAAAGCATTAGGATGGTTTATATGCATCCTTAGCAAGCTCAAGGTGTCTACTTATCATCTTTGAAGTCATCTTGGCAAGTGTAGAGCAGGTTTTTGCAACATCAGGCACATCTTTGGAGTGTATTATCCATCTCTCTTCAGAGTGGTATCAAAGCAAAGATAAATCAACGTGGGAGATGGATTTCCTTCCACCATTGAGAAATTGAAGAGAAATAACTACTCAGCTTGGTCTCTGAGGATGGAGGCCTACCTTCAAGGGAGAAGTTTATTTGGATACACATCTAGAGATGAAGTCATGCCAACAATGAGAAACAAAGGACAACTATCACATGAAGAGCAAGAAAGGCTTACAATTTGGTGCTCAAAGGATGAACTAGCCAGGTCCTACATCTTAAACTCAATCTTTGATTTCCTCTTACATCATGTTAAAGGATGCAAGACCTCAAGAGAAACTTGGAAAGCACTAGCTTCTTTCTTCTCTTCAAATACGAGAGCAAGGAAGAAGCAGCTATGGATGGATTTTACTACCTTGAAGAGAAGAACCATGCGAAGTGTGACTGATTATGTCACCAAAATGCAGGAGATCTCTCATTAGTTACGAAGCATTGGATGTTAGAGTAAGATGTTTACGAAAGCACACAAACAGCACAAGGAAGAGGAAGAAGCTTGGAGCACAACACACAGTACTGAATGTGTAAATAGAGAATGTACAAATATAAATAGCCCATTAGGGCAATAGGAGTATATACAAGACGGGGGAAAAAAACTTCATTAAGAGGGAAAAAAAGTGTCCCGGTAGTCCTAGTGTGTTCACACACATCACTACCTAAATATATCAATAAATCCCCCCTAGGAGTGATGCAGTGAACAAGGACCTGGCACTCATGTATAAGGATGTGCCAAGCTATGTGGAATCAATCCACAAAAGGAAATAAGCCCAAAGCTTTGCTGAAAACTTCAAACTTCTCTGTAGGCAGAGCCTTCGTGAAAAGGTCTACAATGTTCTCTTGTGTGGGCACATATGCCAAGCTAATCTCCCAACCTATCCTAACATAATGATAATGCACCTCAATGTGCTTAATGCGAGCATGGAACACAAGGTTCCTCACAACTACCAATGCACTCTGGCTACCAGTGAAGATGGTGGTGGCAGAAGACTAACCAACACCCAAATCAGCCATAAGGCATCTGAGCCACACACACTCAAGAGTCGTTGTGAAAGTTGTCCTATACTCAGCCTCACAACTAGAAGTGGCCAGAGTAGGCTGCTTCTTTCTTAGCAAAGATATGCATGAGCTACCAAGCATGAAGCAAAAACCACTAGTGGACACATGACTATCATAGAAAATTGCCCGATCAGTGTCAAAAAAAGCATGCAAATCTGGCGATAGTGATCCCCCCTTGGGATAAAAGAACCCAAGTAGCCGGATACCACTCAAGTAGCAAAAGATGCGCTTAACTGCCTACCAATGCTTGACACCTGGGCAATGCATAAACCTGCTCATCTATGAGGCAACAAATTGAATATCTGGCCGAGTAATGCATAAGTAAATCAGGCATCCAATAGCCTATTGATAGAGAACAACATCAAATGCATCTCCACCGTCATGAAGACTCAATCGTAAAGGGAGTGGCAATAGGTTTACAGTCTTCAAGGCCAAAATGCTATAATAATGTGTCAATATATTTCATTTGACACAAAGCCATTCCACCATGATAAACATAAAATCCACTAACTCTGTAATGGAACAACTTTTAGATACTATGATATGTTGAAAAAGTCAGAGAAATTTAAAAGCTCATGTGCAATTGGTTTGGCTTGCATCGTCATCTTCATCAAACAAGTGAATATTCCTACTTGATGCAGAAACTTCTTGTTCCCATATCTACAGCTTGCAGAGACTTACGCACAATAGATAATTGTTGCATCAAGTTTTTGCACCGATATAACTTCAAAATTATGCGATTTATGATTGTGATCCTTCCAGATGCAATATTGAAACCAACACAGAGACATCATAAAGAGAACTATACTCACAACTCTTTGCAAGAGTGGACGCAAACTGCCATAAGACCTTTTTGATGAAGAGATTCAGTGATGTTGTATGCTTCAGAGTAAGATTAAGTATAACTCATGAATTTAGATCTGAGAATATGATCTTCTTGCCAGTAATGTCTCTTGAAGCGTCTTCAAAATCATTCAGCACTCTTGCATAGCTTCTGTTTGATAACATTAGCCAGTCCATGCCCACACAAGACATCTACTAGCTTGCCCTTCTTCCCAAGTCGCACATAGAGGTAGTCATCCTAACTTCCAGATCAGTCCTCCTTGAGAGCGTCTCTCACTTCTCTGTTGTATTTTCCAGCCACGCGAAGCCGCCTCTTCTTCTGCCGAGAAAAAAACAAAAAAGATCAGAGCCAGCTCGAAAAATCTCCTTCTCTTTTTAAAGAATCCTCCAGCTCCCCCTCTTTCCTCCCAAGCTAAGCGGCCCTTCCTTCTAAGAAAGGAAGAAAAGAACCCTCCCCAAATCCAGGTCGGTTCTTCTCCCCCTTCCATCATTCTCAAACTCTCTGCCAGCTCCATTTCCCTTTCCGCAGCCATGAACCCATACCATCCACGAACGTAAAGGCTACTGCCCACATTTTTAGGGTTCTTTATCATAGATTCTAAAGGGGTCAAAAAATACATGGAATACGATAGAGAGACATGCATAGTAATTCATTCCCCCAACTAGTTTGCCAGTTTTCATGCCTTACTTGGAGAATATGATACAAAATACAAATGCCACATTTGAAATCATAGCTCCCATAAAACCAGTCATCTTAATGTTGAGCTCTATCAATACAGCAATGCCACACCCTCCAATAATGGATATCAAAGATAGATAAACTGGAAGAGGAAAGTGCTCTCAGTAGTAAAAACATGGCCATACCCACAAACTAGAGGGCCATATGGTCGAGATAGAATCTCCACGACACTGTGATGTTGTCTTTGTGGAGGATGCTTTTCAACCATTGTTTTCATGTACTAAGGAGAGATATGTTAGCTCCAAAGACATGTATGATACTTTGCTGCCTCTTTTTACAGGTGGACAATCTAGTGCTAGTCCTAATGAGGCAACTTCTTAGCCTTTGCAGGTTTCATGTGATGATGCAGATCATCCCATTTCTAATGCATATTTACATGATGCACTTCTTGGTGAGAGAGATCTTATTGAGGAGGCAAAAACTATGCCAAAATGGCTAGTGCATACCTTGTTTGATATCAAATTAGATGAACCTCTCTCATATTGTACTTGTTCAGGCTCTCATAGTGCCTCCTTTGCATCACATTGCTATGCTATGGGTGCATCTAGTCTCTGTGATGAGAATGAGCCTGTTTCATTTGATGAAGCATAGAATTCAGAAAACTAGATGGCTGCTATGCAATTTGAATATGATGCTATAATGAAGAATGGTACTTGGTCTTTGTGTGACTTGCATCCTAGCAAGAAGGCCATTGACACTAAGTGGGTTTACAAGTTGAAGCATAAGCCTGATGGAACAGTTGACATGTATAACGCTAGGCTTGTTGCAAAGGGTTATGCGTAGGAAAGAGGCATTGATTTTGATGAGACATTTGCACCTACATGTCGTATGACTACTATTCGGAGCATGTGTGCACTTGCAGCCCATCATGGTTGGAATGTATATCAATTGGACATTAAAACAACATTTCTGAATGGTGACTTGCATAAAGAAGTGTATGTTTTTAAGCAACATGGCTTTGTGGAGAAAGGGCATGAAAACCAAATGTGCAGGTTAAAGAAAGCATTATATGGTTTAAAGCAAGCACCACCTGCTTGGTATGCGAAGCTACATGCCTATCTAATTGCACATGGTTTTGAGAACAAATCCAACTGAAAGCACCTTATATGTTAAGCGTGCTAATGATGTGCTTCTGATCATTGTTGTCTATGGTGATGACATGCTTCTCACTGGTCCTATTGAGAAGCATATTGTTGATTTTAAGGCTCACTTGCATGTCTCATTTGAGATGTCTAATTTGGGGCATTTGCATCATTATTTGGGCATTCAGTTTATGCACTTTCTTATCAAAAGAACAATGGGGCTTTTTCTATAAGAGGACAGAATGTAAATAGATTATATACTTATGAGGTTGAAGTTAGAGATTATGCAGGACATACAATGGTCAATGGGACTCAAGTAAGTCGATTGGATTTATGGCATAAGAGATTAGGACACATCTGTGTTCGTAGATTGAAGGATATTGCAAAGAAATTCTTGGTTTAAGGTCTACCACAACTACCTAACCAAGATTTGGATTTTGTTTGTGAGGCATGTCAATTTGGAAAACATGTATGAAGTCCTTTTTCAAAGCAGTATTGCAAACCAGAGGTATTTTGGACTTGATTCATATTGATGTATGGGGTCCATCTCAAGTAGATTCCATGGCAGGTAGCAAGTACTTTGTAACATTTATTGATGACGTCTCAAAGTTTACAATCATTTATTTTATGAAATTCAAATCAAAAGTGTTTGATATGATCAAGAAGTTCAAATCATTGGTTGAAAAGCAAATAGGTTGAAGAATAAGAAGGTTGAGACAAGATCGAGGAGGTGAGTATTTTTCTAATCAGTTTCTTTCATATTTGGAAGAAGAAGGAATAAGAAAGGAGACTACAAACACATACACACCTCAACCAAATGGTGTGGCTGAAAGAAGAAACAGGTCTATCTTGGAGATGGGTAGGTGCATGTTAAATGAAAAGGACTTACCACTTACTTTTTGGGTTGAAACATGCAATATGACAGTTTATGTGATGAACAGGTTACCACCTAAGCATTGTTTTATGGATCAAAACCAGATAGTTCTAATTGTAGAATTTTTGGAAGAATATGTTTTGTTCATGTTCCACAAGAGTTAAGGTCAAAGTTGGATCCAAGGTCACAAAAAATGATTTTCATTGGTATGGTAGAAGGGCAACCAGGATATAATGTGTGAACCTAGATACGAGAGAGGTAATTGTTTTGAGAGATGTTATTTTTCATGAAGATAAATCTTGGTATTAGCATGAAGTGCAGGTAGATGAAGAAGAAACTACAAAAAGTCATGAAGAAGAGCCAAGTTCTCTAAGCTCACCAGAAAGTCAAATTAGACATGAAGAGATAACTCCCCCAATCAAAAGTTGAAGAAAATTTTAGATTTAATTTTAAAGGAAATTGAGTCACAGGAAGAAGAAAGTGAAGGTTCTACATCAAGAAGAACAAAAACTCAAAGGCAAGAAAAGCATGATAGGACAAGAAGTCAATCTAGGTATCCAGTAAGAGAAAGAAGGCAACCGCAAAGATTTTTTCATGAAGCTTATATGGCAAAACTTCTTGAGGAGCAAGAACCAACAAGTTTTAAAGAAGCATCAAAGGTAAAGAAATGGGTTGAGGCAATGGATGAAGAAATGGAAGATTTGTATGAGAACAAGACATTGATTGTAGCTCCAAGGCAACCTAACATCAAGGTAATCGGTAACAAATGGGTGTACAAGATAAAGAGAAACAGTGATGGTTCACTAAGTAGATATAAAGCAAGGCTTGTTTGTAAAGGTTATGCACAGAGTTATGGCATCAATTATGAGGAGACATTTTCTCTTGTTGCCAAGATATCAACAATACAGACATTAATAAGTGTTTATGCAAGCAAGGTATGGAATCTTTATCAATTAGATATCAAAAATGCATTTCTCAATGGTGATTTAAAAGAAGATGTGCACATGGAGCAACCAGCAAGTTATGAAGATCCCAAAAAGCCTACACATGTATGTAAACTCTTGAAAGCATTGTATGGTCTTAAGTAGGCTCCAAGGGATTGGAATTTTAGATTAGTAAAGTTTCTTGAAAAGCAGGGATAGAGGTGTTCAAATGTAGATACTTCTTTCTATGTTAAAGTTGAAGGATTGTTGATTGTTTATATCTCAATTTATGTGTGTGGCTTGATAATAACAGGAAACGATGAAGGTGAAATAGCCAAGATCAAAGCAAAGCTTTGATCTGAATTTAAAATTTTAGATTTAGGAGAACTGACATACATTCTTGGAATCGAAGTTATGAAGAAGGATGATGGTGTATATCTTCTACAAAGGAAGTATATTTCAAGTTTGTTAAAGAAGTATGGCATGGACCATTGCAAGAGTATCAGTAATACGATAGAACCCAATGTGAAGTACAATGTTGAAGATGGTGAACCTTTAGAAGATCCACTTATCTACAAATCTTTGATTGCTTCTCTTATATATGCAACTTTAACAAGGCCGGATATTACATTTAGTGTAAGTACATTGTCTCAATTCATGAACAAATCCACAAATGTACATATGCAAGCAGTTAAAAGGGTCTTGAGATATTTGAAGGGTACATTAAATGAAGGTTTGGGCTATAAATATCATGAAGTTATGGATTTGAAAGCATACAGTGATGTAGATTGGGCTGGAAATAAAGTTGATAGAAGGAGTACAAGTGGATATCTAATATTTATAGGTAATAATTTGTTTTCATGGAGTTCTAAAAAACAGTCTAGAGTAGCACTTTCAAGCACAAAAGTTGAATATAGAAGTCTTAAAAATGCAACATGTGAGATTATGTGGTATTTGAAGCTTTATGAAGACATGAATCTATCTACATCACGTCCACAACTCTTTGGAGATAAGGTAAGTTCATTACAGCTCATGTCTAATCTCATGTACAATGCAAGAACCAAACACATTGAAGTACACTATCACTATGTTTGAGAGAAGGTGGTGAATGAAGATATTGATATTCAACATGTTGTATCTAAAGATCAATTAGCAGACATACTCACAAAAGTAGTCGATGCTTAGAAGCTCAAGCGAATAAAAGTTCTACTTGGAATCAAAGCTTTGGATTTAGAGCTTGAGGGGGGCAATGTTACATAAGAACAAGCTCTAAAGTAATTTTTTTAGGCTTATGGATATTATTAGTTATTATAAATAACATGTGGAGGTTCTCACATCTTTATATTTAGAGTAAAAGTAGATAAAAGTAAGAAGGAAAGTAGAGGTATCTATTTTTAAACAAGGAAGGCCCTTTTGTTGATAGCCTCTCAATAAAAAGAGTGGTTCTCTTAGTGTAGGTCGACGAATTGAGTGATTCTTGTTGCGTTGTGAAGCCTACAACATCTACTATATAAGTAGATCAGGTTTTCTACAACATTAAATGAAAGCTCCACAAAAGTAGGCATTTTTGCATATCTCTCTTCAAACTTTCCTATCTCAGTGGTTATGAGGTATTTTTGAGTCATTTCACTTGGAGGCATTTTCTTATCTCTCATACTTTTGTTCTATATCAAAATTTTGCATATATCTTTCCGTTTTTCTGTTGTTTTACATGAGTTGTCAATTCATATAGTTAGTCATACCTTGCTATTGTAGGCCTCCACATACCTTGACTTCAATCCATTTGTTTGGGAGATATTCACCACCTTTTTTGACATTTTTGTTTCTAAAGCATGCTACTCAAAGTCTACTTTAAAAATATATGATTTCTTTTAACAAATTCCACCAAGAGAGTTTCTAGTGATTATTTTGCAAGAATCAACCATTTCTGTTTTCTTGAAAGTTTGGCAGAAAGTTTTATTTCCGAAGTTTGGAAATATTTGTTTGATCTTTTGAAGTTATTGGGAGCTCTCATCATTTTTTGTTGTGTACTCTGATGTTTACAAGTTTGTAAAAATAGCAAGGCTGATGACAAGTGGGAGTCCTTCACAACTTCCATGGACCTATACATGGACATGCATGTGCCTCCCCTCAACACTCGTATGGGCCAACTCTTCACACATGAAGAAAAGATAAGCAAGAATGGTGAATCCTCAAGAGGTAATCATTCTTTTGCCTTATACTCTAATAAAGATAACGCTAAGGATAGGCCAAAGTTTAAGAAGAATGAAGATGAAGGTAGATCTTTCCGAGCCAACTTCACAGGTAGAGGAAAAGCTAGAGGAAGAGGAGGAAAGCAAGGTAGGGGGAGACCCCAAGCATTTCAATCTTGTAGCATTTGTGGCCACCCTAATCATACCACTAAGGAATGTTGCAAGAATCCAAGGAATTTCAGAGGAAGAGGATTCAATAGACATGGCTATGGATCAAATAGAGGCAAGTATAATGGAGGATACAACAATAAATACTTCAATAATAATAATCATCAAAATGGACATAGAGGAAGAAAGGAATACAACAACCACATTGAAGATGAAACTCAAGAAGACTCACTACTCCTCATGAACCTATCATTAAAGCAGGTTAAGGATGATGATCATGTTTTCTATATTGACTCAGGGTGCTCAAATCATGTATTAGGAAATGTAGCATTGCTCTTTGATCTAGAAGATCCCAAAAATAAACATGAAGTGCAGACAGGTGATGATACAAGAAATTCAATGGAGAAAATAGGTAATGTTAAGACATCAGATGGCAACATGAATCTTCTAAGCAAGGTTTTGTATGTGCCTACCATAACCAGAAATTTGATAAGTGTTGGACAAATTGTGGAGAAAGGATTGCTCATTAGGTTTACAAGGCATGGAGCATATGTGGAAGACCCCAAGCAAGCATTCAGAAGAATTCCCAAGGGAGAAAATATAGGAATACTTTTCACCTTTGAAGTCGAGGACACCATGAACATAGCATTATTTAGCTATGGATCTCAAACACTCTCTGAATTGGAGGTATGGCACAAAAGGCTTGCTCATATTGGTAAGAGAACTTTGAAACAAATTTGCAAGGATCAAAGTGTACTTGGATTGCCCAACATCACAAAACAACATATTATATACAAGTGTGGAGCTTGTCAATTTGGCAAAGCTCATAGACAATCCTTCAACAGGAAAGGCTATATCCATCAGGAAATACTAGATCTTGTCCACACATATGTGTGGGGTCCAAGCAAAGAACCTTCTATTTCAAGTTCAAGATATTATGTATCTTTTATTGATGATTGTAGTAGATGGAAAATTTTGTACTTTATGAAGCTTAAAGACAAAGTCTTCAATTGTTTCACAAAGTATCTTGCTTGTTTAGAAAATCAAATAGGTAGATGTATCAAGAAGCTCAGATCAAATGGTGGCGGAGAATACTTCTCAATTGAATTTGATGCTTTCCTAGAAGAAAAAGGCACCAAAAGAGAGGTGACAACTAGATACACACCTGAGGTCAATGGAGTAGCTGAAAGAAAGAATAGAGCAATAATTGAGGCAGCTAGATCCATGCTCAATGAAAAGGGTTTACCCAATTATCTTTGGGGAGGCTGTATTAACAACCATATACCGTGTAAATAGACTTCCATCAAAGTCTTTAGATGGTATGACTCCCTATGAGGTATGGAATGGAAGAAGGCCAAGTCTAGAGCATTGAAAAATCTTTGGATGTCTAGATTATGCTCACAGACCCTCTCACATAAGAGGGAAATTGGATCCCAAAGCAGAGAAGTTTATCTTTATTGGATATGATCAAAACCAAAAAGGACACAGATTGTATAATCCCTCTAACAAAGGTCTTTCAGTTAGTAGGGATGTAGTCTTTGACAAAAATAAATCTTGGTTTGATGACTATAAGCAAGTGAAGCTACCCTATGACTTGGAAGAAGACTTTCCATCTCTTCCAACAAAGGAACCAAAGCATCATGAAGATAGTTACTTTGAAGATGACTTGACAGATTTACAGAAATTGAAGTTATGGAAGAACAAAGGGAAGGCTAAGGTGTAGGATCTAGCTCAAGGATCAAAAAGCTCTCATCAACCACTCACAAGATGAATGAGAGAGAAGATGAAACCAGATAGATATGGATTTGATACCTCTTTGGTCACAAAGAATTAAATTTATATGGCTAAGGAATCCAACAATTAAGAACCAATGTCATATGAAGAAGCTCAAGGCAAGAAGGAATGGAGAGAAGCAATGGATGAAGAAACCAAAGCCCTCATAGACAATGACACATGGGAACTTGCTCCTAGCAATCCATCAATGAAGGTAATTGGATCAAGGTGGATCTATAAAGTAAAAAGGAATTCAAATGGTAGCATTAATAGATACAAGGCAAGGTTAGTGGCCAAGGGGTTTGCCCAAACCCATGGAATAGACTATGAAGAGACCTTCTCATCTATTACTAAAATGCCTACCATTAGAGTACTTTTTAGCATTGTTGCATCTAGGAATTTGAACCTGTATCAATTAGATGTAAAGAATGCATTTCTCAATGGTTGGATTTTAGAGGAAATTTATATGGCACAACCACCTCGTTATGAAGATGCACATCAACCAAATTATGTGTGTAAATTGAAGAAGGCTCTATATGGTTTGAGGAAAGCTCCAAGTTGGTGCCAAGAACAAAGGACATGAAAGTCATTGGCAACAAATGGGTGTACAAGGTAAAGAGGCATGCAGATGGGAGCATCTCTAGGTATAAAGCAAGGCTGGTTGCCAAAGGTTTTGCTCAAACCTATGGCATATACTTTGAGGAAACATTCAATCCAATAGCTAAGATGTCCACCATCAGAAGTTTGATTGAAATTTCAGCCTTGAAAGGTTGGAAGATGTACCAATTGGATGTGAAGAATGCTTTCCTAAATGGAGAGCTTGAAGAGGTAGTCTTCATGGACCAACCCCAAGGCTTTGAAGATGAGAGGTTTCCACATCATGTATGCAGGCTAAAGAAGGCTCTTTATGGACTCAAGCAAGCCCCAAGAGCTTGGAACCAAAGACTTGTGGACTACTTGGTAAAATGTGGATACAATTAGAAGCATGCAGACCCATCACTCTTTGTGAAGAAGGAAGGTAGCAAAATGTTTTTCATTTGTATATATGTTGATGATTTGACCATTACAGGGGATGATGAAGCCAACATCAAGGACATAAAGAGGAAGCTTGGATGTGAGTTTAAAATCTCAGATTTAGGGATTTTAAGGTACTTCCTTGGGATTGAAGTACTATATAAAGGGGAAGGTATATACTTGATGCAAAGGAAATACATTCTTGATCTTTTGAAGAAGTTTGGCTTGTGTGATTGCAAGACCATTTCAAATCCATTAGAAGTAAATGTTAAACTAAGTGCTCATGAAGGTGAACAAGTGAAGCATGTGACCATGTATAGGTCAATAATTGGTCCTCTCTTGTATGCTACTATGACAAGGCCTGATATTGCACATGTAGTTGGAGTGTTATCTCAATTTTTGCAAGCACCAACAGTACCTCATCTTGTTCTAGCCAAAAGGGTACTTAGGTACCTCAAAGGATCACTGAATGAAGGTCTATATTATCCATTTCATGATGGATTAAATGTACAAGCTTATTGTGATACTGATTGGGCAGGTTCCAATGATGACAAGAGGAGCACTAGTGGATATGTTATCATGCTAGGGAAGAAGACCATCTCATGGATGTCAAAGAAACAACCAACCGTGGCCCTTTCATCAGTCCAAGGTGAGTATAGAGGCTTAGCACAAGTCTCATGTGAGCTTATGTGGCTCAAGAAGTTGTTTGTTGATCTTGATTTGCAGGTTAAGCAAGTACCTATTTTTGTGACAACATAAGTAGCATATGCTTGGCTCAAAATCCCGTGTTCCATGCAAGGTCGAAGCATATAGAAGTGCATTAACACTTTATTCAAGAGAAGATCATGTCAAAGGATGTCAAGGTGGAGCATTTCAATACAAAGGACCAATATGCAGATATGTTTACCAAGGCATTGGATGAAGTAAAGCTACAACACTTCAAGGCATGTGTTGGAATGAAGGACCTAGGCATTGAGACCTGAGGGGAAGTGTTGAAAATCAAGTCTCAATCATGCAAAAAGGCTTGGCCAGGAGTTTTGCAAGTGGGCCAATAAAAGATTAGGACCCAAAGTGGTGGAATAAAGTTACAAGCTCCACCAAACTCAATCAAATTCAAATCTCATCAAATAAGCCACCAAAAAGTGCACCTACATTGATTCGTGGATGATTAGCTAGATTGTAGGAAAAGTAAAACTCTATATAAGCATCATCCTGCCTTTGTTTCTTGATTTGTATGCATTCCACGAGTTTTCCACTTAGTTAAGTTAATTCATAAACTCCAGCAAGCAGTCCCCTTGCTTGCTTACCTCATTTTCTAATGATTTTGCTCCTCTCTATCTAGACGTGTAGTTAGGTTTTTCAAAATTCGATTGTACTAGATTGCAGAGCATTGTTTGCTCTCTCATTGTACTCCTTTTCATTAATTTTAAGTTTTATTAGGTCATTCATATTGTGCCCTTAATTTAGCCAAAGTTTAAAGTTATTTGGCTGAGTGAGTTGTGAGAAATTGCCAACTTTGTGAAGGTATATCTCTGCACATAGGCAGAGAGTGTTGCAAACAGGTAGCCTATTTTGTAGAGGGTGGTTCTCCCACCTCGAATATCCATTTGGGATTATTTAAAGCTTGTTGGGTAGCTCTTATAGTCTACACATGTCTACAAAATTTCACTTTAATACTCTGTACTGGTGCAGAGAAAAGTTCAGAACAGTGAGCATATATCATTGCTTGTGGACCTAGTGGAGGGCAGCCATCTTCCATTTTGGCATTAGGGTGTTAGAATCATCCCCCATCAACATACACATATAGATACTTGCACATATACCTACACACACATAGACACACACATACACTCACATGTGTACATACACACACATGTGTACATACACACACATGTGTACATACACACACATGTATACACATGCATATGAATACATACATATCCACATGTATATATATGTGTAAATATATGTGTGTGTATATATATGTATGTATGTATGTATGTATGTATGTATGTATGTATATGTATATATATATATATATATATATATATATATATATATATATATATATATATATATATATATATATATATATATATATATATGTATGTATATATATATATATATATATATATATATATATATATATATATATATATATATATATATATATATACATATATATATATGTGTGTGTGTGTGTGTGTGTACATATGTATGTATGTATGTATGTATATAATATATACATACACACACACACACACACACACATATATATATATATATATATATATATATATATATATATATATATATATATATATATATATATATATATATATATATATATATATATATATATATGTGTGTGTGTGTGTGTGTGTGTGTGTGTGTATGTTTATATATATATATATATATATATATATATATATATATATATATATATATATATATGTGTGTGTGTGTGTGTGTGTGTGTGTGTGTGTGTAATATATATATATATTATATATATGTATATTATATATAGTATTATATATATATATATATATATATATATATATATATATATATATATATGTATGTATAATATATATTATATGTATATATATATATATATATATATATATATATATAATATTGTTGGAGTTAGACATCTGCACAAGCACGCGAACAACACAAGGAAGAAGAAGAAGCTTGGAGCACAACATAGAGTACTGAATGTATTACTAGAGAATGTACAAAGATAAGTAGTCCATTAGGGCAATAGGCGTATATACAAAGTGAGGGGAAAAAACCTCCTAAAGAGGGAAAAACGTTCCCCGGTAGTCCTAGTGTGTTCACACACATCACTACCTAAATATATCAACAAATCTCCCCTGGGAGTGATGTGGTGAATAAGGCGCACACACTCATGTATAAGGAAGTGCCAAGCTATGTGGAATCAATCCACAAAAGGACGTAAGCCCAAAGCTTTGCGGAAAGCTTCAAACTTCTCCCTAGGCACAGCCTTTGTGAAAAGGTCTGCAATGTTCTCCTACATGGGCACATATGCCAAGCTCATCTCTCCAGCAGAGAACTTCTCCCTGACATAATGATAATGCACCTCAATGTGCTTAGTGCGAGCATGGAACATAGGGTTCCTCTCAACTGCCAATGCGCTCTGACTATCAGTGAAGATGGTGGTGGCAGAAGACTGGCCAACACCTTAATCAGCCATAAGGTGTCTGAGCCACACACACTCAGCAGTAGTTGTAAAAGCTGCCCTATACTCAATGCATTTGTCGTATGGTTGAAGTATGGATACACATTGCATCTGGTCTTCCCACCACAAACTAGAGAGATGTCTCTCGTCCCAAACTTATGCCTCTATATATAGCTACTCAAATCGATGAGGACCATAATACGTATAAAGATACATACCCATCATGTATACGCACACACACACACACATATATATATATAACACATGTAGATACATACATATCACACAAACATGCCTACATGCACAGATGTATGCATATACATGCATACACAATTATTAACACAGTTGCTTATATCACACAAAGGCACATGCATACATACACGTGTGCATACTAACATATGCATACATATATCACACACATGCACACACATACATACACATGAAACACACATATGTGCATACTAACACATGTATACATTTAATACACATGGATACACACACATATATGCATACATACATGAGAGAAATTTCATCCTCGAAAATAAAGCTATATAAAGTATGTTAAGCATACCTCCAAGCTTCATTTTCTAACTTAAAAGAACATCTTTGCATATTTGTAGTGGGATTCACCTATATTCTAGTTGAATAAAGGACAACCTATGGTCTGATATCCATTCAAATGATTCAAGTTAACGATCAATAATTAAAGTAGGATTTACTATCTAATCTACTCATGTGTTTTCATTATTACCATCATTTTGGTAAGACATCAATATAGTATCATCTTCATTATCCTTATTGATTTCTATTATTTCTTCTATTGTTAAATCTGTGTTCTAAGAAATAACATCATCTATTGATGGACTAATATCGATTTCTGGTAATTCCTCTTCATCATCAGTAGAATTAGCACATAGAGTTATATCATCTTCATCAAGTAGAATATTATTGTTGTCATGTACAATGATTCTAATTCTCTTTTAGATTTTGATATATCAATATTTGATGATGAATCCTCAACATGGCTTTCTTCAATCTCTGTAACAATAAATTGTTCAAACAATGGCTAACCTCTAGGTTGAACATGAATGACTTGCCACTAAGGATGAGCATCAGGGTTTTATAAAAAAATTATTGTTCAATATCCATAGGAACAATATATGGTTCTTTAGTTCATCGCATTATTTTCGAAGAATCAATTGCCCAAAACCGAGATAAATCCCTTCTCAATGTGGAATTACTACCTTTATACTTAGCTAGAAACCAATCAATCTTCAGAATAACCTATCAAAATATAAAAAAACAAAAATTCATTATTATGTCCTCAAACAAATACAAAACTATATCATAAAATATAAAAAGCTTTTTTTTACGTGTTTGAACATATGAAATTGTATTTTGTAGATACCAAGAACGGTTCCTACATAGCCAAGTTTGCTATTTATAAGGTTCGTATCTTTTGAGATAGCACGTGATAGTTGCTTGAAAGAAGCACCAATGCAAGAATCCTCTATTTTATGTAAAGAATAAATCATTTTGATTCTAATATGTTGTCCAAAATGTTGGAATAGATGGATGGATACCTCAAGGAAGTGAGATGGTATTGCTAAAACCTGCTTTGTACCCGCTCTAAATTACTTCAGAGTGTGATAGTAGGCCCTTTTAGCTTGAAAATGACACCAAGAAAGTACCTATGTACTTTGGAGTTGATCCTTCAAACAATTGAATCAAAAAAGACTACTTCACAAATAGCTAGTATCACAAAACTTGCTATTTTGGTATAGACACATGCTGGTTCTTTTGCTCAATGCTCACAATACAGTTGTAATTGATTAAATTCCTTTTGAGGGAATTTAATTAACTTAGATAGCTAATGATTGCAAGTGGAATCATCTAAAATAACAAATTGTGCACTGAGAAATCAATTTAGCAATCCAAGGCTTACCCTCGACTTTTAAAGGACTGAGCAATTGATGACTAGTGAGCAATTCGATGGTGATTTCTCCCGAATGGCTGAGCCGAATTCCTTGAAACCTTGACAGCATGAAATAGACTTCAAGCTAGTTCCAACAAGCTATAGAGCATGCAAAATGGTTGAGAACGCACTGCGATATGACCAGCCAAAGTTCATTGTTCTTAGTATTCATAGCCAAGAAGTAGACAGAGATGATCAATGATGTATATCTATTATAGCACATGATTATACAGGATCATTGGCATTGAAATGATGCACAATGATAGTAGTCTAAGTGAGAAATGGTGTAATACACTTAGCTACTGCAAAATGATGATGAAGAAGTTTATCAATGAGGCTTTTAGGCCGCAAGTTTTACAAGCTATTTTATAAGAGCACTTTTCTCAAGTTTGAATTTGAATTCAAGTTTGGCTCTCACTAAAACATTACTCCTCTAAATTATGATTTATTCTCTCATTTGAAGTTCGTATCTAATATGCTTCCTACATCCACGAGATACAAGGCTCTTGAAAGATTCTCAATGATTTGACTTTCTTACAAATGGTAAATGATCCAATGTTACAAGCAATGACTCACATGCTTCATCAAGTGGTTGCACATATTCTCTTCCATGCCTATCCAAATGTTAAGCCTTGGTTATTTGTACCAATAGCTCCCCCTCAAGCTAAACATCTTGGCTTGTACTTCTTCATGAACCTTCTTGAATGTCCTCCACTCCAATCATGGTTTTAAACCTGCAAAGTTTAGTACCATCAAGTGCTTTGGTTAACAGATCTGCACATTGCATATATGTAGATACATATGCTAACTGAATCTCTTTTCTCAAGAGTTTCTCTCTAACATAGTGATAATGAACTTCTATATGCTTGGTTCTTCTATGATAGATGGGATTGGTTGCAAGATGCGAAGAACTTTTATCGTCACCAAAGATCATAGGTGAATGAGTGTGTAGTCCCAAACCTGAATCAATTAATCTAATCCAAATTGCTTCTTGTGTAGCATTTGCTAATCCCCCGTATTCAGCCTCTGTTGAAGATAGAGCAACATTAGGTTGCTTCTTAGAAGACCATGAGATGGGCTTATCACCTGCAAAAGATAAATATCCAAAAGTACTCCTTCTGTCATCCTTACAACCTGCCCAATCTGCATCTGAGTATAGCTTAATGTCCAAATCTGATGTGTATGGAAAGTAAAGACCTTGATTTTGAGTACCTTTGACATACTTCAAGATCCTTTTAGCAGCTTCCAATTGAGGTGCTCTACGTTTATGCATGAATTGACTTAGAACACTTACTCCATTAGTGTCCAAATCTGATGTGTATGGAAAGTAAAGACCTTGATTTTGAGTACCTTTGACATACTTCAAGATCCTTTTAGCAGCTTCCAAGTGAGGTGCTCTAGGTTTATGCATGAATTGACTTAGAACACTTACTCCATAACAAATGTCAATCCTTGTGAAGGTTGCATAGTTTAGACTTCCAACTATGCTTTGATAACTTGCAATGTCTTCAACCAAATCACCTTCATGAGCACTCAATTTATGATTTACCTCCATAGGGGTGCTAGCTACCTTTGCATTCTCCAAGTGGAACTTCTTCAACATGTCCTGCAGATATTTCCTTTGAGTGATGTAGACTCTAGAGTTAGTGTAGACTAACTCAAGTCCAAGAAAATACTTGAGAAACCCTAGGTCACTGATTTTGAACTCCTACATCATTTGGTTCTTGATTTGTTTGATGCCATTGGCATCACTACCTATCAGGATGATGTCATTGACATATACACATAAGTATATCATTTTTGAGTTACTTCTCTTGACAAGCAGACAAGAATTTTCCTTGCTCATCATGAATCCTTGGTCTTGAAGATAGATTGTTAACCTATGGTTCCATGCCCTAGGTGCCTGCTTCAAACCATAAAGAGCTTTGTTCAATTTACACACATGATTTACATTGCTTGGGTCTTCATATCCAGAAGGTTGAGCCATGTAAACCTCCTCTGAAATCTATCCATTGAGAAAGGCATTTTTTACATCTAGTTGATACATATTCCAATTTCTAGATGCAGCTACACTTACCAAGACTCTGATGGTTGGCATCTTAACCATAGGTGAAAAAATGTCTTCATAATCCACTTCTTGGGTTTGTGCAAAACCCTTAGCCACAAGTCTAGTTTTATATTTATTTTTGGATCCATTAGAGTTCCTCTTAATTTTGTAAATCCATCTAGAACCAATTATACTCATTGATGCTTTCTTGGGTACTAACTCCCAAGTGTCATTCTCTTGGAGTGCTTCTATTTCTTCATCCATAGCTTCCTTCTATTCTGCTTTGGTACTTGCTTCTCTTATGAAGAAGGCTCTTCAAGTGATGAATCTTTAGCAAGATAAATGGAATGATTAGTAACTAATGAAGTATCATACCCATATCCGATTAGCTTCTTACTCTCTCTTTGTGACCTTCTTAAGGCTTGGTTGGATGATTCAGGTATGTCCTCCAACCTCCTCATCTTGGCCTTTCCTTTTGATTTCCATGCTTTGAATTCTTCTAAGTTGATGGTGTCCTCATCATCAGATTTGATGTCTTCAATTATGCTTGGCTCCTCCTTGGTGAGGCTTGGAAACTCTTCTTCCAAGTCATATGGAAATTTGACCTTCCTGCATTCACTTTCAAACCAAGAATCATTCTCATCAAACACAACATCTCTACTGACCATAAAGCCTTTTTTGGATGGATTATAAAATCTATATCCTTTTTTATTTAAATCATACCCTATGAAGATGCATTTCTCTACCTTAGGGTCTGACTTACCTCTGATTTGAGATGGAACATGCACATAAGCAACACATCCAAATATTATGCAATGATCAAGTGATGGTCTCCTACCATGCCATGCTTCATATGGGGTCATCCCATCAAGTGACTTAGAGGGTAACCTTTTAATAAGATAAGTGGCAGTAGAAACACTCTCTGCTCACTATTAATTAGGCAATTTATTTTCATTAAGCACTGATCTAGCTGCTTCCACAATCAACCTGTTTCTCCTCTCTGCTACCCCATTTTGCTCAAGGGTATATCTGGTAGTAATCTCCCTTTTGATACCTCTGTCCTGCAAAAATGCATCAAATTCATGGATAAGTACTCACCTCCACCATCTGACCTTATCCTCTTTAGAATTCTTCCTGTTTGATTTTCCACAAGTGCAAGATACTTCTCAAAGCAATTGAACACTTCATCTTTGTGTTTCATGAAATAAAAGATAGTCCACCTACTAAAATAATCAGTGAATGACACATAGTACCTTGAGCCTAAAATTGAAGGATCCTTGCTTGGTCCCCACACATTTGTGCGGACAAGTTCCAAATAATCCTCATGCATATATCCTTTCTTTGTAAAGGGTAACCTATGTGATTTACCAAACTGACATGCACCACATTTATAGATCATATGTTGCTTGGATACATTAGGTATCTCAAGCACACATTGATCTCTACATATCTACTTCAAAGTTCTCTCACCAATATGCCCTAATCTCTTGTTCCATATCTCTAATTCAAAAAAAGTTTGATCCTTATAATTGTACAATGCAATGTTTCAAGTGTCATCAGTCTCAAATGTAAATAATCTACCTCTTTTTTCTCCCTTGGCAATTCTCTTGAATCCATGTTCCTCCATAAAAGCTCCATATTTATTGAATCTAACCTACAAACCCTTTTCCATTATTTATCCAACACTCATCAAATTCTATGTGATAGTAGGGACATAAAGAACTCTGCTCAACAGATTTCTATTCCCATTAGAGGTTTTGAAATTCCCTACCTTGACCACTGAATGCTTGGTGTCATCACCTGTGTGCACTTGGTGCTTTCCCTTTGGCTCCTCTAGATTAGAAAGAAGAGCTACATTGCCTGCTACATGGTTTGAACAACCTGATTCAATATAGAAGAGGTGCTCATCTCTCATACCTTGTTTTGAAGTCATGTTCATAATGAGAAGGGAATCTTGTTGATCCTCTGTATAATTGTTGAATTCCTTTCTTCATTTGTATCCTCCTTGATAATTGTTGTTGTAGCCATGGTTGTAACTTTGATTATAGTTGAATGTTCCTCTTGATTGTGAGTAGTAACCTCTTTGAAATCCTCTTCCTCTCTGGTTCTTGAAGTTCCTGTAGCACTCATCTATTGTGTGATTAGACATTCCACATATATTGCATGGGGAAGAGTTGAAAGGTCTTCCCCTACCTTGCTTACCTCCTCTACCCCTTCCTCTGAGTTCCTACCTCTCCTTGCATAGTTAGCTTGAGAAGTAGTACCTTCATCTTCAACTTTCTTGCTCTTTCCTTTATCTTTAGGCTTTCCTTTATCTTTAGACTTTCCTTTATCTGTATATAGGGCAGAAGAATTGTTACCTCTTGACGGTTCTCCATTTCTCTTAAGCTTGGCTTCATGGGTAAAGAGTAGTCCCATGAGTGTGGTAAGATCTGGGATTTGCATGTCCATGTAAAGGTCCATAGTAGTTTTGAAAGCTTCCCACTTATCATCTACCTTGATGCCATTGATTATCTGTCTCACTATTTGCTCCTCTTCAAACTCCTCTCCTATGCTTGCCAATTGATCAACCACATCCTTTACTTTGGTCACATACTTTGAAACATTCTGCTTGGGTTGCTTCCTTTGAGTGGTAAACTCAATCCACAATTGATTTTTTCTAGCTGTTGTATTGGAAGAAAAATATGAAGATAATGTATCCCAAGTCTCTTGGGATGTTTTACAATTCCTAATGTGAGGAAGAAGGAAGTCAGAAATAGAGTTAAGTAGATATGACCTTGCTAAAGCATCTTTGGCACACCATGAGTTGAGTCTTTCTAGCTCCTCTCTTGTAGATTAACCTTTGCTTTTGAATATGGGCATCTCCTCATCTCCTGATATGTATCCATAGAGACTCCTTCCTTGTAGATAGGTCTTCATCGTTAATGAACATGCTGGATAATTATTCCTATCCAATTTTTCAACAAAAGCAGGGAAACCGTCTCCCATTTTACCTTAACTTTCTCTAACACCATTGTTGGAAGAGATGGATGGATACCTCAAGGAAGTGAGGTGGTACTGCTAAAACCTGCTCTGTACCTACCCTAAATTACTTCACAGTTTGATAGTAGGCCCTTTTAGCTTGCAAATGACACCAAGAAAGTACCTATGTACTTTAGAGTTGATCCTTCAAACAATTGAATCAAAATAGACTACTTCACAAATAGCTAGTATCACAAAACTTGTTATTTTGGTATAGACACCTTCTGGTTCTTTTGCTCAATGCTCACAATATAGTTGCAATTGATTAAATTCCTTTTGAGGGAATTTAATTAGCTTAGATATCTAATGATTGCAAGTGGAAACATCTAAAATAACAAACTATGCAGTGAGAAATAAATTTAGCAATCCAAGGCTTACCCCCGATTTTTTAGGGACTAAGCAGTTCATGACCAATGAGCACTTTGATGGTGATTTCTCCCAAATGGCTGTGCTAAACTCCTTGAAACTTCCAAAGCATAAAACAAACTTCCAGCTGGTTCCAGCAAGCTATAGATCATGCAAAATGGTTGAGAAGTCACTGAGATATGACCAGCCAAAGTTCACTATTTTGAGTGATGCACAATGATAGTAGTCTAAGTGAACTATGGTGTAATACACTTAGCTACTGCAAATGATGATGAAGACGTCTATCAATGAGGCTTTTAGGCTGCAAGTTTTACAAGCTCTTTTATAAGAGCACTTTTTCTCAAGTTTGAATTTAAATTCAAGTTATGCTCCTAGTAAAAAGTTACTCCTCTAAACTAAGAGTTATTCTCTCATTTGAAGTTCCTAGCTAATATGCTTCCTACCTCCACGAGATACAAGGCTGTTGAAAGATTCTCAATGATTTAACCTCTTATAAATGGTAAATGGTCCAATGTTCCAAGCAATGATTCAAATGCTTTATCAAGTGGTTGCACATATTCTCTTCCATGCCTAGCCAAATGTTAAGTCTTGGACATTTGCACCAACACAAAAGCCCACATATTAGTGAACATTTGAGCCTACAGAAAAAATAAAATTATTAAAGAGGAACTAATATACATATATATGAAAAAAAAGAATATTATTAAAATAAAATTACCTTTCTTTCACAACCTATCAGTAATACCCTCTCCTCATTTTAGATTCATTCATTATTTTTATTGGCTCATTGCATATGAGTATATAGCCAATGCTTATAAGAAAATATCTTTGTATTCTCATTACTATCAAGATTACCCCTATATCTTTTGATTTCTCCATCTTTTACTTGGGAAATTTTGAAGTTCCTATTCATACTCCCTAACAAATGCTTGCATGCATTCGCTAGTATCTGCTACAAGAGTAGAAACATCACTTTTTTCTCCTAATGTAAATTGAAATGGAACTCCCTTACCTGATAATACATCACCAAAAATTGGCCATAGCTTTGGTTTTGAGTTTTACTCATTTAAATCATTTCTTGATGCTATTGTGTCTTTTAATCCAAGAAGATGTTGCCATAATGAATAACCAATATTCTTGAATATATGCATAAGATCAAGAAGATGACAAATCTTTAACTCTCTCCAATACTCCAAACAATACCATATCAACATATTTTCTGCTAGTGCTAATTTTCCTTTACCTCTAAATTGTCTCTATGGTACTAATTAATGAAAAGTCTTCTTTTAAAGATTTTTATTACTCTTTATATTAACATTTTATTTACAAATTTAATTATATAATTCATTCATATTATATGTGTGTTTGTGTGTATATATGTATGTATGTCCATGTAGTTGTGTGTGTATAAAATGTATTTATACACATGCAAAGATATAGCTATATTTATGTATGTCTATATGCATGTATATGTGTGTATATTCATGTAGATATGTTTTATGCATATACATGTGTGTATGTAAATGTGTATGTGTAAGATTATGTGTGTATGTGTGTATATGCATATTGTTGGAACTGAAGGACTCACTAGGCAAGGAAGCTTAAGAAGGGAGTCAGAGAGAAGAGAAAGTACAAGCAGACAGAGCAGTCAACGACGATCTGGCAAGTAGGCCAACATTTTTTCAGGACACTAACGCATATAAAAGAGGTGGACACACAAGGAGAAGGAGCAAGTAGGGAGCTCCAAGAAGTGTATGTCAAATCTTCAGAAGAATCCCCTACAAAAACAGTGATTTTCATCACTAAAAACCATTGTAAATACCATTTCACATTTTTGTAGCTCCATTTTGTGCAAGCCAAGGAGTCCTTGAGCTTGAGGAGCTTTAGAAGTATCTACCTGTCAGTTTTCACATTTTTTAGACTTCGTTTGAACCTCCAAATAGGGTAGAGAACCTAATTTTTAACTAGGCCGGACACTAGGTCTGGACAAGGCCAAAACCTAGCCAAAAACTATAAATAGAGCTAGAGAGCTCATTTTTGAGAGAGCTTGTAATTGATCTAAACTTGTATGAGCTTTTAAAAAGTAATCTAAAGAACTCCATTGCTTCTCACTCTTTGTCTTGCCGTGTGTGCACGTGTGTGTGTGTATGTGTGTGCATATTAGTGTGCTTCGCACTCACGCACTTGTGCCTTCACTTGCTCGAGGTCATCATACCATCCTCACGTCTTCCCGGATTGACATTAAAGGAGGTGCTACTCATCACTGAGCTACACCAAATTTTGGCGCCGTTGCCGGGGATCGAGCTTTGAGGACGAGCGTGTGATGGTAAGACGTAGATTTGAGACATTGGCGCTGTAGGTAATTTCTTCAATCTTCTTATTTTTCTCTTTCTTACCTCACCACCATCATCACCATCATCATCATCACCATCCCCCACCTCCATCTCCATCATCGTGAAAATTTTCAGTTTTTTATTATATCACCTTCTCCACCTCATTTCCCTCATTCCACTTGTGAGAGAGAGCGAGAGAGCGATATTGTGTGCGTTGCTTTTGCTTGGTTCTTGAGCTTTCTTGCAGGTACTGGCAGCATCATCATCTCCAGCACTCCGTGCAGGTAAGAAACGTCACGGAACTGTCTCTGTGTCGTAGACCTCTGTCGATCGCGATCGACAGAAAAATCGCCCATTTGGTAAAACAAAGTGCACCACCATAATCCACATGATGAGCACATTCTAAATCACTAAAAGCAGTTGAAAAATTCTGTGTTTCTCTGTCAATCGCGACCGACACCGTCGATCACGATCGACAGCCACGATCGACAGACCCTGTCAATCGCGACCGACAGACCCCACGACCGATTGACTGCCACGTAGGACCACGTAGCCACGACCGACACCTCTGTCAGTCGCGATTGACACCGTCGGTCGCGACCGACTGAATTTCAACGATTGATTGACTTTTTCACATAGCCACGTGTCCATCGCGACGGACATAGCCCCGATCGACTGAATTCACGGTGAAAAACCCGGAAAAAGTGTCGATCGCGATTGACACCATTGATCGCGACTGACAGGACCCACGACCGACTCTGTCGATCGCGATTGACACTGTCAATCACGACTGACGTGTCGATCGCGACCGACAGGCCCCGACGGACACCTCTGTCAATCGCGATTGACAGACCTGTCGATTGCGATTGACAGGTTCTTTCGGCCAAATTTCTAAGGTTTTTTCTTGCATCTTTTTGGGGTAATTTTGGGCATAATTAGCAACCCATTAGTGATTTGTGAGGTCCCTACACATGTGTTTTTGAGAAAAATCTTGTGATTTGTTAGCCTGTTTGAACCTTGTTTTAGCACCAAAACGCTGAACTGGCATAACTTTCTCATACGAAATCCGATTGCTGTGATTCTTGTCTTGTTGGAAAGCTCGTGGGGAGTACAACCAAAACTTCCACTGGTTACGGTTAAATTAAGATCAGGATTATTAGATAGGGTATTTTGAAGTTGACCATACCACGGGGTAGGAAAACTAAAGGATCCTTGAGATTGTTTTCCATAAAGGCAAAAGGCAAGTTGGTCTGTGAATTGCATGCATGAAAGTGATCTGTCTGTCCTTTGGATTTAAGTCTTGAGCTAATCTTGGGACTGATACAGGTTTATTGAGAGCAATTGAAGCATCCAAGCAAGGGCTTCGTGCAAGCTTGAGAATCAGGTTCTCGAGCACTAAAGAACAAAGGATCAGCAAGAAAGGTCGGAATATCCTCAACTCCCTTTGTCAATTCCTAGCTTAGGCTAAGAACGACTAGTGCTAGGAGTAGGCCAGGGCGGCAATAGGCATTTATCAAGTGAAGACTACCTAAATACTCAAGTTCAAGCTAACGACATAATCCTTGTACGGTCGAGAACTTTAAAGGAAAAGAATTTAACGTGGAACGATCAACTTCGAGTGCATAAATACACTCAAATGTTCCTGAAGACATGATATCAGACAAGAGTATAACCACGATAATCAACATAAGAAGGAATCAAGTAATTGGTACAAAAGAACTCAGCAACGAGGTCGTACTTGGGGAAAATAGGGGCTACTTAAATAGGCATATGAACCTCAGATCAGGACGGCATCTAATAAGGGACAGACAAAGTATTAGGTCTTTAGAAGATAGCGTTAATCATACTGCTAGGTCTTGGGCCCAGCAAGTGAGCCACCACTGGCGTTACCCTAGCTCTGAGACTAGCGAATCAGAGATGTCTCAAGGCATGGACAAGCCTACAGGAAGTTCAGGAGTGCCATATCTGTATAGGGTGGAAGGCCCCTACAAGACGCAGTTGGAATACATTAGGACCAACCGATTAGGTGCTAGCATCTATGAGGACGGTCTAGGAAGATCAGTGGTCCAGATTAAAAACCCTAACCAATCCATAGGACTAGAGCACCCAGCTGTCAAGTTTGAAAACGGAGCATACTTGGACAAAGAAGGAACCATATACGTAGTCACCAGTCACCCAGATAGGACAGACGAATTCGGAAATGTGATCTCAGAAGCGGATTTAGGTGATCTGGAGCAAGGAAACATGGGTGTAGAACCTAGAACCCCCCGAGGCAAATCTGTTCTTACTAGAATCCTCAATCCCGAGTGGGTTCCCCAAGACAACAAGAGTATAGATCTGCTTCTGAACCGAGAGACTGACGAAGCCTTTTGGAGGTATAAATCTGATCGGCCAAATGACATAGGAACAATCATGATCTATGAGTTAAAAGATCCAGATAGCCCAGGCAGAGTGACCTACCTAGATCACGCCTCATAGAGGATCTTTGTCCTTACAGAACATGATAGACATGCTTATACTTGGAAGGGTGAATTTGTTTTCCCCCAACCCAGATCAAACATGTCCTATGGTCACCCTGGAGCTGGAACATCCCAAGCTCATGGAACTCAAAGAGACAGAAGTAGAGATAGGCCAGAAGTAAGCTTTGCCAACCCAGGGGGCAGAGAACGAACGAGGACGGAAACAAATAGAGTAGAACCGGAGGGTCATAGAGCCCCAGTAAATTGAAGAAATGCCGATGATTTCCCTTTGCCAAGACCAAGAGAGCACACGAGGACCCTGAGACCGACCCAGCTAGTTAAGTCCATGAAGAACTACTTCGATGGCACTGGAGATCCATACCATCATGTGGCTGAGTTTAGGCAAGTCTTGAGAGCTGAACAAGTGGAGGATCTATTCACATAGTACAATGCCTTTGGTCTAACTCTTAGGAACACAACCCTTACGTGGTTTCAACCATTGAATGAGAGACAGTTCAGGAGCATAGACCAACTCCTAGAGGCTTTCATCACTGAATTCTCTAAAACTGGCATAAGGCATAATACTTCCTCATTGATACATAGCTTCAAGCAGACCCCTCAAGAGACTGTGAGACTTGCAGGAAGAAGATTTAGGCAATACTTAGAGAGATGCCCTATCCCTGAGTTACCCACGCCAGCTAAACAAGTGGCTTTGTTCTTCGATGGATTGCTAAGTACCAAATTGAGATCTTATGTGTACTTGAAGGACCCTAGGACCATAGAAGAGTGTGTACGCATGTGCATTGACATCGAGGATAACCTAGGGGAAGAACTAGAGCTTTCCAAAATATACAAAGATTCAGATAGTGCCTCTAGCCTCTCTTCCACGCAATCCACATCAATTGAGGAACTTGCAGAGAAAGTAGCTCAGAAATTAGGTGTCACTAGCAAACAGATCCCAAGGTTTGCCCCTGTGAAAAGATGCTATACTTGTGGTGGCGACCACATGGCGAATGTATGTCCCATTATGACTCAACCCCAAGTAAATCCTAGTAGCCAATACTGCACCATAGAACGGAGGTACACCAATCACACCGCGCAAGATTGTCCCTACAATAAGCAAGCTGTTAGGCAGACGTACCCTCAGCCATACCCTCAACAAGGCAGATACCAGAGTCAGTACCCACCACAACAGTATACTAGGCCTCAGCAAAATTACCAACCGCAACATCAGGCCCAACTGAGACCCCAGCCAGTGCTAGCACAACAACCACCTGCTCCTACTAATGTGATTCCGGTAAAGTATGCAGCTGCAGAAGAAAATTTGAATAGAGCCATAGTCCCAGTGACTCCATTGCTTTCACAAAGTGACCCGAGTGACCATAGCTTTGATTCTACACATATTGATAGTCCTCGGGCTTACTACATGCAATCTCCTGAACATGGTGAGTCCTACTATAGTGAAGAGCCAAATGAACCTAGTTGGGAGTCAGATTACACAAACGTCATGTATGCAAACCCTAACCCTAGACCTCAACCTAGGCAAGTAAGACCCCCATTCCCTAGAGGACCATGCTACAGATGTCAGGGAGATCATCTCATTCGTGACTGTCCCTTGCCTCCACCTACACAACCCTAGTCAGTAACGATCCAGGGCTATTGCCAAGAGTGTGGAAAGGAGCATCTCTTACGATATTGTCCAAAGAATCCCAGCAATATGCCAAAAATCACTCCCATTAACGTCATTGGGTTAGTAGTAGACTCTACAGGAAGCGTGACGTCCACTGCACCAGTACAGGTAGTCACTAGAGCTCAGGCATTGCAGCAAAACCAAGGGGTAGGCCAGGAAAAGAGCCCAGATGTTAGTGAAACAGAGAGCATGACAAAGAAGAGGACTAGAGCTTGGAGAGATAGTCGTGAAAGAATGAAAAGGCAATGGGCAAAAAAGATGAGTGAACTCGAGGAAAGCCTCAAAGAAACAAAGGCCAGGATAACTGAACTCACATCTCAAACTCCCTCTCACACTACCCCACCACCACCATTCCCATCTCCATCCAACCCACCTCACCTAATCCCACCACCCCCTAGAGTAAGATCAGTCCTAGCAGATCCCACTCTTGAGGACCTTAATATGATGCTTAAAGCATAGCAGGCTAGAATCCAGGAAGGGCCAAACGTAACTGATCATGAAAAGTGTTACCCTAGAGCAGAATTAGAGCTTGAGCGAACTAAAATTTGTGCCAAAATGGTGGAGTTGGCTCAGACCATGTTTGAAGCCAGTCGCCTATTTAACATCTCTAGTTCTGCAAAGACACAGTTGCACTTTGATGGACTGTTAGAAAGAATAGAGAAGTTGATTGCACAATCAGAAAAGGAACCCGCCTCTCAACACAAGGACAAGGCAAGTGAAAGAGCAAGCATTCCTGCCCGGGAAGCCTATGTGCCTAACTCTACGAAGCCAGACACATCATCTTCTATGAATCGGTTCACACCAGAATTCCTACGAGAGATTCAAGAAGACAAATGGGCTAAGGAAAGTGAAGCCCCTCCTCCCATTGAACTTGTGGATGATGCACATGACCAATTTCCACAAGACATCCCATCCATTTATCTCTTGCATGGGCGAGGTGGAACTTCCCCTCTATATTCAAGACGAAGCAATGACAGTCAAAGTACTAGTGTGTCAAGATGAGGACCTCACTGAGCCTCTTGTCTTGGGTCAGGACTGGATCTATGATCATGCAGTCAACCTAAACCTAAGGAGTGGACTTCTTCAGGTATGGGTAAATCATAGCCGAATTACACTTGAATCGGAAAATGAGGCACTCAAGGAACTAGTTAAAGCACAAACTCCTGGTCCTTCTAGGGGCGCACATGAAGTTGACAATGTTATTCTTGTCCAAAACTGTATGATGCAGAAAGAGGATTGTTTCAACAACAAAGTCAAGAATAAGACGGCACTCCCTTCTTTTCCAAAAGCCAGAAGGATGCAGCAACCAACGACATATCAAATACAGAGGAAGCAGAGTACTACCTATACTGGAGGCCAAAAAAGTGTGCGACGCAGAATGTCTCAGCCGTTGAAACAAGTGTGGGTGCGGAAAGGCGAACACCCGGTTACGACCATGCCAACCCCACGGCCGAAACCTCTTATTAGTAATCAACAACACGACACTAATAAGAAGTCTTTCATAAATTCTCCTGTGAAAGTAAAATCTATTTGGGTACCCAAGAAGTCGATGAAGTCCAACCCAAAATCACGACAAATCTGGGTGCCTAAGGCTTGCTTGCGGGCTCAAATAGCTACACCGAGGCCACACCCGGTACAACATGTTTCACTCACTCTAACATCAGATGACCATGCTTATACATCACGCGCGAGCACATATTCTTCCATGAACACAAGTAGAATCACTTGTAAATGGGTCCCTAAAAAGCCTCATTTTCAAGTAGATACCCCTATCAAACTTTTCAGAGTCTCCACAAAATCAAGATCAAACCCCATCCACTATGTTTGGCAGCCTAAAACTTGTAATAAACCCCCGGACCCCAGTTGTAAATCCATGCCCACCTACTAACTACGTCACTCTCACACTACATCATTCCACCTAGCTTCTAGGTCTACCCAATTCCTAACTACACGCACAAGCACCGAGCACTTACTAACCTCCTAATCTCTCCCGAACCTCATGTTAATGTTGTAATGGGGACAAAAACAGTTCTATCTTGTCCTTTACAATGTTAACACATGTTTCTATATTCTCACAGAATCGGGAGGCAAGATACAACATGGCAGATACGGCAGGAACTAGCTCTCAGGCAGGCACCAGCCCCCAAGTCGTGGACATTGAAAGCCTTCCCATTGAGGACGAATTGAAGGAATGCCCAGTGGCATTGAGGGCATTACACGCCATACCGGTTCAGAATCCTCCACAGGGGCACACAATGCCGTTCAGCAAAAACTCACACTGGTACAGTGATGTGGCAGGACCCCTAGGTGAAGGCACTTACATGTGGGAGGCCGAGATAGAATTCAATGGGCGCTAGGGCAGATATCACTTTTTCACCAGGGAATTTGAGAGACTGCAGAATAATGAAGGACTGAAACCCATCTGGAAGAAGGCAGGGCTCTACGATTACTTCAAATTCCAATTGCCAAAGCCTGATTTTGTAAGGTGCTCTTATTTGATTAGCACCCTCACTCCGAGCAAAGACAAAAAGGGATACAGCTCCTTTGTCCTCCCATCTCTCACAAGGGGCAATGAACTGAAGCGCTTCAGGCTGACTATCAATTTGGTAAGGGAAGCTCTAGACATGAAAGGTATGCACATTCCTACGGAGAAAGAGACAATGGTCCTCGATAATATGAAGAACAGGAATCTGACGAAGTTAAAGGACATGGTGGCAATGACACCAATTGCCATTCACTTGCGAATGGTCATGCAGCATTTCGCATTTCCCTCTCAAGAGAGGTTCACAATGCCACCTAAAAAGATTTGGTTTAGTCTATACTTGGCCGACGCCTTTGATTTGACAATCAACATGCCCCACTGGATTATCGATCAAATCCACTTGGCTCATCAAAGGTGGTATAAGAAATAAAAATTTGTACTGTATGGATGTTGTGCTCTTACCAGGATTGTGTATAGATGTCTCGCGTATGATGTGCCAGTGCAAAGGGCACTCATTTGGACCCGGGTACAGGAGTTTCAGCGCAGATTATCCTCCGTAGGGCCACCCTCCAAGAAAATGAGAGGTGCCGTTCAGATGCCATGTGCACAACCCCGCGGTGCGACATTGACGCCAGAGACAACTCCACGACTTCCAAGGCGGGTACAACCCTTCACTATTAGATTACCAAGACACAGCACTGATGGACCAAATCTAGTGTTTCCACCTGTACCAACCGACCTAGAGTTCCCTCACGGATTCACTTTAGAAGACCTAACGGATGAGGAGGTAGCCAGAATCATAGAGGCTGTTAATGCGGAAGTCAAGGCAGAGCAAGCTAGTGGACAACAAACTGCTACAGACCAACCCCATCCCAGACAACCCGATGTCGTCAATGTGGAGGGTGAAGAAGAAGAAGCACAAGAGGAGGAACATGATGGACATTCCGAGGAAGAAGAGCAGGAATACGATCAAGAAGCTCTGCAAGTACTTGAAGGTGCCCCAGCTTATACGAAGGCATTGAAAAAGCTCTACGATACCATGAACAGAGTTCAAGAGCAAGATAGACTGTCCCTAGCAGTAGGCAAGGCTCTCATGAATCAAATTCTTGAGGAGGAAGGCGTAGATGAGCAATACCGTGCCACTCTTGACATGATATCTGAGGCATTAGGCGTACCTGAAACGGTGCATACCGCCCTTGCACAAGCACGAAGAACGGAGCGAAGATACGGCAGACGCCCCCCTCGAGCAGGGAAACAGATGAATGTACTAGTATCAGAACCACAAGGCACATCCACAACCACGGGCACCGCACACACTGTACACGATACTGAGGAAACTCATGTATCAAGTGAACCTACGTCACCCCCTTTGCCACCCCTACCTCCAACTCCACCACATTCACCTCCCACAACCAGTGTAACCACTACCGTCACCGCCTCCGAGTCCACTACCCAGACTGAAGCCCAAACCGTCACACAACCCGCACACCCTATCTCCACTTCTTTTGTCTATACGGCCACTGAAACAGTAGTTCTAACCTCTGCCACAGAAAATCTCAACCCCCCAATCACACTTCCCGGCAATTCGTATTCACAATTGCACACACCACTGTACACTTTCACCACTATCACCGCACCCACGATTCCAATATTCACAATCACTCCCACTACCGCATCCACTGTTGATTTTATGGACATCTCACCCACCTCCGCACCCCTCCCTCCCCCCATACCCCCAACATCTCCCATCCCCTCACCTCCCCCATCACCATTTTCTAGCACCATATCCACACTTCCATTTCCCTTCCCCTTTCCCTTCCCCTCTGCATTGAACACCCTACCCGCATCCACCCCTATCAATAATATATTTAATAATATGTATCAGTGTATGTCGCAACTGCAACAACACTACCAACATCTTGATAACCAACATACACGACTCTTTCGAAGCCATGAGGAACTTCAACTCCGATTCATTGATCTCGAAAGGGAAAAGCGGCTACTACAACAACAGCATGCCACTTTACAGGAACAACATGAACAGTTAGTAGCCAATCCACCCCAGTCAGATGCAGAGGAAAGACAACATATGGATGAATTGCTACACTCCCAGATAACGGAGAATCTCAAACTTATACGCAACCTGGCCCTCCTACAAAAACACATGTCTACAGCTCTCGAAGAGAATAAATGGCTGCAGAAACAGAATGAAGAGAACTTGGAAGCAGCCATGGAGGGTTCCCCGCAAGAAATCGACCCAGAAAAATTCAAGGCCATTCCCTCAGAGAATATGAAAATTGTGTTAAAAACCCATGCCGACTTGCTGGAGGCCCATGCAGCATTAGAACGAGAAAGGGATGATCTACTTAAGCAACTGGCAACTCAGCAAGAGTCACCAAGCAAAGCCACAGCCACAGACGACACATCCGAAGAAGTCACAAAACTCAGAGCAAAACTCGAAGAATTACACAGCAAAGTCATGCAATACGAACGTCAGCCCTCTCCCCTTGTCGAGCCCGAGCCTGAAGATCTAGTGCCCATCAAAATAGAGGAAACTTTCGAAGACCCGTATGTTCCCATGCCTGCACCAGGGGGCAAGCAAACAGACGAGGGCATGGACACCATTGAAATAGAGGCTCCTGAATGGATGCAGAAGTTGGAGAAAGTGGCCACAACCCATGATGATAGAGTGGCAGTCTAGATAGCATCTATGTCACGCTTGGAAGAGGTAGTCATAAAATCGGACTATTTTAGGAACGTCTCTCATCATAGGTGGATGGGCACATCCGACGACCTGTATGTTCTCTTCTGTGTCTTAATGGCGGACTACAATGCAGAAATAAAGCAACACACCTCAAAGGAACCAACCTCCGCTACAGTTCGCACCGGACGACATCCGAGCAAGTGCCAAGCAAGGCAATATACATCAACCAATGTGGAGGATTCGTCTACTGGAAACCTACCCAGAAATGGTAAGAACATGGAATAACATGCCCTTGTACATCAAATACAATCCATGTTACTGCCCTGTATTTAGAAGAAGGTCATGGCCGGAATACACAAAAACTGTGCTGACAACCAAAGGATGCGAGAAATGGCTCAATTATGTTTACTTAGCACCACCCAAAGGCCAACCTACCATAGGATATATGATCTCGACGATTCGGCATTGGGGAGTCAGGTTTAAAAATGTACCAGATGTCATGGCCCAAATGTGCCTTAAAATTTTTGAACTCATGTTGGTCACCTTCAAGACTTTCAAAAATGTCAAGGAACCCCATCTGTCAGCTCTTGGATTTAATGAAGGTAATCAGGACCTCATCTATGACATGAGTGCAACACCATCTATTAATGTTGTATATGCATGGCACGCGCGCATCAAGTATCTACCAGCCTGCTTCAAACAGACGTTTGACGAAATGTTCGTCACGGGATTCTGGGAATATCATTCAGAGATATTCATTCCCAGACCATCACATTTATTGCAGTTTTTTGCAGTGGAACAAGCTCTTCATTCAGAAAAGTTACGTATACCACATCCAGAGGTTCCCGGGCCGGTAGATTGGGATGCTCTACTCACGGACTTGGCCAAAGGGTTGCGGATTGCAGAACATCACTTAGCACAAGACGTTGTTGAGTACTACATCCAACGACCCACCCAACAAGGGTCTGTCAGGGACGACAGACGCGAGAGAGGGGGGGGTGTTGGAACTGAAGGACTCACTAGGCAAGGAAGCTTAAAAAGGGAGTCAGAGAGAAGAGAAAGTACAAGCAGACAGAGCAGTCAACGACGATCTGGCAAGTAGGCCAACATTTTCTCAGGACACTAATGCATATAAAAGAGGTGGACACACAAGGAGAAGGAGCAAGTAGGGAGCTCCAAGAAGTGTATGTCAAATCTTCAGAAGAATCCCCTACAAAAACAGTGATTTTCATCACTAAAAACCATTGTAAATACCATTTCATATTTTTGTAGCTCCATTTTGTGCAAGCCAAGGAGTCCTTGAGCTTGAGGAGCTTTAGAAGTATCTACCTGTCAGTTTTCACATTTTTTAGACTTCGTTTGAACCTCCAAATAGGGTAGAGAACCTAATTTTTAACTAGGCCGGACACTAGGTCTGGACAAGGCCAAAACCTAGTCAAAAACTATAAATAGAGCTAGAGAGCTCATTTTTGAGAGAGCTTGTAATTGATCTAAACTTGTATGAGCTTTTTGAAAGTAATCTAAAGAACTCCATTGCTTCTCACTCTTTGTCTTGCCGTGTGTGTGCGTGTGTGTGTATGTGTGTGCATGTTAGTGTGCTTCGCAGTCACGCACTTGTGCCTTCACTTGCTCGAGGTCATCATACCATCCTCACGTCTTCCCGGACTGACATTAAAGGAGGTGCTACTCATCACTGACCTACACATATGTATGTGTATGTGTGTGTATGTGTGTGTATATGTGTGTATGTGTATATGTGTATGTGTATGTGTATGTGTATGTGTATGTGTATGTGTATGTGTATGTGTATGTGTATGTGTATGTGTATGTGTATGTGTATGTATGTGTATGTGTATGTGTATGTGTATGTGTATGTGTATGTGTATGTGTATGTGTATGTGTATGTGTATGTGTATGTGTATGTGTATGTGTATGTGTATGTGTATGTGTATGTGTATGTGTATGTGTATGTGTATGTGTATGTGTATGTGTATGTGTATGTGTATGTGTATGTGTATGTGTATGTGTATGTGTATGTGTATGTGTATGTGTATGTGTATGTGTATGTGTATGTGTATGTGTATGTGTATGTGTATGTGTATGTGTATGTGTATGTGTATGTGTATGTGTATGTGTATGTGTATGTGTATGTGTATGTGTATGTGTATGTGTATGTGTATGTGTATGTGTATGTGTATGTGTATGTGTATGTGTATGTGTATGTTGTATGTGTATGTGTATGTGTATGTGTATGTGTATGTGTATGTGTATGTGTAGTGTATGTGTATGTGTATGTGTATGTGTATGTGTATGTCTATGTCTATGTGTATGTGTATGTGTATGTGTATGTGTACGTGTATGTGTAAGTGCATAAGTGTATGTATGTGTGTGTGTGTATGTGTTGGTATATATGCATGTGTATATGTGTATATGTGTGTATGCGTACGTCTATGAGTGTGTATATGTATGCTTTGGCATGTGCATGTGTAAGTGTATGTGTGTGTATGTGCATGTGTATGTGTGTATATATGTATGTATGTACATGTGTATGTGTAAGTGTATGAGTGTATGTGTGTGTATGTGTGTGTATGTGTGTGTATGTGTGTGTATATGTATGTATGTGCATGTGTATGTGTAATTGTATGTGCATATGTGCATGTAAGTATGTGTGTATGTGTATGTGTATGTTTCTGTGTGTACATGTCTGTGTGTGTATGCATATGCATATGCGTATGCGTATGCGTATGCGTATGCGTATGCGTATGCGTATGCGTATGCGTATGCGTATGCGTATGCGTATGCGTATGCGTATGCGTATGCGTATGCGTATGCGTATGCGTATGCGTATGCGTATGCGTATGCGTATGCGTATGCGTATGCGTATGCGTATGCGTATGCGTATGCGTATGCGTATGCGTATGCGTATGCGTATGTGTATGTGTATGTGTATGTGTAAGTTTATGTGCATGTACATGTGTATGTGTGTATATGTGTGTGTGTGCATGTGCATGTGTATGTGTGTGTATATGTGTGAGCATGCATGTTCATGTGTATGTGTATATGTGCATATGAATGAGAAAGTGTTGTGAGAAAATGGCTGGATACAGCGAGAGATGAGCTGGTGTTGCACAATTCCTACTCTACACTTGCAAAGTTAACTTCACGGATCCTTAGTAGACTCCTGTAGCTTCCCAAATATTCTCTTAAGCCCACTATGTGTTTTAAAACATCATTTCCATAAGTTTGTACCAAAACAGAGAACTTGCTTTTATGGGTGAAAAAACTTGTTTTTTTTGGATTTGAGCTACTCAAAAAAATACTCAGATCTCACTCCTTGATATACATTGAGCCAAGACCTTTTGGACACTTCTAATTCAAGGGATAAGCTAACTATTCCAAGTTATTTCATGAATTTAGAGTGATTTTACTCTGAGAAATAAGTCTAAGAACTCAGGGGTGTAAAGCTAACCTTTAAGGAGCAAGCAAGTGTGCAAACACAATACGTTTGTTCACTTCATAACTCACGAGTCAATGCACAAATGTAATGAAAAATGATATACACATAGTAGACGGATCACTCTAACTATAGGAAGTTAAATTGAAGCAAATGATGAAGTACACACAGAGAAATCATTGAAGCAAGATCACTAAATTGAAGAGGTTGTTGTAGAGAATAGTAACTAGAAGTAATCTTGAAATAAGTTACAAAATTATATGTGCTAATGAATTTATAATACAAAGGAGATATAGTGTACTTACTCATACATATGTGAGCGCAAGATATGCTCAACCATGAGGCTCAATGACTCTATACTCTCACATATATCCCATGACAAAAAATCACCTCTATATATACACATTCGTTGAATTTGAAATTTGAATTTCCCTCACCTAAAAGTGTTCCTACACTTTAGGTGATGATTGATTTAGTCTTAACCACCACATGAGTCGTGGTTCTTCGCTCTTAACTTCATAAAATTCCTTGTTTCTTCTTCTTTTACATTTATCCAAGAAGGTAAAATACATAGCTTTTACAAGAGGTGTTCATATGCAAGTTTGTTTTTGAGCCCAATGTAAATGTGAGAAGTCTTGATCATTTGGTCAAGCATTTGGGCTTGCCAAATGTTCCAACAGCTCCCCCTAAGCCTAAGATGCTTGAGTCTTCAATTCTTTAGTATCTCCTTCAATCCAATCATAGATTTAAATTTGTTTAATTTGCTTCCATCCAATGATTTGTTCATCATATCTGCACATTGCATATGTGTAGATACATAGGAGAGTTGTATCGCCTTCCTCACAATCTTTTCCCTAACAAAATGATAATGAACTTATATATGCTCATTCCCAAAATGAAATATAGGATTAACAGCTAGATGAAGTGCTCATATTATCTCCAAATATGTATGGAGTGTCAAAATCCAACCCTAAATCTATGTATAGGGTCTTGGTACACATAGGTTCTTGTATTGCAATCGCTAACCGCCTATATTCAACTTCAATTGAGGTTAGGGCAACTATTGCAAGATATGAATTTTGTACTTGCAAATGAGAGATATCATGATGTGCTTCTTCTATAATCTTTGGAACCTGCCCAATCTGCATTAATGAATAACTTTACATTCAAGTTAGATGTGTAATGGTAATATAAACCCTCATTTAGTTTTCCTTTCACATACTTCTTTTCCTCTTTGTTGCATCCATGTGAGGCTTCCTTGTGGTGTGCATGAATTGACTAAGCACACTTACTCCATAGCAAATATCAAACCTAGTTAGTGTGGCATAGTTCAAACTCCCAACTAGGCTTTGATAGCTTGTGATACCTTCAATGAGCTCTCCTTCATGAGTGCTTAATTATTGACTGCGCTCCATGGGGGTAGCTACAACTTTAGCTTCTTGCATTTTGAACTTTGCAAGCATATCTTTGATATACTTCCTTTGTGTAAGGAACATCCCTTGGTTTGTATAGAATACTTCCAATCCTAGGAAGTAAGTAAGCAATCCAAGATCACTTATCTTAAACTCCTCCTTCATTTGGGATTTGACTTTTGTTATCCCATCAGCATCATCACCCGTAAGGATTATATCATCTACATATACATGTAAGTATATCACTTCAGATTTACTTTTCTTAATAAAAAGTGAAGGATCTCCTTTGCTTGATTGACAACCTTTGTCTTGTAAAAAAAGTGACTAGTCTATGATTCCAAGCTCTAGGAGCTTGCTTCAATCCATATATAACTTTCTTGAGTTTACACACATCCTAAGGATGTGATTCATCTTCAAATCCAAGAGGTTGTTCCATGTACATCTCCTCAGTGATCCAATTATTCAGAAATGCATTTTTGATATCCATCTAATAGATGTTCCAATTCTTTGAAGTAGCTGCACTCATGAGTACTCTCATCGTAGGCATCTTTGCCAGAGGAGAGAAAGTCCCTTCATAATCTATACCTTGGGTTTGAGCAAACCCTTTAGCCACAAGTCTTGCTTTATACATGTTTATTGATTGATTTGAGTTCTTCTTTACCTTGTAGATCCATCTAGATCTAATGAGCTTCATGGATGGCTTCTTGGGAACCAATTCCCAAGTTTGATTATCTTGAAGAGCTTCTATCTCTCCTCCATTGCATTTCTCCATTTTGATTTCTTCCTTGCTTCTTCAAATGTTGATGGTTCCTCTGATTTTAAATCTTGAGCAATGTAAATGGAGTGCTTAGTGACTAGAGAAGTGTCAAATCCATACCTTTCTGGCTTCCTTTTTTCTCAAGTGGATCTCCTTATAGTTTGTTGAGAAGATTTTGCAACATCTCTCAACTCCTGTATCTTTGCTTTACCTTTGGTGATCCAGGCATCAATATTTCGTCTTGATGTCTTTTGATTATCATCAGAATCACTTGAGTATTCATGTATGTGCTCACTCCCCTTTTGCAACGTTGGAAAGTCCTCTTCTAGGTCATAAGGAAGCTTGACTTTCATGCAATCATCTTCAAACCACGAGTTTTTCTCATCAAATAAAACATCTCTACTAACAGTAAAACCTTTATTTCTTGGATTATATAACCTATAACCTTTTTTATTTTGTTTATACCCAATGAATACACATTTCTCTACTTTAGGGTCCATTTTACATGTGATTGAGATGGAATATGTGCATAAGCTATGCAACCAAAGATCTTGCAATGGTGAAGGCTAGGTCTTCTTCCATTCCATGCTTCATAAGGTGTCATCCCATCCAATGCTTTTGATGGGAGTCTATCCATCACGTAGGTAGCTTTCAAGTAATTTGGTAATCTCTTCTCATTGACTATAGACCTTGCAGCTTCAATTATAGTCCTATTTCTTCTCTCTACCAATCCAATTTTCTCTAGAGTGTACCTAGTTGTGATCTCTTTTTTTATCCCTCTCTTGGAGATAAGCATCAAAATCATGGGAGAAATAAATTCCCCCTCCATCTAACCTTAGCCTCTTTAGTGTTTTAACTGTTTGATTTTCAACATGGGCAAGATACTTCTTGAAACATGAGAAGACTTCATCCTTATGCTTCATAAAATATAGTATGGTCCATCTGCTACAATCATCAATAAAAGACATATAGTACCTTGATCTTGAAATTGAGGGCTCCTTGCTAGGTCCCCAAACATATGTGTGAATGAGCTCCAACAAATCTCCATGAATGTATCCTTTCTTCATGAAGGGTTGTCTATGTGATTCCCAAGCTGACAAGCACTACATTTATATATCATGTGTTACTTGGAAATATTTGGTAGGCCAAGCACACTTTGATCCCTGCATATTTTCTTCAAGTTCCTTTTTCCCATGTGATCCAATCTCTTGTGCCACATTTCTAATTCTGATATGGTCTGACTACCATAATTGAATAGAGCTACATTTTTAGTGTCTTGTAGCTCAAAGTCTACCTATCTTTTCTCCTTTTTCTATTCTCTTGAATCCTTACAATTGTGGATATTCAACAAAGGCTTCATTCCTTGTGAAACTTATCTGCAATCCTTTCTCTACAATTTTCCCAACACATGAGATTTTTTGTTATGGTTGGTACATATAATGGCTTGTTCAGTAGATTCATGTTTCCATGTGGGATCGTTTTTTCTATCTTTTCTACTAAGTGCCTAGTGTCATCTCCTGTTTGAACCTCATGTTTATTCCTTGAATCCTACAAGTCTGAGAGTAGAGCCACATTCCCTGCTACATGATCTGAACAACTAGAATGTATATAAAGTACCTGATCATTTCCTTTATCTTCCTTCATGTTCATGTTCATCAAGAGAAGTGAATCCTCTTGAGTTTGATCTCCAGTGTAATTGTTCTAATCTCTCCTTCCTCTATATCCTCCTTGATGATTTTTATTTCTGAAGTTTTTGTTGTAGCCATTGAAGTTATTTGATCTGCCTCTTGCACTTCCATAGCCTCCTCTATTAAAGCCTCCTCCTCTTTGGTTTCTAGGGTTCTTGAAACAATCATCAGTTGCATGATTAGTTAGGCCGCATATGGAACATGGAGAGAAGCTTTGAAATCTTCCCTTGCCTTGTCTACTTCGTTTTCCTCTTCCTCTCAAACCTCTACCTCTACCTAAAAAGTTTGCTTGAGAGGTACTACCTTCACCATTAGACCTTTTACCTTTGCCTTGCTATCCTTATTCTTGTTCTTATCTGTGTATAGGGTAGAGGATTGATTACCTTTTGAGTTGTCTCCATTCTTCATATGATTTGCCTCATATGTGAAAATTTATCATATGAGGGTGTTGAAGTCAAGAACATGCATGTCCATGTATAGGTCCATGGCTGTGGTGAAAGCTTCCCATTTGCCATCTGCCTTTATTCCATTGATCGCTTGCCTCACTATGTACTTTTCTTCAATGACTTCTCTAATTCTCCCAATTTGATCTACTAAGTCCATCTTGGTGACAAAATCCATCACACTTTGCTTGGGCATCTTCTTGAGTGTGGTAAACTTCATCGAGAGTTGGTTCTTACTAGCTCTAGTACTTGATGAGAAGAATGCTTCAAGAGCATTCCAAGTCTCTTGTGAATTCTTGTAGCTCCTGATGTGTGGAAGTAAAAATTCAAAGATTAAGTTAAGAATGTATGACCTTGCTAGAGCATCCTTTGAGTTCTTCTTGAGTTGGTTCTCCTCTGCTTCTAAGGATTGACATCATCTCATCTCCAAAAATGTAACCATAGAGATTTCTTCCTTGAAGATATTCTTCCATTCTAAGTGACCAAGCTGAGTAATTACCTTGATCCAATTTTTCTATGGATGAAGGGAATCCATCTCCCATGTTGAGTTGTTGTTGCTCTGATACCACTATGAGAAGATGGTTGGATAGAGCCCAGAGATGAGCTAGTGTTGCAAAATTCTTGTCTACACCTACCACATTGACTTCAGGGATCCTTATTAGACTCCTTTAGCTTCCCAAATATGCATTTAAACCCACTATGTGCTTTGGAATATAATTTCCAAAAGTTTTTATCAAAACAGATAACTTGCACATAGAAGGACTATGAAAAAACTTGCTCTTTTTGGATTTGAACTGCTTAGAAAAATATTGAGTTCTCATTCCCTGATAGAAATTGACCCAAGACCTTTTGGAAAATTCTAACTCAAGGGTGTATCTAACTAGTCCAAGTTATTTCATGAATTTAGAGTGAGTGTACTCTCAGAAATGAGCTTAGGAACTCATGGGTGTAAACTTGACTTTTTAGGAGTAATGAAGTGTGCAGAAACTGTAGGCTTGTTCACTTCATAACTCAAGATTGAATGAACCAAATGTAATGAAATTTGATATGAAAATAGAAGACTAATCACTATAGCTATAATAAGTTAAAATAAAGCAAATAATGAAGTACATAGAGAGAAAGCATTCAACCAAGATCACTAAATTGAAGAGGTTGTTGCAGAAAATAGTAACTAGAAGTAATCTTGAAATATGTATCAAATTATACGTGCTAATGAATGTATAATACAAAGGCAATGTAGTGGACTTACTCATACATAAGTGAGCTCAAGATATGCTCAACCATGAGAGTCAATGACTTTGTACTCTCACATATATCCCACTATAAAAAATCACCTCTATATATACACATTGGTTGAATTTGAAATTCAAATTTCCCTCACCTAAAAGTGTTCCTACACTTAAGGTGATGATTGATTTAGTCTCAACCACCAAATGAGTCATGGTTGGTTCTTCGCTCGTAACTTCATGAAATTCCTCATTTCATCTTCTTTTACTTTTATCCAAGGAGTTAAAGTACATAGCTTTTATAAGAGGTGTTCATATGCAAGTCATTTTTTAACCCAATGTAAATGTAAGAAGTCCTAATCATTTGATCAAGCATCTGAGCTTGCGAAAAGTTCCAAAAAAATGTGAGTATGTTAATTAATGAAAATAAAATGATCTAAATTATATACAAACAATGAAAATCATACTTACAATAATTGGCAATATTTTATGCTTGGTGAACTCCTCAATAACCCACAAGAGAGAGACAGAGTTAGAGAGAGATAAAAAGAGAGAAGAAAAAAGAGAAAGAGAGGGAAAGAGATAGAAATTGAAAGAGAAAGAGGTAGAAAGATGGAGAGAGAGAGAGAGAATAAGAGAGAGATTCAGAAAGAGATTGCTAGAGCTCGTAAGCCCAGCACAGATCTAAACGTTTAAGAGCCCTTCAATCAATTGTGCATAAAATGATGATTGAAGAGCAACACAACACGTTTTTTTATCAAACACCACCGTCGCATAAGTGATGTAAAAGTGTCGTGTATGCAATCATGCAAAGCATCACAACAATGCTCAACTGATTAAGCATCGCATATGGGACGCTCCCTTCTAAGTCGCATTAATGATACTGACATAGCGATGCTCTCGTGAATGTTGCTAAGAGCATGGGAAACAACATAAAAAATAATGTCAAGATTTATGTCGTTTAGACAATGGTGTGCACTTGATGTCCAGCCTGATGAAATGCATGATCCTGTAATGATGAAAATGTTTCATGTTAACCGTTGCTATGCCCCTATATTCCTTGTAGTGTTTCATGCATAAACTTTTCTTCCTCAATAGTAAGACCAAAGACTATTTTTCATTCAACATATCTAAAGAAAAACATTGGAAATGTCCTAGCCTTGTGAGAGCCACTAATGATGATATAGTCATACTCTTTTGCATTTGACTCATCAAAACTATTCGAATTACTACACACTTGGGGGTCAACCATAACCAAAAAAGGCATGACTATAGGATGTAAATTTCTTTTCATCTTTTCTTTTTTATGTTTTGTGCATGGACATAATGAGGTTGTCGAATCTTGAGAGGCCTTCTCCTTGTCTTGGGACTACGGATGGTCAATAAATCTTGTTGATTGGGAGATGAAAAAAATTCCCTTGTATAAGTAATTTACTATCTATTATCTCACCTCTAATCCTATTGTGCTCCATTGAGATGACTTCTATACTCAACTCGGCTTTGAGGGGCACAAGATCATCATATGAAGTTGAGGAGTAACCTAGAATTTTCTCTCAATCTCTTGAAACAACTATCATCATATTATTCTTTCACTATCTTTATCCACATCATGGACATGACCGGTCAACATAATTAAATTCACATCATCATTGATCTAATCTACCAAAAATGCGGTACCAAACGTTCTTGGCACTAGCCTCATTTGCAATAAAATAACTCTTCTAATATCCTTGTTCTAGAGTATGTGTGACATTGATGAGAAATCTTGATGTTTGTCAGTGCATTTCTATATGGAATCAATGCTAGGAATCATTTCCATTAAAGTTTTTATGCTTGGCATTGAGAATCCACAAAAATTTGATTCATGAAATCATCTCTTCGGAGGAACTCGATGCTTGCCATCAGACCAAGCAACAACTTTAAGTGGAAAAGCGATGTGAGGCATCAAATTTTGATCAAAATTCGATGCAAGGCATCAAGTTTATGTGGAAAGTTGACGACAAGCATGGAGTTCCTCCATAAAGTCAACGCTAGACACTGATTTCACAAGGGAATTTAATGCTTATGTTGAGCCCTATCTTCTTTTCTATACTTAAGTCATTTGGTGCTCCTTCTAGGATCCACCTTACAAGGTTAATTACATTAAATAAATGAATAGATAAATCTATTATATGTAATTAAGTTTCATATTCAAAGAGAATGTGAAAAGAATCTTTTGCGAATCTATTTGTTTTAGTTCTATGTCATTAACTCTTGCATTTCTTGCTTTTGCTTTTGGTCTACCATGTTCAATTTGGGGTGCTTTTTTTTGCTAGGTAAGAATTTGTGTGAGGTGCGAGCTGCAAGAGCTCTTTGCTTGATTCTCAACTTTGAGAATCTCCAAATGATACCATGTTGTACTTTTATAGAGAGTTTGAGACTTTAACCAAGATAGCTTTACTGTAACCAGCTAGTATTCAAGTTAAATCTAGTTGAATTCCTTTCTAACTAGGTACAAAGTCACTACTTTTTAATATGTTTTTGGCATACTTTTTCTTCACTTTGACAATCATCTAACTCCTATAGTCTACTTGAGGCATTTTTTATTTGTATTCAGGATATTTCTTAGTGTTGTCAATTAATGATGTTCTTTTTATACAATTATAGCTCATTTAATTGCTCGATGTCGATTTTGGGGTGACTTAAAATAGAGTAAATAGGAGGAACATGTTAAGCATTGTCCATGTTTTCATTTGTCTAACACGTATCCAATATTCTCAGTTGACTCTTTGTTTTTTATTCACAATGCTAGATCTAGTGCATGATTGTTCTTGGTTGAAGGGGTGGATCTATCTAATGCTGACAATGACCTGAAAGCTCATATGACTACTACAAATGTGCATAGTGCACATTTTTTCTTGGTTGAAGAATTCAATCCCTCTAGTGTTAGTAATAGTTCAAAAGCTCATATGCCTAGTAAGAATGTGAGTATTGCACAATTATTTTGGGTTTAAGAGTTCATGATCTCTAGTGTTGATAATAGCCTAATAGGTTATATTGATAACCCTGATGTGTAGAGTTTTTGTGACTTCTCATGTGATACGTGTTGATGTATGAAACACCACAAGAAATGAATTAATGTGACACTAGAACACCTCTATGGTCACCATTAACTCATTGCCACTCCAAACTTTGAGAAATGATAGCCTAAAGTGAGAACTTTGCTTCTACAGAAATTCATAGTCACTGAAATGACATATCTTCAGTATTTTGCTACTTTCTCTTAGCTCAAATATTATTTCTCCATTATCTTTTAGTGGATTAAACTAGAAGAGTAGATCTTTCCAACAAGCTATCATATGCTTGAAACAGATCTCTAGAACTCAAGTTATGGCCTTCACAAGATGACCCTGTATGACTTCCAAAAGTGGAAATTTTGCCTGTTTTATTAATCCTGAGTGTCTAAAAATGAAAATTCAATGCCTAGCATCGACTTGCAACCAAAAGTCGATGCTAGGCATCGACTTTGAGCTTTTTTAGCCACTTTTTCAGCACCAGAATTAGCCTGTTTTACACACACATGAACAAGACCACTTTTATGTGGGAAGTCGATGCCAGGCATCGAGTTGCTCCACAAACCTCATGATTTTAAGAAGTTCTAGCAGTACATAATACTCAAAGAATAAAACATGGACTTATCAATACAAACTCGATGCCAGGCATCGACTTGCTTGAAAAACTTCAACTCTTGAAATCATTTCACACAAGATAAACACTGGAGATGGAAGAAGAAGACTTATACTTAGAAATTAATAAACTCTTTTCATAACTATGAAAACTTAGAAATGCACAGGTGCTTTCTCATGCAGATAAGTCCTACTATTCTCAGTCATACAAAATGAGTTCTAACTCACTCTCTCATTGTCTTCCCTCATCGCGTCAGTTGATACAAACTAACTTATATAGATTTTCTTATCCTCGTGATTTTTAAAAAACTTCTAGAACTAAAGTGAACTAACTTTACAAATATAATACACTTGTGAATTTGTCCCTTCACATAGGCATGTAGTTTTCTTCCTAAGATTTGACCTTCAAATATATGTCCAATTAGTGATTGTTTCTCCAACAGCTCCCCCTCAATCACTATTTGACATTCTCTGTTTCTTCATATCATCTTCTTTTCTTTTACTCCTGCCATGCTTTTGAATCTGTTGTTCTTCACACCATCCAAGCTCTTTGTCATTATGTCTGCTAACTAATCTTTAGTAGAAATGTACTCCACTTCAATCTCCTTCTCCATTACCTTTTCTCTGAAAAAATGATACTGTATCTCTATGTGCTTTGTCCTTGCATGAAAAACTGGATTTGCTGCAAGATAAAGTGAACTCATATTATCTCCATGTATTGTAGGTGTACCTTGATCAATGCCCAAGCTTTTGAACAATGTTTGCATCCATATGACCTCCTTACCTGCTTCCACAAGTCCTTTGTACTCAACTTCAATTGATGATAATGCTACTGTATGTTGTTTCTTTGAACACCAACTTACAAGCTTATCACCAATGTAAATCATGTATCCATGTGTTGATCTCCTGTCATCTTGATTACCTGCCCAGTCTGAGTCACTGTAGGCTCTCAACTTCAAATCTGATGTAAAAGGATAATATAATCCTTCCTTTATAGTTCCTTTGATATATCTGAGAACTCTTTGACCTGCAATCCAATGTGGGTCCTTTGGACAATGCATGAATTGTTACAACACTCCCATTGCATAACTAAGATCATGTCTTTTTAGTGTAGCATAAATCAAACTACCCACAAGAGATTGATACTTCCTCATATCTTTGTATTCTGCACCATCATATTTATTGAGCTTGTGATTAACTTCAAGTGGAGTTGAAGCTTCTCTGCAATTTTCCATATCAAACTTCTTCAATAGATTCAGAAGATACCTTTCTTGTGATACATATATGCCATGGTCTGTATAAGTGACTTCCATTCCAAGAAAGTATGACTTTCCTAGATCACTGATCTTAAATTCTTTTTCAAGAAATCTCTTTACCTCCTTAATTCCTTCATCTGAAGTACCTATGATTATAATGTCATCTACATAAATACAAATGTAGATTGTACCTTCCTCTGTTCTTTTGATGAGTAGACTTGGATCTGCTTTTGAACTTTGATATCCAAGATCATTCAGATACTTCACCAGTCTATAGTTCCATGCTCTTGGAGCTTGCTTCAATCCATAGAGTGCTCTTCTCAACCTACAAACAAAATTTGGATACCTAGAATCTATAAACCCTTGAGGTTGTTCCATGTATACCTCATCTGATATGTATCCATTCAAGAATGCATTCTTTATATCCAATTGACTTAGAGTCCATCCTTTTGAAGCTGCAATAGCAATGATTGTTCTTATAGTTGACATCTTAGCTACAGAACTGAATGTCTCATCATAATCTATGCCATAGGTTTGGGCATAGCCTTTCACCACCAGTCTAGCTTTGTATCTGGCTATACTTCCATCTACAAGCTTCTTCACTTTATAAACCCATTTATTACCAATTACTTTCTTACCATTTGGTTTAGGAACAAGTTCCCATGTCTTGTTCTCCTCCAGTGCATTGAATTCTTCCTTCATGGCTTCTTCCCATTGCTTCTTACCTTTAGCTTCATCATAGTTCTGAGGTTCTTCATCATCTTTCACCATATATGCATAGTTCTTCTGAGTTATGTAAGAAGTATCATAAGAATACCTTTCTGGTTGTCTTCTAGTCCGGCTTGACCTTCTTGGTTCACATTCTTCATAAGTGTCTAGATACACTTCTTCATCAAATATAGGAGCTTCTTCATTTCTTCTTGTTAATCCACTTCTGGTTTTACTTGCTTGCATATAGTCTTCATCTCTATTCACCTGCACAATTGATTTTCCTTTCTCACACCTTCTTACCTCTTCTTCAAATTCTTCAGCTGTATGACTTTGATCTGCATACCAACTTTTCTGTTCATCAAATGTAACATCTCTAGAAACAATAAATTGTTTGGTTAGAGGATTCCACAATCTATAACCCATCTGCTTTTCATCATAACCAATGAACACATATTTTTCTGCCTTTGGTTCAAGTTTATGTCTAATTTGTGATGGCACATAAGCATATGCAATTGATCCAAACACTCTACAATGATCTAGTGTTGGTTTCTTACCCCACCAAGCTTCATATGGAGTCATTCCATTTAGAGCTGCACATGGTAATCTATTCACAAGATATGTAGCTGTATTTACAACCTCAGCCCAAAGATAATTTGGACATTTCTTCTCCTTTAGCATAGCTCTAGCAAACTCAACCAAAGTCCTGTTCCTTCTTTCTGCTACACCATTTTGTTGTGGTGTATACCTACAGGTTTTATCTCTCTTAATGCCTGTATTCCAAAGATAATCATTGAACTCTTGGGAGAAGTATCCTCCCCCTCCATCACTGACCTCAGTCTTTTAAGCTTTTGACTTGTGACTCTCTCTGCATATGCATGAAAATGCTTGAAGGCTCCAAACACTTCTGATCTTTCCTTCAAAACATATAATGTTATCCATCTTGTAGCATCATCAATGAAAAGAACATAGTACCTTGAGCAACTGATAGACCCTTCTTTTGTTGGTCCCCATACATCTGTATGAATGAGCTCTAGTAGTCCATCATGTTTGAATCCTTTCTTTTGAAATGGTAACATGTGTGCTTTACCCATTTGACATGCTTCACATTTATAAACCATATGTTGACCCTGCACATTTGGTAATCCTAGTACAGAATGATTTGCAACCATAGCTTTAATTCCTCTTTCATTGAAATGACCTAATCTCTTATGCCAGAGATCAAGTTCTGTAATCACTCCTTCACCATGTGTGAGAAAAGCTTGACCAATGTTCCCTTGTACTCTTAAAGTAAAGAGTCTACCTTCTTTCTTACCACAAACAATCTGATTATATCCCTTCTCTAGATCTTCAACAAATACTCCTTCATTTGTAAACCTAACTTGAAAACCTTTTTCAACTATCTGTCCCACACTAATCAAGTTTTTAGGTATTGTGGGAACATACAAAACATTGGTTAGCAAATCTTCTCCACTCTTGCATTTCACTTTTCCAATTGAATGTACAATGTCTTGTATTATCACCTGTTTGAAGTGTATGACTAGAAATACATTTTTCCAATTCTGACATCAATTCTATGTTTCCTGACAAATGATTAGAACATCGAGAGTCAATGTAAAATACCTTTAGATCTTCTTTATTTGAGATGTTGATTGAGTTCATCATCAATGATGTATGAATTTCATTTTGTGTGTCATTTGCATAGTTGTAGTAGGTGGTGTTGTAGGATTGATTATGTCCCCAACTTCTTCCTCCACCTCTACCATAGCCTCCTCTTTGACTTTGTCTACCTCTTTGAAAATTACTTTGATATCTTCCACCTCGACCTCTGCTATTATTGTTTTGATTCTGGTTTGATCCTTGTTGATTATGCCAATAGTCATGAGCCAAATGATTACTCAATCCACAGATCCAACAAGCCTTCTTGTTGTTATTTTGATTACCTCTTCCTCTTCCAAAACCTCTTGGTCTTCCTCTGCCAGTGCCTTTACCTCTTGCAAAATAAACTTGAGAAATTGACTCTTCTTCATCCTTTGCTTTACCTTTATCTCCTTTCTTCTTATTCTTCATGTACATTGCACAACTTTGTCCTTTATCTCCATCTCCCTTCAAGTCTTGCTCAAATGTGAGCATCAAACCAAGCAACTGGTTCAAATTTGGAACATAATGATTTAATGAAAGTTATGTTGATAAGACAAAAGGTTTCCACCTTTCATCCCCTCTCAAACCTGCAAGTAGTTGAGCAATCAATCTGTGATCTTCAACATCTTCATCTATGGATCCAAGACTATCTGCTAGATCCTTCATCTTAGTGACATAATCACTAATACTTTGACTTGGCTTCTTTTCTAATGTTGTAAACTCTGACCATAGACTTGCTTTCCGTGCTTTAGTAGTGCTTTGAAAATGATACTCCAATGCATTCCATATATCTTCAGATGATTCCAATCCTCTGATGTGTGGTAGCAAATGATCAGAGATTGTATAGTAGATGTAGGCTTTTGCACTTGCATCCTTCTTCTGCCAATGCTTTAAAGCATCAAGTTCTTCTTTCTTTGGTCGGCTTTCATCTTCAAATACTAGCTTCTCTTCTTCACCTGTAACATATATCATGAGATCCTTACTCATAATTAATGCTTCCATTCTCATTACCCATGCGGGGTAATTATCTCTATCTAGTTTGTCAATGGAGATATGATCTTCCATACTCCTTTCCTTTTGCTGCAACCTGTGAGCTTAAAGGATAAAAGATAATACCTTTTGAAGTTCTTTGTGTATGAGGATACTTAGAAAGTAATCTTTTGATGCCTTGTGTCTTCAAATGCTTCACCTTTGAAACTTTAATGGAAAACTTTCCAAAACTTCTCGTACCTTTGCCGCCTTCTGCTCTTTAGGACCTTTCTGCTCTGATACCACTTGTTGATGTATGAAAAACCACAAGAAATGAATTAATGTGACACTAGAACACCTCTATGGTCACCATTAACTCATTGCCACTCCAAACTTTGAGAAATGATAGCCTAAAGTGAGAACTTTGCTTCTACAGAAATTCCTAGTCACTAAAATGACATATCTTCAGTATTTTGATAGTTTCGCTTAGCTCAAATATTATTTCTCCATGATCTTTTAGTGGATGAAACTAGAAGAGTAGAGCTTTCCAACAAGCTATGATATGCTTGAAAGTGATCTCTAGAACTCAAGTTATGGCCTTTACAATATGACCCTGTATGACTTCCAAAAGTGGAAATTTTGCCTGTTTTAGTAATCCTGAGTGTCTAAAAATGAAAATTCGATGCCTAGCAAACAAAAGTTGATGCCGGGCATCGACTTTGAGCTTTTTTAGCCACTTTTTCAGCACCAAAATTAGCCTCTTTTACACACACATGAACAAGACCACTTTAATGTGGGAAGTCGATGCCAGGCATCGACTTTATGCTGAAACTCGATGCCAAGCATCAAGTTGCTCCACAAACCTCATGGTTTTAAGAAGTTCTAGCAGTACATAATACTCAGAGAATAAAACATGGACTTATCAATACAAACTCGATGCCAGGCATCGACTTGCTTGAAAAACTCCAACTCTTGAAATCATTTCACACAAGATAAACACTGGAGATGGAAGAAGAAGAGTTATACACAGAAATTAATAAACTCTTTTCATAACTATGAAAACTCAGAAATGCACAGGTGCTTTCTCACGCAGAGAAGTCCGACTATTCTCAGTCATACAAAATGAGTTCTAACTCACTCTCTCATTGTCTTCCCTCATCGCGTCATTTGATACAAACTAACTTATATAGATTTTCTTATCCTCATGATTTTTAAAAAACTTCTAGAACTAAAGTGAACTAACTTTACAAATATAATACACTTGTGAGTTTGTCCCTTCACATAGGCATGTAGTTTTCTTCCTAAGATTTGACCTTCAAATATATGTCCAATTAGTGATTGTTTCTCCAACAATACAAAATGTGCAACAGTTATGAGGGAAAATGTTGATGAGATGGATGAGTGTGATAATCCTATTGACTTTATATGTACTCCATGATTGGTGAGTAAGAGAAGAGCATGTTTCCTTCTATCGTATATGTAGGATCTTCTAAAATTTTTTATTGTGGCTTAGAGTGCTTACACAAGCTTTGTAGTAAGAGTTTGAAAGAGTAAAAAAGATTTTATCTAAAACGCGATAGGGATATTCAGGAAATATTCCTTACATCCATCAAGATCCAAATCTTGAAGTCATAGTGTTCGATAGGTTTCTTTCATCATTTGATGACATGTTTCTGACAATGATTTATGTGTGGTTTGATAACAATGCTAGAGAGAGCAAGAACTCTACTTTCTTTGGAAACCTAAGTATGCTGGTGGCCAAGAACTTGCTCCAAGATTAATGTGAACTTTCTCCTAGTTGGGGGCACTGATGATCATATGGATTAAGTGTTTAGTATGAAGAGCATTCGTAGAACATAAGAGCTTAACATTGTGATGTGATAATTATAGAAGTTTTTGAAAGTTTGTTGAGGCCTTATTCTCTACCTCTTCTCCTCTGACTTTGTTGTCTACTTAAGCCTGTGTCTAAACCTTGTTCTTCTCTTTGGCATTTTTTCCTCAAGCTCCCTTGTCTACTTAAGCTTCAAGATTCCTTGTCCGCCTCTACCACTAACATATATATTTTGTGAAGGAAAAAATAGTTTGATCTAGTTCATCAAACGTTTCGGGGACTTTGTCATCATACAAGTAGTAGATGGGCCTAAGGCTACTTCATTATTGCCTATATGTTAAAGTTTCACAAATGGTGGATTGGATTTCTATGTCATTTCGACGTTGTTGGAGTGTTTAAAAAAAAAGCTATCCAAAAATCAAATTGAAAGTCACAAAAATGGAGACATGCAAGCTTTAAGGTACATCGCAAGAGCCTCAGGTATAATATTTTCTATATTTCACAAGGAATTCTTCAAGATAACTGTGATTCAGATTATCCGGGATACTACGATGCATGAGAAAATAACTAAACTTCTAGATATATTCTCTCACTTTTATAGTCATCTTTCTATTTCTAAGTTAATCCACCAAAAGTGAAAAGAAAGTTATATGATCCTCTTTTCGTGAGGTAGTTTGATTGAGGAGACCTCTAGTAATCTTAGTTAGATGGAAACAATATTCATAACATGTGAAAATAAAACTTTTATGGTGACTATGAAGAAAAAAATGTTGCATGATTGCAGAAAATATATGGGGGTGTAGTATCATCATATTCAATAGTTAATACAAGATGAGACTGTGGAATCAAATTATTTTTAGATAGATGAAATTTTTCTAACAGGTTTGCTAAAGCACTTGAGAAGGAGTAGGTTTTTTAACATCTTCAATAGATGAACATGGTAACTATACCCACATAGTTCATCATTTCATAAACATTGAGGGGATGTGTGCCATAATTTGAAGAATGTCTACATGAAATGATTTCGCTTTGTATCACACACTTTTGAGGGCCCCATCATGAGGATATTACAAATCTAGGTTTCTTTGTTGCTTTGTTGCTAGAAATCATACCTTACATGCTGGATGAGGATATCACCTCAAGAAATGTAAGACTAATAGATGTACTATGTTTCGCTTTCTCATTTTTCAAGTGATATTCTAGGTAGAATGATTTCTAAGTAGTCCAAAGCTATCAATATTTCTACTTACAAGCCCATATTGTGACTAAAACTGAAATTAAATTGCAAAATTGAGCTCATATTTGATTGCATAAGTTACAAGCGCTTGTTTTGACTCATTTTATTGTTCTTGAACTTGATTTCTTGTTGCAGCATACCTTTTTTTTTTCACTGAATACCCAACTCCCATACAAGTAGTAGTCCATTTTGGGAGGTGTGTGCATGCAAAAACTCCTAACAAAAGACTAGTTGTGTAAGGTCAGCTCCATTCATGGTCTTTCTATATGGAAAGGTTAATCATCAACTTGTGCTAGCATGCAAGTACCTTACTTTCCCACATCAAGATTCTTATAGATTGACATAGAAGCTCTACAATGAGAGAACATAGGTGGAAGATGTCATCACCTTTTTATTGTTTTCTCTTCTACTCGTTTATTTCTACAAAGAATCCATAAGTTTCTATATATTTTTGCAAGTTTAAAAATATATTAAAAAAACCGTTTTTTAATTGTACCCGATATAGTACTTGCCTTCATTTTCTTATCAATAACGTTCATGAAGTCAAATTTCAACAAAATCGAAAAATATTATTGTTTTTTAATAATATTATTAGATTCTACAGTAATTGTTAATAGCTCCTACAAATCATACTATTGTTTTTCTTGTGTTGCCTTAAAGGAAAGCAAGAACTACAGAACGTGTTGAAAACATATGTTATCAGGCTACTGTTTATCACGTCACAACGATTCTCCTTCTTTCATGGAACTTTTCATCAAGAAAAAAGGACATGAGAAAAGCTATTTCTCATCCCATTTTGAGTTACAACAATTCCTACCATTATATATATGTATATGGATATATTTTTTGTCTTGTAGTGAGAGTCTATGAGGATGATAGTTTATGTTTCTGCCCATAACTATTAAGCTCTTGAGCCGTGCAAAAAAAGAAATAGATTGTGTATCTGTGTGTGTGTGTGTGTGTGTTTGTGTGTGTTTCTGCGTGTGTGTGTGTGTATGAGAGAGAGAGAGAGGGAGAGAGGGAGGGAGAGAGAGAGAGAGTGAGTGAGAGAAGAAAAGAGAAAGTGACAAAAGAAAAGGTAGAGATAGAGATAAAGAGAGAATAAAGAAACAAAAAGTAGATATAGAACTTCAATATCCAGAGAGAATACAGGAAGGAAAATGATTGATAACCAGGTCTACAGATGTAGCAATGGAGGTGAACGAATATAGATTTAACATGTACAGACAAATAGAACGACATAGATTCAAAAGGAACCATATACTATGAAAAGGGCATAAAGGGAAAGCCACAAAAAGGGATTGGATCCAATGAAATTGATGGAATCACTTCAGCTTAGAAATTCAACAGCTAAGCATTAAGAAAAGTGCACAATGCTATCTAACAGTAAGGGAAGGTGGGTTCTAAAGAGTGCCACTTCCAATTGAAATCTGCATACAAATGAGTGTCTACATTTGTGTAACAGTTTGAAAACAGAATTTCAATATGATTACCAACAAATTGCATCATCAATTTGTGTGGAGAATTGAAGATTACTTTTGGACATACACTCCTTTATGCAGAATTATAAGGAGTATGTGCAACATCTTGTGAAGCCTCCAGATTCATATGGAATTATAGAGAACATTGTAAATATAGATGTACTTGTGAAGCCTCCAGACTAATATGGAATTATAGAGAACATTGTAAATATAGATGTACCTTTGGTACCATCTATATGTACTTAGTATCCTCAACACATGTCACACACACGAGCATATAAAGATATATACATGCATACACACATATATATATATATATAAAGATATATATACACACACATACACACACACACACATATATATATATATATATATATATATATATATATATATATATATATATATATATATATATATATATATATATATATATATATATATATACACACATATATATCGACTGCACATAGTGGAATGTAAATGAAGTTGCATTCATGAATTCTAATACATTCATATCAACGTTACGCTCCTATAGCTTGGCATGTTTAACCACTTCCGCTAAGTCCCTCTCTTCATCCATTTGAGGTACAATTGGTCGACCCCCATCTGTTTTCTTTGTATAACACATACTTGTGGTTGATTCCCACATTCAATAGAAATCCCTTTCAGTTTATGAACATATGTGCATTGTTGATAATGTTAATTATTATAAGCTTCAGTGTTGTACTTTCAATTGATACAAGCTATCAGTAAGTAAGAATAGATCGCAAGATCAAACTTTTTAAGGGAAGCTTCGTAGTCTCATTTAGAAATAAATTTGGTTGCAACGAAGGAGGAGAAGGCAACACTATCTGGTGTGGTCTACATCTACTCTGGGAGTGTTGCAAAGCAGACAAATTTGTTTTGGGAGATGGATTCAGAGTATGGTGGAGCATCTTCTCTCTGAATCAACTCCAGGGGTATGCATTTTGGGGTCAGTACTCACGATGCTCCTTCTCTCCCTTCAACGAGATTTCTCCTAATTTTTATGCTATAATATTCTTAAAGAAGGAGAGACAAACTCAAATAAAATAGAAAAATGACTCGGGAATTCTTCATGTAAAAAGTTCTAAAATTTTAAGTTCTTATTGTGAGGAGATGATGGAAGAGTATGAAGATGAGATATTCGTTGCAAAATCTTTCTCTAAACCAGCCTAGTTTTTTGCTCGCAAACTATACTAGACTCTCTAAGCTTGAAAATGAGACATAAATATGACCATAGGGCTTTGGACCATTGATCTCAAATGTTTCAGTCAAGAAAAACTACTTCTAGATTTTGAGCATGAAGAGAAATCCTTCTATTATGGAAGAAAACACTAAAATAAATGCTCAATGCTCCCAACTGGTTATGAATTGGATAAAATCCTTTTGAATTGGTGAGTGAGTTAATCTAGGTTATTTCAGGAATTTAGAGTGACTAAAGTGTGATCAATATAGTTAAGAACTCATAGGTGTAGTCATGAGAACTCCAGAAACAAACACTACACATATAGAGTCATAGAGATTGATGCATATCTCTGCACACAAAGTTCCAATGATCCAAATATTGTACACACAAGCTCACAAGGGTGCTACCTTCATGACCCAAGCAAGCTCTTTCTAATTTGCAAACATACTCAAGTTATTGTGAGTCTCACTACAACATACCGGGCGTATACCGAGGCTTCTACCGACGAAAATGAATGGGCGTGATTTTGTCCCGATGTTGGTGTAAGGTTCGATGTAGGCGTCGGAAACAAAGCGCTGGTATAAGCCTCGGTATGAGCATCGGTATATGTGTCACTATAAGCATCGGTATAAGCATCGATATAAGCGATGGTATAAGCGACGGTATAAGTGTCGGTATAAGCCATGGTATGCCCCTGGGAAAAATAGTCGGTATAAGCATCGGTATGTGTCTGGGGATACCGACACTTATACCGTCACCTATACCGATGACCATATCTGCAAAATTGTTTTTGGGCAGAGTGTGTTGTCTCTTGCTACAGCAACATTCCCATCCTGTTGTGTAACCAAAAACAATACATTCTACCCAAGAAAAATCAGAGTACATGTGACATGTATGACAGGCAACAAGATCATGATTTGATAAAGCAAAACATACAGTCAAATACAAAAGACATGAGCGAAATGAATCATGAATCATGAACCATATGTGTGTATGCCTATCTATATACATGTGTATGTGTATATGTATTATGTGTGTATATTTGTATATGTGTAAATATTTGTATGCATGTGTAAAAACCCTAAAACCCTAATCCTAAAGAACTAGACCTAAAACATGTGTATGTGTGCATTCTTGTGTATATATATTTGTATGTGAATATATATGTGTGTATGTGTGTATGCATATGTGTATCTATGTAAAAACCCTAAAACCTTAATCCAGAAGACCTAGACCTAAAACATGTATATGTGTGTATGTGTGTATGCATGTGTGTATATATATGTGTATGTGTATATGTATTATGTGTTTATATGTGTATATGTGTGTATGCATGTGTGTATATATGTAAAAGCCAAAAACCCTAATCCTAAAACCCTAATCCTAAAACCCTAACCCTAAAACATGCATATGTGTGTATGTATATGTCACATGTGTGTATGTGTGTATGCATGTCTCTCTCTCTCTACACACACACACATACATATATATATATATATAATATAAAATACATATATATATATGTATATATATATATATATGTGTGTGTGTGTGTGTGTGTGCATGTGTATATATATGTGTATGTGTATATGTATTATGTGTTTATATGTATATATGTGTGTATGCATGTGTGTATATATGTAAAAGCCAAAAACCTTAATCCTAAAACCCTAACACTAAAACATGCATATGTGTGTATGTATATATGATGTGTGTGTATGTATATATGATGTGTGTGTATGTGTATGTGTATGTATGTATGCATGTGTATATGTGTGCATGTGTGTATGTATTATGTGCATATATGTGTAAAAGTCAGAAACCTAATCCTAAAACCCTAACCCTAAAACATGTATATATGTGTGTGTATGTATGCATATGCATATGTGTATGTAATATGTATGCATGTGTGTATGTATCTCTATGTCTCTCTCTTTCTCTCTATCTATATCTCTCTCTTTATCTCTCTCTCTCTCTTTCATCTCTCTCCCTCTTTCTCTCTCTCTCTTATTCTCTCTCTCTTTCATCTCTCTCTCTCTCTCTCTCTCTCTCTCTCTCTCTCTCTCTCTCTCTCTCTCTCTCTCTCTCTCTCTCTCTCTCTCTCTCTCTCTCTCTCTCTCTCTCTCTCTCTCTCTCTCTCTCTCTCTCTCTCTCTCTCTCTCTCTCTCTCTCTCTCTCTCTCTATGTGTATGTAATATGTATGCATGTGTGTGTGTATCTCTATGTCTCTCTCTTTCTCTCTATCTATATCTCTCTTTATCTCTCTCTCTTTCATCTCTCTCTCTCTCTCTCTCTCTCTCTCTCTCTCTCTCTCTCTCTCTCTCTCTCTCTCTCTCTCTCTCTCTCTCTCTCTCTCTCTCTCTCTCTCTCTCTCTCTCTCTCTCTCTCTCTCTCTCTCTCTCTCTCTCTCTATGTATATATATATATATATATATATATATATATATATATATATATATATATATATATATATATATATATATATATATATATATATATATATATAATATAAAGAACAAAACAATCACTTACATTGAAGTAATTCTTTTGATCGCTCTCACCAAAGCCCAATCGACGTCGTCTCTTGCCAAATTCCAAAGAATCGATGTCAAAAATCTCCTGCAAAAAAAAATAAAAGAGAAATTAAAAAAGAGAAGACATAGAGAAAGAGAGAGAGTGAAAGAGTACAGACATCACTTACCAAGATGCCAGAGAGAGAGAGAGATGTGTTTGTAGGGAGAGAGAGAGAGAGAGACAGATGTGTGTGTAGGGGGAGAGAGAGAGAGAGAGAAAAAAAAAAGATGTGTGTATGCATGTGTATATGTGTTCATGTGTGCATGTATTGTGTGTATATGTATAAAAGACAAAAACCATAATCCTAAAACCCTAACCCTAAAACATGTATATGTGTGTGTGTATGTATATGTGATGTGTGTGTATGTGTTTGTGCATATATGCATGTGTGTGTATACATATGTGAGTGTGTATATATATGTGCATGTGTATGTAATATGCATGTGTGTATGTATGTATGTGTGTGTGTACATGCATATGTGTGTGTATGTATCTATGCATATGCATGTGTGTATGCACATATGTGTGTGTATACATATGTGAGTGTGTATGTATATGTGCGTGTGTATGTATGTATGTGTGTGTACATGCAAATATGTGTGCATGTATGTATGCATATGCATGTGTGTATGTATACATGTGTGTGTACATGTATGTATGTATATGTGTGTACATGTATGTTTGTGAGTATGCATATGCATATGTGTGTGTATGTATATGCATGTGTGTATGTAATATGCATGTGTGTATGTAATATGCATGTATGTATGTATATGTGTGTATGCATATGGATGTGAGTATGTAATATGTATGTGTATGTATATGCATGTGTGTATGTAGTGTGTATGTGACTGTGTATGTAATATGCATGTGTGTATGTAACATGTATGTGAGTATGTGTATGCATATGTGTGAGTATGTGTATGCATATGTGTGTATGTATGTATGCATCTCTCTCTCTATCTCATTCTCTTTCTATTTCATATCTCTCTCTCTTTCATCTCTATCTCTTTCACTCTCTCTCTATCTCTCTCTTTCATCTCTCTCTCTCTCTCTCTCTCTCTCTCTCTCTCTCTCTCTCTCTCTCTCTCTCTCTCTCTCTCTCTCTCTCTCTCTCTCTCTCTCTCTCTCTCTCTCTCTCTCTCTCTCTCTCTCTCTCTCTCTCTCTCTCTCTCTCTCTCTCTCTCTCTCTCTCTCTCTCTCTCTCTCTCTCTCTCTCTCTCTCTCTCTCTCTCTCTCTCTCTCTCTCTCCCCCTCTCTCCCTCTCCCTCCCTCCCTCCCTCCCTCCGTCCCTCCGTCCCTCCCTCCCTCCCTCTCTCTCTCTCTCTCTCTCTCTCTCTCTCTCTCTCTCTCTCTCTCTCTCTCTCTCTCTCTCTCTCTCTCTCTCTCTCTCTCTCTCTCTCTCTCTCTCTCTCTCTCTCTCTCTCTCTCTCTCTCTCTCTCTCTCTCTCTCTCTCTCTCTCTCTCTCTCTCTATCTCTATCTCTATCTATCTATCTATCTATCTATCTATCTCTATGTTTCTCTAGATCTGTCTCTTTCTTTCATCTCTCTCTCTTTCTGTCTCTCTCTATCTCATACTATATCGATCAAAAACAAAACAATCACTTACCTCAATGTAATTGTTTGGAGCATTGTCATCGAATTCCACTTAATGTTTTCCTTCGTTGAATTCCAAAGGACACACACCAAAAAGCTCCTCCAAAACTAAAGATAAGAGAAATTAGAAAAGGGAAAACACAAAGAAAGAGAAAGGGTGCTACAGAAAGGGTGCTACACAAAGGGTGCTAATGTGTGTAGAGAAAGAGAGAGAGAGAGAGAGAGAGAGAAAGATAGAGAAAGAGAGAGAGAGAGAGAGAAAGAGAGAGATGTGTGTACACAATATGCTCATAATGTAGTTCGTGTGCGCAAACTCGACAGTAGTAGACTTTCATTCAAAACGCGAGAAAATGTCGAATTGTTGCTCTCGGGTCCAGTTAAAACGTTGCGTCGGTATAAGCGTCGGTATGAGCATCGGTATAAGCATCGGTAATTTCCAGTAAATTACGGACACCTATACCGATGCTCATACCATCAGTATTACATCCGTGGTTTTTCACGCATTTTCAACAGTCATACCAAAGCCGAGGCATGACCGTCGGTATGGACAACGTCGGTATGCCCCTCATATGTTGTAGTGTCTTCAAAACCATGGGGTTCGAGCCATATGTGTTGGAGGATAAACACTCCTATGTGCACAACAAAAGCAAATGAACCCTCCTAGGATCCTGAAATTTTTCAGACATAGGCTCTGTATTTTCTGAGTTTCTCTGAGTATATGCAGAGACTGAAAATGAAATTTTGCAGGCATAAACTAGACTTTAAGAGCTTTCAAATGAGAGTAAAATCACTCCATTTGGATACTGGATGATGCCTCAACCAGCTGCAACAAAACAGACAACTTGATCTCTCCACAGAGTATGAGCTAACTAGACAGACACTGTTCTGGACATTTCTCTGCACATGTGCAGGCACTGAACCTGAGACTTATACCAGACAAATTAGAACTTATAAGCTTTCCAACAAGACAAAAATCATTGCAAATGGATTCCGGATGAAGGAGAAACAACAATTACAAGACCGGGGGGTCTGCCAAAAACATCTAGATAGATAGAGTGTGTAAAAGTGAAATTTCTGCAAAATATGCAGAGACCAGCTAATAGGGGGTGTGCTTAAGCAAGGGGGCAGCTTGGGCACGTATTTCCACGACTCTAAGTCATAATACAACTCATTAGAGGTTTTAAAGACCTCATACTAACCTCTTTAACCAATCAAAAGCATATACATGTCAAAAGTGAGGTCCAATCACATCAAGAGGTGAGCTAAATCTTCTCTAATCAAATTCTTTCCATTATGGGCATGATTTGATGCCTCCAACTCGTGGAAATCAGCCTCCTTTGATTGTGGATGATGTGGAAGGTTCAATTTGGGGCATGTTCCCACACTCTTGAACTTGAAAAACTTTCAACACTCCCCCTCAAGCTCAAGTCTTTTCCTTTGTTGCTTCAGCCTATGTCTCTTATGTTGATAGCTTCCTTGAATCCTCCAAGCTTTGTACCTTCAAGAAACTTTGTCATCATGTCTGCAACCTGCATTTTAGTGTTCACATACCTTATATCTAGCTCTTTTGCCATCACCTTTTCTCTAACGAAGTGGTAATGAACCTCTATGTGCTTGCTCCTTGCATGAAACATGGGATTGTTAGCTAGATAGATGCTTGAAATGTTGTCTCCATAAAGAGGAAACTCTTGCACTTCCACTTCCAAGTCCTTAAGTAGCTTCTTAAGCCATAATAGCTCACATGTAGCCAATGCTAAACCTCTGTACTCAGCCTCTGTGGATGAAAGAGCAACAGTGGGTTGCTTCTTAGAGCTCCAAGAGATCACTTTTGTACCTATCATGAAAACATAACCCGATGTACTCCTTCGATCATCCTTGCTACCTGCCCAATCAGCATCACTATATCCTTTGACACTTAGATCAGCATCATATGAGTAAAATAGACCTTGGTTGATGGTGTTCTTGATGTAACGAAGCACCTTTCTTGCCGCCATAAGATGATCATGAGTAGGTGTATGCAAAAATTGAGAGAGAACACCTACTACATATGCAAGATCAGGTCTAGTGAATGTAGCATAAATTAATGAACCAATTATGCTTCTATATAGTGTAATATCTTGTATAGCCTCTCCTTGACCTGCAACCAACTTTGTATTGGGCTCCATGGGCTGAGAAAGTGGCTTACAACCACTCATACCAAACCTGTATAGCACATCCAACAAGTATTTTCTTTGAATCAAGAAGATGCCATTGTGTGCATAGATTACCTCTATTCCCAAGAAGTATTTTAGTGTTCCAAGATCAGATATCTTGAACTCCTTTCCTAGCTTTGATTTGATATCTTTAATACCTGCAATATCACTTCCTGTGATGATCAAATCGTCCACATAGATGCATATATATACCGTCTTGTCTCCTTGCTTCTTCATGTAAAGTGATGGATCTGCAACACTTTCTTTGTATCCACAACTTGATAAATAATCCACTAACCTCTGATTCCAGGCCCTTGGGGCTTGCTTTAGTCCATATAGTGCTTTCCTTAGCTTGCAAACATGATTTGGGTACCTCATACTAGCAAATCCTTGAGGTTGGCTCATGTAGACTACTTCTTCAAGCTCTCCATTGAGGAAGGCATTCTTCACATCCAACTGATATAAGCTCCATTTCCTTGATGTGGCCACTGCAATCAAAGTCCTAATTGTTGGCATCTTGGCTACGGGGCTGAAAGTTTCATCATAATCTATCCCGTAGCTTTGGGAGAAGCCTTTCGCCACCAACCTTGCTTTGTACCTAGCAATGGAACCATCTGAATTTCTTTTAATTTTGTAAACCCACTTATTACCTATCACCTTCATGCCTTCTTGAGCCGGTACCAAGCTCCAAGTATGGTTCTCATCAAGTGCTTTGAGCTCTTCCTTCATTGCCTCTTGCCATTCCTTGCAATCCTTAGCTTCTTCATAACTAGTTGGTTCTTTGTCCTTGATTACCTGAGTCATGTATGCATAATGCTTTGCAATGAAATTATCATATGTTAAACTTTGTACTGGATATCTTACTCTTGAAGACCTTCTTTCACTTCCTTTTGGTGTGGTTGCCATCTTCTTTCTTTGTTTGGCCACTCCTGGAGTTTGAACTTCTTCTATCTCTTCATCTTCCAACATGCTCTCGTCCACATAACTTCCTTCTTCAACTAAAATCTTCTCTTTGCCTTTGACTTTGCTTTCTTCAGAGCTGGTCTCTCTTTCCCTAAGCCTTCCACTCCATGGTGAGGGTGTCCTTGTGTTGCATGAGTTGCTTGGACCACTCAAATCCATGCTTTCTTGAACTCTATCATCATTCTTCAAATCTGTCTCACCTATGTCTTCAACCTGCAATGGACTTGTGCATGCATACCAAGGCTTCAACTCATCAAAGACAACATCCCTACTTACCTTCAGCTCCTTGGTGATGGGATTATAGCATTTATACCCCTTTTGTTCCATAGAATATCCCAAAAAAATACACCTTTCAGATTTGGCATCTAACTTTGACCTCAACTCTTGAGGTACATGTACATAGCATATACAACCAAAGATTCTAAGATGTGAAATGCAAGGTTTTCTTCCACTCCATGCTTCCTCAGGGGTTAGATGATGTATACCTGATGTAGGACATCTATTCATGATGTATGTGGCTCTATATGTAGCCTCTCCCCAATAACAATGCGGCATATTCATTTCATTGAGCATACACCTTGCTACCTCTGCTATGTATGTTCTTTCTCTCTGCTACCCCATTTTGTTGAGGGGTATACCTGCATGTAAATTGTCTTTTGATGCCATTGACCTGCAAAAATTCAGAAAATTCATGGGAGAAGTACTCTCCCCCTCCATCGGATCTCAAACTTTTGATAAACTTGCCAGATTCCTTCTCCACCTGTGCTTTGAATTTCTTGAAGTAGTGGAACACATCTGATTTGTTTCTAATGCAATACAACCACACTTTCCTTGAAAAGTCATCAATGAAGGTTACAAAATACCTATTTCCAGCAAGGGATGCTTCTCTTGTTGGACCCCAAACATCCGTGTGAATGAGGTCTAAAACATTTGCACTTACATAGGTACTCTTCTTGAAGGGCAGCCTTGATTGTTTTCCTTGTTGGCAAGCTACACAAATTTCATGCAACATTTTAGATGTAAAATTTGGTAGGCCTCTTACCAAGCTCCTCCTTTGCATGTCGTTGAGCTTTTGTAGGTTGATGTGACCTATTCGTTTATGCCATAGATCCAAATCTGCTATCCTCTTGTCTCCATATGTGACATACATTGAATGGTGTGGCTGATTTATGTCCATTGTGAACATTCTCCCTTGCTTTTTTCCTTTTGCTATGAGCTTGAAACCTGCCCTTGGATCCTCAACAAAACATCCTTTTTCATTGAACCTAACTTGATAGCCTTTTTCTACCATTTGGCCTACCGAAATCAAGTTTTTGGTAATAGTAGGGACATGTAATACCTCTGATAAGCACTTTGCTCTTTGATTTCCTTCCAAACTTATATCTCCCACATGTTGAATGATATGCTCTGAGTTATCACCTATTTCCACATGCCCTTGATGCTTTGGAACCTGCAAATTACTAAAAAACTCCTTTCGACATGACATATGATTGCTACATCCACTGTCTACATACCATACATCTTCACTAGCTTGAGTTGTATCTTCACCATACCTCATGGCAAGTAAATAATCATTCCCTTGGCTGGATGATGTGTTTGCATAATTACCTTGCCCTCTATAATTGTTGTTGTTGTTGCTTTGATTCCCTTGTCTTTGAGCTCTATGATAGCATTCATTTGCAAAATGACCGGGCTTACCGCATACAAAGCATCCATTTGAAGTGGCTTGTCCTCTTCCACCAAATCTTGCACCTCTTCCTCTATTTGTGGCTCTTCCACCTCTTTGAACTGCATTTTCTTGTTGTCCTTGACCTCCTTGGTTGCTTTGATATCTTCCTCTTCCTCTTGAAGCACCTCGGTTGTGTCTTCCTCTTCCTCTACCTGCATACAACAATTGCCCTTGGCTATCCTTGGCGTTATGACCACCAAGGTTCATCTCCTCTGTCACCATGAGAGTGATTAGTTGATCAAAATCAGGAAGAGAGTCCCTTACATACACTGAAGTTGTGAAAGCCCTCCATTTTTCATCATCCCTAAGTCCATTTAGGGTGTGGGCGACAAGATCGTCATCATCTAGGGCACAACCGATTGACCCTAGTGCATCTGCAAGCTCTTTAACCTTTAATATGTAATCATTAGCACCTTGAGAGGGGCTTTTCCTAAGATTATTTAGCTCATTCTTGAGCTGAATTTTTCTAGCTTTTGTGGAGGTTGAATACAATCTCTCCAAGCACTCCCACACCTTCTTCGATGTATCCAAATCTTGAATATGTCCTACCATAGAGTTGCTAATATGTTGAGATAAAATGAAAATGACCCTTTTGTCCCTTTCATCCCACTCTCTTATTGCTCTTCTCTGATCATTGGTTGGATTTACCTCATCTATGTAGGGTTTTGGCTCTCCACCACTCACAAGTCCCCACAAACCTTTCCCCATCAAAAAATTGCTTATTCTAAATCGCCACGGTTGGTAGTTTCCTTTTTCGAGCTTCTCAATCTGAGCATTGAGATCAGCCATGGTGCCTCCTAACTCTTTTGAACCTGCCCCTTGATGCAATGAAGTTGAAAAGGATGGCTTTTACCTCAAAAAATAGAGCTACTCCTCTTGACGAAGCTTCGTCTTTGATTTGATGATGTATTTGCTTCCCCTTGTTGTTGACGTGCCCGTTCTTTGCTTCCTTCCTTCAAACTTTGATGAAGTCTTTACTTCACTTTAGTAGCTCCTTCTTCTCTCTTTGATACTCCACTTATAGCTCTGATACCACTGTTGGAGGATAAACACTCCTATGTGCACAACAAAAGCAAATGAACCCTCCTAGGATCCTGAAATTTTTCAGACATAGGCTCTGTATTTTCTCAGTTTCTCTGAGTATATGCAGAGACTGGCTAGTAGGGGGTGTGCTTAAGCAAGGGGGAAGCTTGGGCACGTATTTCCACGACTCTAAGTCATAATACAACTCATTAGAGGTTTTAAAGACCTCATACTAACCTCTTTAACCAATCAAAAGCATATACATGTCAAAAGTGAGGTCCAATCACATCAAGAGGTGAGCTAAATCTTCTCTAATCAAATTCTTTCCATTATGGGCATGATTTGATGCCTCCAACTCGTGGAAATCAGCCTCCTTTGATTGTGGATGATGTGGAAGGTTCAATTTGGCGCATGTTCCCACACTCTTGATCTTGAAAAACTTTCAACAATATGCACCTCTTTTGAAATCCATCCATTCAAGAAGGAATTATGGACATCCATCTAGCATATCTTCTAGTTCTTTGTAGCTCCAATACTCATGAATACTCTAATTGTACAATTTTTTGCCACAAGAGAAAAGGTCTACTCATGTGTTTGATCATATCCCTTCACTACTAAATTAGCTTTTTATCTCTGTATGGATCCATAAGAGTTCCTTTTTACTTTGTAGATCCATTTGGATCCAATGACCTTCATGGTTGATGTCTTAGGCACTAAGTCTCAAGTGTGATGAGATGGATGAGTATACTCTAGAGATGAGTTAGTGTTGCACAAAACATGCTCTACACTACCACGTTAGCTCTAGATATGCTTAATATACTATTTTGGATTCACATTAATGCATTTAGAACTACCAAGTACTTTATAACATCATTCCCAAAAGTTTGCACCAAAACAAATAACTTGCATATGCAAGGAATGTGAAGAAACCTTCTATTTTGGGAATGTAGGTGCACAACGTTTTGCTTAGAGCTCACAACCTGGTATGAATTGACCAAAGAGCTCTTGCACATATCTACGTAAAGAGTATAGCTAGCTAAAGTAAGTTATTCCATGAATTTAGAGGCACCATACATTGAGAAATGAATCTAGCAAGACAGGGGGTCATCCCGACATTTTAGGAACTAGAAGGTGTGCAAACACAGTCACACTCCTCACATCATATCTCACGATTGGCTGGACCAAAGTTAATGAAACTTGCAAAATGAATAGTGGACACTTCAAGCTAACTATACCAAGTTAAGAAATAGAAAATGAGTGAGTATATATAGAGAAATTGTTTCTGCAAGATCACTAAAAAGATGAAAATGCAACAGAGAATAGTAGACAGAGATATGTTTGAGGAAATGTATCAAAATGTATATGATAATGAAAAAATGATATAATGGAAGTGTAGCTCACTACTCATACATGATCATATCTCAATGATGTAACTCAATAACTCTCAAAATGACTCTCTATGTCCCGTGACTAAAGTCATGTCTATTTATACTCATCATTTGATTTTGAATTTGAATTTTCCCTCACCTAAAAGTGATCCTACACTTAAGGGAAGATTTGAATTGATTTTTCCTACCACATGAGTCATGGGTTCAGCTCCCTAACTTCATGGGATTCTTCAATCTCTTTTTTTTTACATTTATCCAAAGTGAATACAATTAAATTGATAAGTAGGTGTTCATATATGTGATCCTCCATGTGAGGTACATAAGTTAATGTGTAGTCCTGAAATAATTGTCAATAGCTCTCCTCAAGCCTGAGATGCTTGAGTCTTCCGACCTTGATGATTTTTTGTAATCCAATCATTAATTTTGACCTGTTTAATTTGCTTCCATCTATCATCAAATTTGTACATTGTTGATGTGTGGATACATATGAAAGTTGTATCTCCTTACTGATGATTTTGTCCCTACGGTAATGGTAGTGAACTTCAATATGTTTGGTCTTGGCATGATAGATAAGGTTAGTAGCAAGATGTAATGAACTTGTTATGTCTATTATATGTGAAGTTGAAGTATTCAACCCTAAATCTGAATATAGGGTCCTAATCTACATATCTTCTTGAGTAGCATTTGCAAGTCCTTTGTATTCAACCTCTGTTGACGAAAGAGAAAATATAGGTTGCTTCTTTGAAGACTATGAGACCAACTTTTTACGTGCAAAAGTAAGATAAATTGATGTGCTTCTCCTATCATCCTTAGAGACTGTCCAATCTGCATCAAAAACTAATTTGACATCTATATCAAATGTATATGGATAGTACAACCCTTCATTGATTGTACCCTTCAAGTACTTCAAAATTCTCTTGGTTGCTTCCATGTGAGGCTTTCCTCAAGTGTGCATGAATTTACTTAGCACACTAACTCTATAGCATATATCTACTCTAGTTAGAGTAGCATAAATCAAGCTTCCAACAAGACTTTGGTAACTAGTTACATCTTCAGTTAACTCACCTTCATGAGCACTTAGCTTTATTTTTACCTCCATGGGAGTACCTCCAACCTTTGTATTTTCCATCTTGAACTTGGTAAGCATATCTCCAATGTACTTTCTCTGAGTTAGAAACATACCTTTCTCTATATATACCACTTCCAAACCTAGGAAGTATGTGAGTAAGCCAAGAACATTGAGTTGAATTCTTCCTTCATTTGAGCCTTGATCTTTTTTATTCCATCTACATCATTTCCTATAATAATTATATCATCCACATATAAACAAAGGTATATGACCACTGAGTGGTTCCTCTTTATGAAGAGGGAAGGATCTGCCTTGCTCACTATAAATCCTTTACCTTGCAAGGTGATTAATCTATAATTCCAAGGTCTAGGAGCTTGCTTCAATTCATACAAAGCTTTCTTCAACATGCATATATATTCTAGATATGATTGATCTTTAAAGCCAAGAGGTTGAGCCATGTATACCTCCTCTAAAATCCAACCATTTGATACATATTCCAATTCTTGGAAGATGCTACACTCATGAGTACTCTAATTGTAGGCATCTTTGGCACATGTGAGAATGTCTCTTCATAATCAATACCTTGAGTTTGTGCAAACCCTTTGGCTACAAGCCTTTCTTTGTACCTATTAATTGAGCCTTCAGATTTCTTATTGTAGGTTGTGATAATGAAGAAAGCATTAAAGAGGTAAAGAAACTCCTTTACGGGAATTTGACATGGAAGATCTTGGTGTGCTACGAAATGTTTTTGGGCATTGAGTTTATACATACAAAAACATGCATATGGATGCCACAAAGGCAATATGCCTTGAGTATGTTGTGAAAGTATGGTATGACTAATTGCAAGCCAATTTCTATGCAATTAGATCAAAATTTGAAGTTGGATACTACATCAGGTGAAGCATTGGAAAATGATACTATGTACAAAAACATTGTGGGAAGATTGATATATCTCACAATTACAAGACCTGATCTAAGCTACACCATGAAAGAAGAAAAAGATGCATTGAAGGAGATGGACACTTGGGATTTGGTTCCAATGTCCCCCAATCAAAAGGTAACTGGTTCTAGATGGGTATATAAAGTTAAAAGAAACTCAGATGGATCCGTTTTTAGGTACAAGGAAAGATTAGTGGCCAAAGGATGCTTACAAACGCATGGTATAGACTATAAGAAAACATTCTCACCAGTTGCAAAGATGACTACAATCAGAACATTCATAAGTGTAGGTGCTACAATAAACTAGAGACTCCTCTAAGTTGATGCAAAAAATGCATTTCTACTGGTTGGATAAGTGAAGAGGTATACATGTCACAACCTCTAGGCTTTGAAAACCCCAACCATGCATCTTATGTTTTGAGACTTAAGAAAGCATTGCACAGATTGAAACAAGCTCCTAGAGCTTGGAATTACAGCTTGGTTGCATAGCTTCAAGATCAAGGTTCAAACCTAGTCACTCAAATCCTTTTCTATTCATCAAAAGGGGTCACAATGAGGTTATCTATGTATGTGTATATCTAGATGATATTATTACGATAGGAGATGATCTCAATGGAATTCAAATGATCAAAAGACACATGGAAGAGGAGTTCAAAATCAGTGACTTAGGTGAGCTCACATATTTCCTAGGTATGAAGGTCATATACAAAGATGAAGGGACGTGTCCAACTCAGAGAAGATACATTCAAGTTCTACTTCTCAAGTCTAAAATGTAGAACACAAAAGCTTGCAGGTACACCTTTGGAGATGAATCATAAACTTAGTGTTTATGAAGGTGAGAAAATTGAACAGATTAAAGAATATCAAAGCTTGGTATGTAACTTGATATATGCTACTCATACAAGGGTAGACATCTCATATAGTGTAGGAGTGCTAAGCCAATTCATGCATTCTCCAAGAAGACCACACATGGATGCAGCTAAGAGAGTACTTAAGTATCTCAAAGGTACAACCACTGAATGCATATTCTATCCTTACTCTTCACATTTGGATATCAAAATCTATTCAAATGCAAATTGGGTAGGAGCTAAGGATGATAGAAGAAGTACCCCTGGTTACTTAGCATTTGAGAGTTCAAAGATAGTGTCATGGAGTTCCAAGAAGCAAACACAATAGTTGCTTTATCCTCAACTCAAGCAGAGTTTAGATGTTGCACCATAGCAACTCAAGAGGCAATATGGTTAAAAGCATTGTATACTGATTTGGAACTTGTGAGTTCCAAACCTCATATATTTGGAGATAATGTAAGTTCCATGCATCTAGCAGCAAACCCTATTTTCCATGCAAGAACCAAACACATAGAGGTTCGTTACCACTTCATCAGGGAGAAGCTCATGGCAAAGGATATTGAAATTTATTTTGTTCCAATCGAAAAGCAAGTAGTAGATATGATGACAAAGGCACTTCATGGAATAAAGCTTTGCATATTTAAATCAATGGCAGCTATTCAACCTATTAGATAATGGATAATCAAGCATACTTTAGCTTGAGGGGGAGCTATTGGAACATCAAGCTTACACTATTCTTGAGGTGGATTTGATCTACATCAAAAAAGCTATGGTTTGGATTATGCCAAAATATCCATTAAAGTGTTCTTTTACCTATGCTCATTTATTGTATTTTTTTTAAAGATTTTTAATGGATCATTTACCATTGTAAAAGCCTAGAGCTTTAAACATGTAAAAGTACAAAAAAAGAGATAAACTTCCATGAATTTCAGGTGCTTGCATTGCAATCAATGAATCAATCAATCACCTAAAAGTAGATCAAACTAAATCTTCACTTTTCCTAGATAGTAAAAAGTGAGTTGATTCCCTCCAACAACTAATCCCACCTTCATTTGGATTCAAAATACACTTTTAAAAGTCATGGAGCACTTCAAGAGTCTATATAAATACTTCAAATCACTTTAACATTACATGAAAGCAATATACATACACTTGTGGCTTCATTTTTCTGCATCATCTTCTTCAACAATAGTAAGATTGCAGACGTTGTTGCTCTTTCTACAAAGCTCCAAATTTGATGATTCTACATGCATTGGAAAGATATTCCTATCTAGTTTATGTGTATAAATTTTCAAAGCATTTCGTTAAGTAGATTTGGAGAAATCTCTTTTTTTTTTTTTCTTGGGATCTATCTCTATGCATTCTTGAAAAATAGAAGGTACCACTGTTGAGTGTGAGGTTCATTCCTAAAGAATATTTTGCTTATTTATTGTACCCTTGTGCATTCTATACACTCAAACCTATTGTATCATGCCTTCAAAAGCAGTTTTTCCAATTGTGATCATGTTGGCTGCTATGAGCATTTAAAGTTGATTGGCTGCTATTTGTTTTGTACTAAATATTTCTCCTTGATGCTCCAAAGTAGATAGTCCATTTTATTGCACTTATCACATGCTGATAAGTTCTATTTGAGTCTCAACAAGCTCAAGGATTGGCCTTGTGCTGGTCGACTAGACCAAACTTCATCGCTTTGCAACTCACTTTTCTACCTCCTACAAGCTTCTCCAAGTTCTTTCAAGGTGTATGGTCAAAATTTAGGCTTTACTATATAGCTTCTTGCTTGAGGCTATTATTGTGTAGCATATGTACTTAATAGGCGTCCCACCAAAGCACTATAGTCTATCACTCCATATGAGACTTGGAATTGTTGCAAGCCATTTATTGCTCATCTACGTATGTTTGGTTGTTTGGCATATGTAGTTCTGAAAACAAATGCTATTTTCTGCATCATCCATAGATTAAATGCATTTTGGTTAGCCATGATGTTTTTTTGGAAGGTGCAACTCAGTCACTACTTCCATGTACTAAGGAGACATCATTTAGCTCCAAAGATGTGTATGACACATTACTACCTCTTTTTGTAGGTGGAAAGTCAAGTGCTCATCCAAATGAGATGATTTTTCAGCCTATAAAGGTTCCATATAATGATGCAAATCATTCCATTTTTTATGAAGATTTACATGATGCACTTGTTGATGAGAGGAGTGATATAGAGGAGGCAAAAACTATCCCTAAATGGTTGGTGTAGACTTTGCAAGATAATAAATTAGATGCAAATTTTGTCATATCATACATGTTCAAGATCTTATAGTGCTTCTTTTGCATCAGACTGTTATGCAATGGTTGCCTCTAGTTTTGTGGTGAGAATGAGATTCTTTCTTTTGATGAAGCACAAAATTCAAAATATTGGATGGCTGCTATGCAATCACAATATGATGCTATAGGAAGAATGGTACTTGGTCTTTTTGTGATTTGCCTCTAGGGAAAAAGGCCATTGGCACTAAATGGGTATACAAGAAGTGTAAGCCTGATGGAGCAGTTGATATTTATAAGGCTAGGTTTGTTGCAAAAGTTTATGCTCAAGGGAGAGGCATTGATTTTTATAGAACTTTTCTCGAACATGCCTAATGACCATCGTTCATAGCATTCATGCACTTGATCTTGTCATGCACACTCTCAATGGTTTGAGAGAGGATGAAAGGTGGAAAGAATTCACCACATCAATGTACATGAGGGATTCCCTACTAGAATTTGATCAATTGTCACATTGACGGTGACCAAGGAGATGAACCAAGGAGGTTCACAATCAAAGGGTAGTTAAGCCCAAGTTTTCTATGCACGTATAGGCAAAGGAAAAAGAGGTGGGAAAAAATTGCAAGGCAGAGGGAGAGGAAGGTCAAACTCAAGCTCAAGCAACCAAGGAGGCTCCAACCAAAGCTACAGATCAAGAGGAAGAGATCATAGCAATGAAAAAGGAGGAAGATTACATTGAAGAGAAGAATCTAATGGAGAATGCTACAATTATGGAAAACTTGCCCATTATGAAAGAGATTGTTGGTCCAAAGGAAGAGGCAATCAAGGATACAAAAGGAATCAAGGTAGTTATGCAAATACTTCAGAAAATTCAAAAAATGAGAACTTTCTTATGATGTATTGTTCAAGTGAAAGAGTCAATTCAGATTTTGCATGGTACATGGATAGTGGTTGTAGCGAGTATATGAGTTGAATAAAGATGTTTTCTTTAATTTATACACCATCACTCAAGGAAATGTAAAGACAGGAGATGACACTAGAGCACAAGGTTGCACATGTGGGAGGTGTTGCATTGAATGGATCCCAAAGCTTCAAGGTGTTGAAGGATGTGTTGCATGTGCCAACCATCACTAAGAACTTGGTTTCAGTAATTCAAACAGTAAGAGGTTATGAGGTTAGGTTCAATGATCATGTATGTTTTGTTGAAGACAACATGCAAGACTACAAGCTCATAGAAAAAGGAAAGAATCAAGGAAGAGTATTCACCATAGAGGTAAAGCCATCAACCCCTCACAATGTCTACTTGTCCTTTGGAAATAAACAGATTATAGAGATTGATTTGTGGCATTAGAGAATTGGCCACATAAACTTACAAAGGATGAGGCACATGCAAAGGAAGGGCTTGGTGAGTGTTCTACCTCATCTTACATCCCAAAATATGCACCATTTGTGCCATGATTGTCAATTAGGGAAACAAAGGAGATTGTCATTCAAGAAGGTAGCACATGTCAGCAATGAAGTGTTGAATCCCATACAGAGCTATATGGGAACCTACAAGGGAGCCATCCATTGGTGGTAATAGATATTTTGTCACATTTATAGATTATCATTTGAATTTTGTTTGGATGTATTGCGTGAAGTTAAAGTCAGAGGTCTTTTACCATTTCAAGAGGTTCAAAAACCTAGTGGAGAAGGAAACAACGAAGAATATAAAGACTCTCAAATCGGATGGTGGGGGAGAGTGTTTTCTAGATGAATTCAGATGTACTACATGAACATGGCATCAAAAGTAAATTCACTTGTAGGTATACAACTAAATAAAATTGGATGGTAGAGAGGAAGAACATATATATTCTAGATGTGGCTAGAGATATGTCAAATGCAATGAATGTTCCTAAACTTATTGGATTGATGCAGCAAATATAGCCACATACATTATGAATATGTGCCCAACCTCAGGTGTACATGAAGTTACACCTTATGAAGACTAGTGTGGTAAGAAACCCAACCTTTCACATCTCAAAGTATTTGGTTGTGTTTGTATTATGTTCACATACCTCAAGAATTGAGACATAAGTTAGACTCAAAGGCAAATAGGTGTTTATTTCATGGATAAGAAAGAGTTTTTTAGATGTTATAATCCTAGCACCAAAGAGCTTAAGGTTTCTAGGGATGTAATATTTGATGAGTTGTTGCCTTGGTATGGTAGAAAAGATATGTTACCGGTTAATGATTCATATAAAGTCGAGGAGTACAAAGAGAAACAACAAAGCATGGAGATGAGTGGTCCAACCACTTCATTAGAGGATGGTACTACATTGGCTTGGCAAGGAAGGACAAGGAATGAAGCTCATTCAATTGAAGGAACTAGCAAACAAAAGGTAAAAGAAAATAATGAAGACCATCGATGGGTAGACATGGGCTTTACAAGTGATGAAGATGTGGAGAAATTAGACATTCAAGGATTTAAAGCATACTAACAAAGGAGGAGGATATTCCTATCACCTAATGGTGAGGTAAGGTCATCCAATAGTATTAAGTGCCCTCTTCAATGGTTAAATCATGATTCATTCATTGCTCATGAGTTAAGTTATAACTTGTGGAGAACCTAAATTTTTTGAAGAGGCAAATAAGAATAGGGAATAGATTGAATCCATGGAGGATGAATTCAAGGCACTTTGGTCATTGATGCAAAAAACAAAGGACATGAAAGTCATTGGAAACAGATGTGTGTACAAGGTAAAAGGCAAGGAGGTGGGAGCATCTCTAGGTATAAAGAGAGGTTAGTTGCCAAAGTTTTTAATCAAACCTATGGCATAGAATTTCAAGAAACATTCATTGGAGTAGTAAAGATGTCTGGCATAAGGAGTTTGATTGCAATTTCAGCCTCAAAGGTTGGAAGATGTACTACTCAGATGTCAAGAATGCTTTTCTATATGGAGAGCTTGAAGAGGTAGTCTTCATGGAGCAGCCCCAAGGATTTGAAGGTGAGAGGTTTCCACATCATGTATGTAGGATAAAGAAGGCTTGAGATGGACTCAATCAAGCCCCAAGGCCTTGAAACCAAATACTTGCTAACTATTCGGTAAAATGTGGATACAATCAAATTCTTGAAGACCCATCACTCTTTGGGAGAAAGGAAGGTAGAGAATTTTTTTTTATCTGTATATATGGGGATGATGAAGCCAACATCAAGGACATAAAGAGGAATCTTGGATGTGATTTTAAAATCTCTATTTTAGGGATTTTAAGATACTTACTTGAAATTGAATTATATACAAAGAAGATGGTATATACTTGATGCAAAACCAATACATTCTAGATCTTTTGAAGAAGTTTTGCTTGTGTTAGGAACCAACAGTACCTCATCTTGTTGGATAAAAAAGGGTACTTATGTACCTCAAAGGATTACTAAATGAAAGGCTCTATTATCCATTTGATCATGTATTACATGTACAAGCTTATTGTGATGTTGATTGGGCAAGTTCCAAAGATGATGGGAGGCACACTAGTGGATATGTTATCATGCTAAGGAAGAAGACCATCTCATGGATGTCAAAGAAACAGCCAAGATTGGATCTCTTCTTGACCAAAGCTGAGCATAGATGTTTAGCAAAACTCTAATGTGAGCTTATATGTCTCAAGAAATTGTTTGTTGCTCTTGATTTGCAAGTTAAGTAATTAGCTATTTTTTGTGACAACATAAGTAGCATATAATTGGCTAAAAATATGGTGTTCCATGCAAGGTCTAAGCACATAGAAGCTCATTACCACTTTACTAGAGAGAAGATAATGTCAAAGGATGTAACGATGGAGCATCTCAATACAAAGGAGCAATATGCAGGTATGTTTACCAAGGCTTTGGATGGAGTAAAGCTACAACACTTCAATGCATGCATTGGAATGAAGGACCTAGGTATTGAGACCTTAGCGGGAGCATTGAAAGTCAAGTCTCAACCATGAAAAACAATCATCCAGGAGTTTTGCAAGTGGACCAATAGAAAAGGAGGGCCCAAATCATGGGAACAAGTTAGGAGCTCCATCGAATTCAATCAAATTCAAATCTCATCAATTACCCATCAAAACATGCACCTACATTGATTGATGGGTGGTTATCTAGATTGTAGGAAACTTAAAAGTTCTATATAAGAACCATTTCACCTTTGTTTCTTGATTCATATGCATTGCAAAAGTTTCCCACTTACTTTAATGAAGTCCTAAACTTCACAAAGCAGCCCCCTTGCTTGTTTATCTTGTTTTCTCATGATTTTGCTCCTCTCCATCTAGAGACGTAGTTAGGCTTTCACAACATTTTTTGTATCATATTGTAGAGCATTGTTTGGTCTTTCATTGTACTCATTCTCATTGATTTTGAGCTTCATTTCTTCTTTCATATAGTGCTCCAAATTGTGCCAAAGTTTCAAGTTCTTTTATTGAGTGAGTTATACAAAATTTCCAAGTCTACAAAACTATATCTCTGCGCATAGGTAGAGAGTGTGGAAAACAGATAGCCAATCTTGTAGTGAATGCTTCTCCCAGCTGAAAAATCCATTGGCATGAATAAGAGAATTTTAGATAGATACAATGGTCTAGTTTAATTTTGCAAAGTTTCATTTTAATTCTTTATACAAATGCAAAGAAACATTCATAATAGGGAGCATATACCACTTCTTGTGGGCCTACTGGAGGGTTGTCATCTTCCATTCTTGCATTGGGTTGTTAGAATCATCCTCCATCATTCATCATATGATGTTGGAACATACACAATGTCTACTTATGACACATAGTTCGCTTGTTACTTTTTGCTACTTGGATTCTTCAACCTACAATCACATTCATTACAAGAAATGTATACCAAATCATTGCCACATGATACACTTAATCAATTTCTTCATTTTGATTGAAGAAAATCATATGAATTCCAATTAGGTTCACAAACATCACCTAAAGCTATTATTGAAAGCACTCTCATAGATTTATGTTGCAACTCCACTTTTTCATCTCCATACGCTTTCCACCATACAAGAGGTGGATGCATTTGAACCATTTCAATGTGCCATAGGTCTCCAAAACTTTGTTCTCAGTTTACATAAACTACCCTCTGATGGAATGCATCTTGACCATGTGTGCATAGAAGTAATAATTGAAATGTGGTTTTGGAATTTGACATGAGTTCTTTGTTTGACACTTGGCCATTGAGTTGAAATTCAAGATCCAAGACAAACGTTGTTCCATGTAAATGAGTATGCATTTGCATCCATTGTCACTCTGTTAACGATACAATCTATGTTTTTCTCATGATGGAAAATGTTTAAAGTATTTCAATTTTTGAATAGCTTTTGATATAATCAAATATACTTTGCCTATCACAAGCTTATCAATATCAATAATTTGTAAACGTTTTACAACATGTTTAGTGATACCGATAATTTTTTTAAGATTATGCCAAAAGTTTGTGACTATATAAAACTCTTACACTTTGAAGCTGCAACTCAATAAGAAGGATACTTCTCTAGCCATGCCTCCCATCCTATATCCACAATCATCTCAATAAGTACTGGCTTGACTTCCAATAAACCATTAAGCACAAAATAAGCTATTGCAAATCATGTAGCACAAAAGATATGAAGTACTTTATTGGGAGATCTTGAACGAAAGAGAGAAAATGAAAATTGCTGATCTCAGATAAATTTGATGACATGATTTGCATCTTGTATATTTTTTTAATGAAATATAATCTACCTATATCTTCACACAATAGATTTAGTGTGTGGCTGCACATGGAACCCAAGTAATGCATCATACTTGATTTGTACTTCAATTCTTGCACTTCGAAAATTAGATGCATTATCAGTCAAACAAGTATCCATTGCTTCCAAAAACATGTTCGCCTTTGGAAATATAACCATGACATTAATCAATGGCTTCTTTTGACAACTTCTCCATCCATCTTGTGTTATTCTGCATCCTCACATGGGTACATAATGGAGCACTATTTATTTTCAAATAGATTCATTTTTGCTCTCCTTTTTATCTACATACTCCTTTCATATGTTGTTGTAAGTTTGCATAGTGAATCCACTTTTTCTTGACATATCTAGAAAAACATAGTAGACATATCTTGATTATTCTGGAAACCATTTGTGATACTTGAGTATAGGTATCACAAGCTTCCTCTATTGTCATTGATACATCTACTCATTCTTGCTCTACTTTTTGACTACTTCAAAAGTGTTGTGAACTATTCATGCTTTTAAATATTTGATGTGATACATTGAGATTTACATTTGTTGGAATAACTTGCAGAATGTACCCATACATTGCTATCTGGATTAGAACATCCTACAATGTTGTTGCCTGTACTAAAAAGATTATCTTTTATCCTAGTTGCATCTCCTACATAATGATGCTCACACATTTTCATTGCATTATGAAGACCTTTTTACCCTCTAGATGAATAGTCTACTACATATGACCATTCTTTTCCCTTTCCCATAATATTTGCTTTAATGAAGACTTTATATCAACAAAAAAGAAAACTTAAATCAATATCAAATATATAAATATTATTCTGAATATCTCTCTTTAAGTTTTAAATCTATTAATATATGTATTTTCTACCTATTTATTCATCTTTCTACCTCTTCATATAATCCATTTTTTATCAATGTTGTAAATCACACAAATGCACATGCATATAGTATTATGCAATAAGAATTAATGTTGAGCTAGACAATCACAATAGGTTTTGACTCACAATAATATGTGCACATACAAATGCATATACGATTGTGAAGCAAGAATCAATGTTGAGTTAGCAAGACAAGCTTTTGCAGTGACAAACGACGAGACAGTAGCAATACTTGCTACAACAGCTCAAGAGATAAAAGAGATGTGTATGAAGGAGAAAGAGAAAATAGCAACATGCATCCTAGAGAGAGACGAAAGCTCAATCTCTTTTTGCTGTGAGATAGAAAGGAAGATGATGAGGTCTCAAAAACATTATTTTTTGCATTATAGTTTCAAAGAAGAGAAAGTGTGCATGGCTTTGAAAGAGAAGAGGTTTCAATTCTCACTCTGACTAGGGTGACAAAGTGGTGGCATCTTAGTAGGATCCAGCCTAGAAAAGTGGAAAAAAAGAGTTCCGGTATCATTACCTCCTTGTCAAAGAGAAAGTGATCCCTGGTAAAGCCAAACAATAAAGGTAAAAGAGGAAGATGGAGAGATTTTGAGCTGAAATTCAAATCATCTCCTAAGAATCATGATTGGTTTTATGTGGAATCTCCAACCTACTTCAAGTTCAAAAAGGTGTATATATACACCATCATTTGAGTTGCAAGTAGTTAGAGTGACTAGAGCTGATCATCAAACTCTTATATTGAGTGTATTATGTACTATCTGAAAGTGCAAGAAGTCCACCACATCTCCTTTGTATCATATGTCCATTAGCAATACATATTATACATCATTCACATTGATTTTTGAATCTTTGTTTGCTATTACAATACTTTGAGAAACTCTATCAACATCTCATAATCATTTCTCTCTATGTAGCAAATCCTTATCCACTCCATCAATTCAATAACTTAGCTAGACCTATGATAAGCATGAATACAAAATTTCAACAGCACTAGATGCATAGATCTTGAGATATGAGCAAATCTGTGTGATAGAGTCTGTGTATCATCTACCTCTTGAAAAGTCAAGTTTACCCCTAGACTTTTAGATACATTGTGCAGTGTATGGTATCATAAATTCATGTAAAAACTTGATATAGCCTACTTAACTCTTCAAATGAAGGTATGTAAAAGCTTTCTAGACAATTTCTACCATGCTATGAGCACTAAGCAAAATTGTGAGAGCTTTCTTCTATAAAAAGAAAGTTTCTCAAGGGTTCTTGAACTCACAACTCATCTATGTTGACACAAAAGTTTGTGAATGATGATCTAAAGAATATTGGTGATTCAAGTGCATATTTTAGAAGCTTAGGAAGTGTACTAAGTTTTTGTGAAGTTATAAAGGAAGGTCTTAAGCAAGAGTTTTCTAAGACAATCTCATCTCTATACAATACTCATCACATCTTCACATGTTAAAGGTAGCTAATACTCAAGTATGAGATCAACTCTTTCAGAATTTGTTGTAATTTGAATAGCTATATGATTCTAGAAAATTCATTTAGGATTTTCTTTGGTTGAATGGAAGTTAGGTTGACAAAAGTTTTAGGAACATTTCTTCGTACATTCTACCAAGGGCCCTAAAGTTTGGATTGGACATAGTTGTCCTCTAGTTAAGAAACAGGTAGGTGGATCTTGGTGGATCTTGGTTAGACATGGACCATAATGGAAGCACCTAGGTTAGATGTTTTAGTCAAAATTAGTAAAAATTTTGTTCACCTATACCACGTTGAAGTGTGAATTCGAAAAGAGTTCTCAAATTCTTGGATTATTACTAAATCCAACCATATTTTTGAAATCGTGCACAAGTGGTGCACAAAAACAAACCTAGATAGCAATGTGGTTGGAGATAGTATCCACCTACTTTGCACATTTGTTCTATGGATGCCCCATGAGCACGTAGTAAGAGAGTCAAGTGGGTAGGGATGTTTAGTCTAACCTTGTCATTCTTTTTATACTTTACACTTGATTTAACTAATCAATTGCACGTTGAGAAGATACCTTGAATTATTTGGATAGGATCAAACCACACATGGATCCACCTTTGTTTAGCTCCACTCATAGATGGAATGCCCTTCTAATAAAAGAGGCATAGCCAAGATATGACAACGATGCTCCTCAATTTGGACCATTGTCTTGAGGAAACATTGTTTTACAATTTTACATGATAACATTCAATTTATGATAAAATTAAGGACTCCTAAAGTATTGTTCAAGTTAAACGCTTTGCTTAATGAGTAAATCTCAAGGTTATGAAGAGCTTTTGGGTTCAATCCCCATGAATTTCTTTGGGAGAGAATTTTGCCCAAAGATTTGCAAGAGCTTTCTAGAAACATCCACTCAAGTTAACTCAAGCCTAGGGCAATGCAACTCTAGTAGTGAGTACACCTAATACTATTAGAAACCAATGGAAGGTGCTAAATCATTGTATGCATATGGGGACTCCAATTAACTTCAAACATTATTTCTTGAGAAATCTATATACTATACACTTGGGTGTAGAGTTACATGTCATTTTCTCACGTATGTGGTCCAAAATTTCTTACATTAGTATACTTAATTCCATAGGTCACCATTAAAGCAAAATTCTATATAATAGCTTAAGAAACAAAGGTACAATAGAAGGGGACTAGTGCCCACGGGACCCCCCAAATCCCACAAAGCAAGGGAAGCTTGATTAATTCAAGTCCGGGAGAGTAGGCTATTGCCGAACTTCCTTTATAAAAAAAAATTCTATATAATAGCTAGTTGGATGCAGGGTAACAAGTCATTCTTTTTATGTGTACTCCGAAATTCCTTACTCACCATCTTCCATATATGTATTTTTTATGCTCATAATTCTCCATAGTGTATAGTTTTAATCTGAAAATTTTAAATTTGCAAATATTTGACCTTTCTATTATCTCAATGCTTCATAGATCCCATTCTTGTATTTTTAGCTTTTATCTTTGAAAAGATCCCACAAAGTACTTCATGCCAATAATGTTTCATAAGTATTTATGTACTCTAATCTATCATTATTATCAAGATTCACAAAGAATTTAACAAAAGAAAAAAAAAAATATTAGAGTTTCACTAGTTAGTGTTCCAAGGATTTATGTTACTCCATTAAAGATTTTATAAATATTTATCTTGAAAAGGCACTTGTGGTAACAACCATTGTATTGCCAATAACCTTCCATTTGATATCAAATTCTTAAACTTAGGATTCTAAAGTATATTTTCAATAATATTATTGTATTTATAATAATGAGATTGAAAATTTGTTGTATTTTGTTTCCTACTTATGCATGTGTTATAAAGTAGCTTTTTTGCAAGGCTAAATGACAATCTATGATTAAAGATCTCTAATTCCTAGCAAGAGAGGAGCCTATATTGCCATGTCTATTCATTTATTTATGGTTATATTCTATCCATACACTTATTATCCTATCTATTTATATATCTACTTAAAGATGTATTTAAGTATCTTTCCTTTTACTTTTTAGTCTTATTTTTTATTATTGCTTTTATGAATTAGAATAGTGTTTAAACATTTAAAATTATTCAAAATTTTAATTTTATCTCATTTTTATTTGTTCTATTTGCATAGATGGCAAGTAAAATAAATAAGCACGAGCCTAAGTTTATAGAAGAGTTTTTTTTCTTGTACATTTATGAAATGCAAAAAGACCAGATCACATTAGTAATGGATGTATCAAATTACAAAGAGCATTAAGCAACTATGTAGAACAACATATATTAACATTCAAGATAAATTCAGAAGCATATTAGGAGAAGCACAAATGCTAGGTGAGAAAATTGCAAAAAGTTCATTCACATTTTTGGAAAAATGATCAAACCAGAAGAATCATTGGCATTGGATATCATAGCAAAGCTAGGATTCATAGAAAAATTCAAATTTGTTTATTTACACTACCAATAAATGAAGAGAGGAAAGAGAGTGAGACCGGCTACTATCGAACAAGAAGAGAGACCAATTGTAGTATCAACAATATATCCATGCATAAATATATGTGTGAATATGGGAGATAAGACATCCAACAACCTACGGTTGATCCCATACTCATTTTCTCATTTCATAGATGTAACCCTTGTGGGGGAAAGACAATATGATATGGTTCGTAAAGTCATAATAAGCCACCTTAGGTTCTCTGAAATTATTCAAACTACATGGTGGTGACATGTAGACAAGGGAGAATGAAGAAATGCATAAAGCCACAATATTACCTATTACCCATAGTGTAATAATCATCCCACTTGCATTAGCTAGAAACCATATTAATAGCCCATGTCATATTTTCAAATTATGGAAAAGTGGTAGATTGGACACGTGGCTCGAGAAAATGAAGAAAGAGTCTTTAAATGTACCATATAGTAGAAGCATCAAGGACACACAAGGGGATATAGTTATAGCGAAGATAAATATTTGGAATTTGATCAATGGATTCTTGTAGATACTATGATTTTTTCACACTTGTAATATATCGCATAATGATCTCCATCTAGGAAACATATTGTTGCATTTTGAAGATGATCATGTCTACATCGGATTACGTGACTCTGGAAGAGCAACATGTTTTCTTATAAAAGAAAAAAGTTTTCCAAAGTTACTAGACCTTGAGATATCAATGAGGAACGAGTGGATTCAAAATTATTTGTGGATTGCATCCCCATCTGTACTTGGTTAGAAGCTTGAGGAGCCTACTCTATGCTCTTGGCAAGCTCATTTCTAATCCATGTGAGTTTACCCATTTCTTGGTCTACTCACTTTGAGTCTCTCACACTCTTTCTTTTGTGAGTACACTATTCTTTTCATTTTGCTTCTGCATGTGTACTCTCTACATGGTATCAGAGCTCTAGATAGAGGTCTTGGTGGTGTGATTGGTGATTCTTTTGGTGGTTGTTTTGGTGATGTTGTTGGTAGAGCTTGGTGGTGTGCTCTCCACTCATTCGGAGAGGTCCTTTTTCCATCATTTTGTGCTCATTTTGGGTTGCATTCTGCAATTTTCCCACCCTCCCACCCTTCTTTTTCAAAAATTTGTTCACCCTTTACTCCATTTTCCCTCCCTCCCATCCTATTGTGGAAATCATTTGTGGAATTCTGTTGCACTAGTCATCCACCTCAAATTTTGGAGTGTTTTTTAACACTCTTTTGCATTCATATTTGTGATCATTTTCAAGGATTCGGTTATTGATCTCATAATTGATAGTGTTCATAAACACTATTTTGAGTTCCTTTTGGTGGTGCTATTGGTTACTTGTAATATTCATCTTTAGTCACTTCTATTCAGCTATAGCAACTATTTGGAGATTATCCATTTGAAAAAAATCATTTACAGTTAGGTGGATAACCATGTTTTAGCCCTCTATGTAACCATCGTTTACGTGTTGTATGCACCCTAACATACTGTTGCATTTTTTGACACATTCTACTTATTGTATGTAGCTAACAAAGAGATTCACATTATGTGTGCATGCATATGAGCTAAGGTGTGAGTGCCATTCTGCATGTTATTGTGTACATGTGCATTCATTGTTTCTGCCATCTCTTGATGTCATTTTGGCATGAGAGAGGAGCACCAGAACAATGCACAATATATCTAAGCAAGTGCAATGTTTTTTGTGCCTATTATTTATAACCCATAACAAAAATAGAGAACAATCATGACAACTACTACAACAAGTACTACAGAACACACTCGGCATGGCACAATCCATCTAAGCACAACCCCAATTTTGAAGCAAGACACCTGGCATGGTACTTGTTTTTTTTTCCTTTTGTGTTGACCACTAAGGTCAGCCAGGCATCTCAAGCTATAATACTCCTATATGTAGTTACATCATGTAACTTCTCTCCATCAGTTGAGCTTCACATTTGTGTCCTGTACTTGAGTGAGTTGTTTGCATTCACTCATTCCAAATCTGAAAAGAACATCCAATAGGTACTTTCTTTGCATAAAGTAGATGCCATCTTTCCCATAGACTATCTCGATGCCTAAAAAGTACTTTAGCTCACCAAGATCTGAAATTTTAAACTCCTTACCATGAAAGCTGCCCTATACTCAACTTGAAAACTGGAAGTGGTCACAATAGGCTGATTCTTGCTTAACCAAGATAAACATGAGCTAGCAAGCATGAAGCAAAAACCACTGGTGGATACACGAGTGTCAAAGCAACCAGCCCAATCACTGTCAAAAAAAGCATGCAAATCTAGCAATAGTGATCCCCCTTGGGATAAAACAACCCAAGTAGTCGGGTACCACTCAAGTAGCAAAACATGCGCGTAACCGCCTGCCAATACTTAACACCTAGGCAATGCATAAACCTGATCATCTATGAGACAGCAAGCTGAATATCTAGCCGAGTAATGCATAAGTAAATCAAGCATCCGATAGCCTGTTGATAGATAATAGCATCAAATGCATCTCTAGAATCATGAAGACTCAATCGTAAACCTGTCTCCATAGGAATGGCAATAGGTTTACATTCTTCAAGGCCAAAATGCTGCAATAATGTGTCAATATATTTTGTTTGACACAAATACATTCCACCGTCAGCTTGCATAAACTGAATGCCCAAATAGTGATGCAAATTCTCCAAATTACACATAGGTGCTTTCAGTTGTACTATTCTCAAAACCATGTGCAATGAGATAGGCATGTATGTTTCCATACCAAGCATGTGGTGTTAACTTTAAACCATATAATGCCTTCTTTAACCTGCACACCTGGTTTTCATGCCCTTTTTGCACAAAGCCACGGGGCTAAAAAAAATACACTTCTTCATGCAAGTCACCATTCAGAAATTCTGTTTTAATGTCCAATTGATGTACATTCCAACCATGATGCAAGTTCACAAATGCTACGAACAGTAGTCATTCGGCAAGTAGGAGCAAAGGTTTCATCAAAATCAATGCCTCTTTCCTGCGCATAACCCTTTGCAACAAGCCTAGCCTTATACCTGTCAACTGTTCCATGAGGTTTACACTTGACCTTGTATACCCACTTAGTGCCAATGACCTTCTTGCTAGGAGGCAAGTCACATAAAGGCTAGGTACCATTTTTCATGATAGCATCATATTCAAATTGCATTGGAGCCATCCAATGTCCAGAATTTTGTGCTTCATCAAACGGAAGAGGTTCAGTCTCATCACAGAGACTAGAGGCAACCATAGCATAGAAATCTGATGCAAAAGAGGCACTATGAGAGCCTGACCGAGTACGATATGATAGAGGTGCATCTAATTTGTTGTCACGTAAAGTCTACACCATCATTTTGGCATAGTGTTTGCCTGCTCAATGTTAGCTCTCTCATCAACAAGTGCATCAGAAATGGAATGATTTGCATCATCACATGAAACCTGCAAAGGTTGAGAAGTTGCCTCATTAGGACAAGCACTAGACTATCCACCTATAAAAAGAGGCAGCAAAGTATCATACATATCTTTGGAGCTAACAGATATCTCCTTAGTACATGAAAGTAACGGTTGAATAGCATCTTCTACAAAAAAAACATCACGGCTAACCAAAATGTGTTTAGTCTGCGGATGATATAGATGATAGCCTTTACTTTCAGAACTATACCCAACAAAAATACATTTTACTACTTTATCATCCAATTTTCTAGGATGTTGTTCAGGCACCAATGCATATGCCAAACAAGCAAAAACACGCAGATGAGCAAAACATGGCTTGCGACCATGCCAAGCCTCATATGGAGTGATAGACTGCAGTGCTTTAGTGGGACACATGTTAAGTACATGTGTTGCACACATGATAGCATCAAGCCAAAAACTATGTGGTAAAGCCTGACTCTTGACCATACACCTCGCCATCTCCATGAGTGACTTGTTCTTCCGTTCAACAACTCTAGTTTTTTGAGGTGTATATAGCACTGTACACTGATGTTTTATCCCACGTTCAGCCAGAAATGCAATGAAGTCAGAACACATATATTCCCCCCCTCGATCACAATGGAGGTGCCCATTTTACATGTTGACAGATTTTCAGCCAAAACTGGAAATTATTTGAAGCACACCCATGCATGCAATATATATGTGAGTTTGTATGCATATGTGAGTGTGTATGTATATGCATGTGTGTATGTAATATGTATGTGAGTGTGTATGTATATGTGTGTGCATATGTAATATGTATGTGAGTGTGTATGTATATGTGTGTGTATGTAATATGTATGTATATGTGTGTAGGCATATGTGTGTGTATGTGTGTATGCATGTGTGTATGTAATATGTATGTGAGTGTGTATGTATATGTGAGTGTGTATGTATATATGAGTGTGTATGTACATGTGTGTGTGTGTGCATATGTAATATGTATGTGAGTGTGTATGTGTATGTGTATGTGTATGTGTATGTGTATGTGTATGTGTATGTGTATGTGTATGTGTATGTGTGTGTGTTGTATGTGTATGTGTATGTGTATGTGTATGTGTATGTGTATGCGTATGCGTATGCGTATGCGTATGCGTATGCGTATGCGTATGCGTATGCGTATGCGTATGCGTATGCGTATGCGTATGCGTATGCGTATGCGTATGCGTATGCGTATGCGTATGCGTATGCGTATGCGTATGCGTATGCGTATGCGTATGCGTATGCGTATGCGTATGCGTATGCGTATGCGTATGTGTATGTGTATGTGTATGTGTATGTGTATGTGTATGTGTTGTCTATGTATATGTGTATGTGTATGTGTATGTGTATGTGTATGTGTATGTGTATTTGTATGTGTATGTGTTATATGTATGTGAGTGTGTATGTCTATGTATGTGTATGTGTATGTGTATGTAATATGTATGTGAGTATGTATGTACATGCGTGTATGCATGTGCATGTATGTATGTATGTATGCGTGTGTGTATGTAATATGTATGTGAGTGTGTATGTATATGTGTGTGTATGTAATATCTATGTGAGTGTGTAGGTATATGTTTGTATATGTATATATGTGTGTGTATGTATATGTGTGTGTGTAATATGTATGTGAGTTTGTATGTATATGTGTGTGTGTATGTAATATGTATGTGAGTATGTATGTATATGTGCATATGCATATGTGTGTGTATGTATGTATGCATGTGTGTATGTAATATGTATGTGAGTGTGTATGTATAAGTGAGTCTGTATGTCTATGTGTGTGTGTGCATAATATGCATGTGAGTGTGTATGTATATGTGTGTGTATGCATATGTGTGTGTATGTATATGTGTGTGTGTATGTATATGTGTGTGTATGTAATATGTATGTGAGTATGTGTATGCATATGTGTGTGTATGTATATGCATGTGTGTATGTAATATGCGTGTGTGTATGTAACATGTGTGTGTACGTAATATGTGTGTGTATGTAATATGTAATACGCATATTGTATGCATATGCATGTGAGTATGCATATATGTGTGTGTATCTAATATGTATGTGAGTGTGTATGTAATATGTATGTGAGTATGTGTATGCATATGTGTGTGTATGTATGTATGCATATGCATGTGTGTATGTATACATGTGTGTGTACATGTATGTATGTATATGTGTGTGTACATGTATGTATGTGAGTATGAGTATGCATATGCATGTGTGTATGTATATGCATGTGTGTATGTAATATGCATGTGTGTAATATGTATGTGAGTATGTATGTATGCATATGCATGTGTGTTTGTATATGTGTTTCTGTATATGCATGTATGTATATGTGTGTATGCATATGCATGTATGTATGTATGTATGTATGTATGTATGTATGCATATGCATGTGACTATGCATATATGTGTGTGTATATAATATATATGTGAGTGTGTATCTAATATGCATGTGTATGTAATATGTATGTGAGTGTGTATGTAATATGCATGTGTGTATGTATACGTGTGTGTGTGTGTGTACATTTATATATGTATATGTGTGTATGTATATGTGTGTGTACATGTATGTACGTATGCATCTCTCTCTCTCTCTCTCCCTCTCTCTCTCTCTCTCTCTCTCTCTCTCTCTCTCTCTCTCTCTCTCTCTCTCTCTCTCTCTCTCTCTCTCTCTCTCTCTCTCTCTCTCTCTCTTTCTCGCTCTAGATCTCTCTTTATGTTTCTCTACATCTCTCTCTTTCTCACTCTTTCTCTCTCTTTCCTTCATCTCTCTCTTTCTCTCTCTTTCTTTCATCTCTCTCTTTCTCTCTCTTTCTTTCATCTATCTCTCTCTTTTTCACTCTATGTCAATTGAGAACAAAACAATCACTTACATTGATGTAATTCTTTGGATCGTTGTCGTCAAAGTCCACTTAATGTTGTCCTTTGTTGAATTCCAAGGAACTGATGCCAAAAAGCTCCTGCAAAACTAAGGAGAAGAAAAATTAGAGAAGGGAAAACATACGGAAAGAGAAAGGGTGCTAGAGTATGTGCGATACTTACCAAAATTCAAGATCTAGAGAAAGAGAGAGGTGTGTGTAGAGAAAGAGAGAGAGATGTGTGTACACAATATGCTTAGAATGCAGTTCATGCATACAAACTCGACAGTAGCATATTTCAGTTCAAAACACGAGCAAATATTGTTTTTACCCTCGTGTCCGATTAAAACATATCGTTGATATAAGCACTGGTATGAGCATTCGTATGAGCATTGATAACTTCCAGCAAATTTTTAATGCATATACCGACGCCCATTCTGACGCTTATACTGGCACCGAGCATTTCCGTCGTGCATACCGACAACTGATTTTTAACGAACATACCAACAATTAAATGACTGTAAATAGAGGTAAAAGATGGAGAAAACAAATACATAGAGGTAATCTCAATAGTAATGAGAATACAAATATATCTTCTTTCATGGATTCGCTATATACTCGTATGCAACAAGCCAATGCAAATAATGAATGAATCTCAGATGAGCAGAGGGAGTTAATGATAGGTTTTGAAGGAAAGGTTAATGAATGAATCTCAGATGAGCACAGGGAGTTAATGATAGGTTTATTTTAATAATCTTCTATTTTTTACATATATGTATATTATTTTCTCTTTAATCATTTAATTTTTATTGTAGGCTTGAATGTTCACTAATATGTGGGCTTTTGGATAGCATATTAGAATCAAAATGATTGATTATTTATGTAAAATAGAGCATTCTAGCATTGCTGCTTCTTTCAAGCAATTATCACATGCTAGCTCGAAAGATATAAAACTTATAGATTCTGAACTTGGTTATGTAGAAATCGTTGTTGGTATCTATGAAATATCATTTCGTATGTTGAAACATGTAAAAAAAAGTTTTTATTTTTATGACATATTTTAGTATTTGTTTAAGCACATAATAATGATTTTTTTTTTATATATTTTGATAAGTTATTTTGAAGGTTGATTGGTTTTGAGCTGAGTATAAAGGAAGTAATTCCACATTGAGAAGGTACTTATCTAGGTTTTGGACAACTGATTCTTTGAAAATAATGTGATTAACTAGAGAACCATATATTCTTCCTAGGCATATTGAACAAGCCCTTTTTTAAAAAACATTGATGCTCATCCTTGGTTGCAAGTTATTCATATTCAACCTAGAGGTCTTTCATTGTTTGAATAGTTTATTGTCATAGAGATCCAACAAAGTCATGTTGATGATTCAGCATCAAATATTGATATATTGACATCTCAAAGAAAA
>CM035432.1:68925005-69040005 GCA_020310875.1 Ceratopteris richardii | reverse complement strand
GTTAAATATGGCGTCTCTCCATTTCTCTGTATGTATGTGTGTATTCTCACCATCTTTCTCTTCCAAAAAAACAAAGAATGGATTAAGACCCTATGTACATGAATATGATGCGGTCTAGAAGAATGCCATAAATTCATGTAATATATCATACTTTATCAAGGAAAGGGAGAAGGAACAGAAAAGAAAAAAAGAGAGCAGAAAGAGTACAAATAGGAGGGATAGAAAGAGAGAAAGAGTACAAATAGGAGGGATAGAAAGAGAGTTCTACAAAAGGAAGAACTACATTAGATTACAGAAAATATAGTTCTCCGTGTACTTTTTTGTTTTATAAAAGGAAGTTCGGCCTTGGCCTAATCTCCCGGACTTTAATTAAAATAAGGAAGAAAAGTTACACGTGAATGGGACTAGTGCCCAAGGGACTCCCCAAATCCCACAAAGCAGGGGACAAGTTTGGTAAGCTAGAGAGCATTACAAATGAGGCGTACAAAACTATCATCTCCCTCATGCGGAACCCATTTGGGTTTCAGCATGTTATCTACTAGGAGATAAATACAGTGGTGTCTAAATGGAGGAGATCTCTTATCTCGGGAGATTCTTTTACCTAAAAGAAACAAGGATTTCTCAATCGACCATTCCTTTGGGGTTTGGCCAAAGTTGATAGCACATCGCTCCCTCCAAATCTTCCAAAGAGTCTCGCCTCTGATGGCATTCCACAACCTTGATGAGCAACCAACCGCCTCACCCTTGTTGCCAATTGATTTGTTTCGAGAGATTCAAGATTCGTGTCACGTGATGCCAGATAACACGGGACTTGGGGCAATCGAAGAAGAGGTGAACAAGGTCTTCGATGCAACGATGGCACCGCTTGCACCATGGAGGCACACCACAAATTTTGTTGGCCCTTGCGTTGTACCAGATACCCTTATGCAAGATTTGCCACATGAGAACGGACTTCTTTATCTCAATAAGGGGGGTGCCAAATAGACATGAACTTAAGTTCCCATCGAAGTTTGGTCCAAGAAAGGCACCACACCTTGTTAAGAGTGTGATGACCAACTACGTTTTCTTTGAAGTTGGGAATATTGGATAGTTTGTAACCATTGCTCCATTTGAGGCCCTCTGAGCAAAGAAGATCCTGTCCACAGAGAAGGCGTGTAGTTGAGTGGTCCCACGCAAAACACCTGTTTTGAAGAAGAGTCCAATATTCTTCGAGGGAAAATCTATGTCTCGGGTCTAAGTCTTGAAACCTGATCCACTGGCCGGTCGCTTGTTTCCAGAGCTGTTTCCACTGTTTGAACCCCTTGTTCCATAGTCGCTTAGCTGTTTGGAGGTTCCAAGACTCCACCTCCCTTCTGCTGCTGATCGGGAACCAAATAGATTCATTTTGTCTTATCCCCGCAGCCCACTTCCACTCATCACTGACTCTGATGAATTGTTTGGCTTTGTTCCAACTCTTCGATAAGGAACACACAAGGCTGGAGCCTTTAGGGGACACCGGGTGGGGGGAGAACAGAAGTGTGAAGATCCCAATGTCCTTCCAACCGGGAACACCAACATGAGTGTGATGACCAACTTAAGGGCATTCGAAATTCGAATGCCCTTAAGTTCCCCGTGTACTTTGTAAGAGCATGAAGGAACTCCTTTTATGTGGTTTTATCACTATCATCTGATTAGAAACAATACAAAGATCGAAAAAAAAAATCATATTCTGAATGAAAAGAAACGTGATGAGAGAGGTACTCATTGGTGAAGTGATGTATAGATCTTATTGTCTTGATTGTAGCTGCAAGTGGATGTGTGGGAGATGTGAAAACTTACGACAATAAAGCAAGGAAGGTCCGGCGGGTCCATGACAAGGTAAAAGATGACGGAGCGGCAAAAAGATGTATCTCATTTCCCAAGGCCTGTTTTGGTATCCACAAGCACATTGATGATGGAAACCATGCTTTTTTATTTTTTTTTAAATAAAAGGAAGTTCGGCCTTAGCCTAATCTTCCGGACTTTAATTAAAATAAAGAAGAAAGGTTACAAGTGGATGGGACTAGTGCCCATGGGACCCCCCAAATCCCACAATGCAGGGGAGGAATATGGTAGCCTAGAGGGCATTATAAATGAGGCGGATAAATTCATCATCACCCTCATGTGGGACCCATTTGGGTTTCAACTTGTTGTTTTCGAGGAGATGAATACAGTGATGTCTAAACGGCGGAGATCTCTTATCTCAGGAGATTCTTTTACCTAGAAGAAACAAGGATTTCTCGATCGACCATTCCTTAGGAGTTTGGCCAAAATTGACAGCACATCGCTCCCTCCAAATCTTCCAGAGAGTCTCACCCCTGATGGCATTCCATAGCCTCGATGAGCATCCGACTGCCTCACCCAACATCACCTGTTGCCAATTGATTTGGTTCGAGAGTCTCAATACTCGGGTCACGTGACGCCAGATAACGAGACTTGGGGCAGTTGAAGAACAGGTGAACTAAATCTTCGATGCATCGATGATAGCGCTTGCACCATGGCGGCACACCACAGATTTTGTTAGCCCTTGCATTGGACCAGATACCTTTATGCAAGATTTGCCACATGAGAACAGACTTTTTGACCTCAATTAGGGGGTGCAAAATAGACATGAATCTTAGTTCCCACCGTAGTTTGGTCCAAGAAAGGCACCATCTCTTGTTAAGAGTGTGGTGAACTTCTAAGTTCTCTTTGAAGTTGGGAGTTCTGGATAGCTTCTTACCATTGCTCCATTTGAGGCCCTCCAGGCAAGGAAGATCCTGACCGCAGAGAAGGCGGGTAGTTGAGCGGTCCCATGCTAAACACCTGCTTTGAAGAAGAGTCCATTCCTCAAGGGTAATTCTAAGTCTCGGATCCAATTCTTCGAACCTAATCCACTGGCTGGTCTCTTGTTTCCAGAGTTGTTTCCACTGTTTGAACCCCTTGTTCCATAATCGCTTTGCAGTTTGGAGGTTCCAAGACTCCACCCCCCTAATGCCACAGATCGGGAACCAGATAGAGTCATTTTGTCTTATCCCAGCCGCCCACTTCCACTCATCACTGATTCTGATGAACTGTTTGGCCTTGTTCAGAATCCCTATGTCCTTCCAACCCGGAAGGCCAACTAAGGTAAGGTCTTCCGTGTTTCTGAATATCAATTTAGCCCAAGAGGACTCCCTATTGCTCCAGGCCTTGATAAGCCACTTCGCCACCAGCTTGTCAGCCAACCCAACGATATCTAAAATTCCCAAACCCCCTGAGTCTTTAGGGCTAATGCAAGTTTCCCATTTGATTTTGGGAATACCCCTCCTGTTGGGGTCCTAGTCCAAAGGAAGTTTCTGCAGATTCTTTCCACTTTGGCCAAGTCTTTGTCCTTAGGTCTCCAACACGAGATAAAGTAAATAATTGTAGACAACATGAATGTGTTAACAACCATAGCATGCCCTGCCAAATTGACTTGCATACCTTTCCAATGATTCAGCTTGCTATCCAGCTTGGATAGCACCCAGTTCCAGCGTTGGTCCATTGAGATGTCAAATCCCATCGGAATGCCAAGGAAACGAAAGACTTGACCACTAGGGATAACTTGACACCCCTGATCCACTAGCAATTGGGGAGTAGGTCCGCTGATTGCTCTAAAAGCAGTTTTAGCATGGTTGATTTTTGAACCCGACGCCACACAAAAAGTGTCGAGGCACCACCAAAACACCTCAATGTTGTTTATATCGTTATGCACAAAAGCATTCATGTCATCCGCAAAGAGTCTCACAATCATTTGGCCGTGGTTTAGAGGTAGGGAAAGACCCTTGAGATTGCAAGCGTCCAGGTGATGCTTTAATAGGCGACTGAGCCCATTCGAGGCGATCGCAAAGAGTAAAGGAGCCAGAGGGCAGCCTTGCCTAATTGATCTTTTTAAACGAATGGGCTCAAAGAGCTTACCGTTGATATTTATTCTAGTTGAAGCGTTTCCAAGAAGAGTGGAAACCATCTTCGTGAACTTTTGGCTGCACCCAAGGTCTTTCAATGATTGAAGAATAAAGTCCCACTCCAATCTGTCATACGCTTTGTCGAAGTCGATCTTAATGAATACCAGATCTTGAGCAGACTCCTCAGCAAAAGCAAGACCTTCCCAAATATCGACAATTGCTTCAAGTATAGATCTACCCTTGATAAAACCTTTCTGGTCCTCAGACAGCCATGACTTTAAATGACAAGAGATTCTGTTGGCGATAACTTTTGCAATTATCTTGTATCCTATTTGGAGCATGGTAATCGGATGCCAGTTTTCAATTTTGTTCTTGTCTCCCCTTTTGTGGATTAGCTTGATGACACCATTATTAAGACACTCAGGGAGGGCACCGAAGGAGAGAGCCTCTTGCCACACAAGACGCAGTGGGGTGGCCACCACATGTTATGGAAACCATGCTTCACTTAAAGAGTAAGAATATCACTTGATTACATTTACACAACTTCCAAGCTCATTTGCACACAGTCATATAAACGCTCACAAGCACGCATTTACACAAACAGGAGTACTTCATCTCCAATTTCTCTTCAACCAGTCCTCTGGTTTTTAAAAGCATTGTTTGTATGTTCTCTCACACGCCTTAAAACGCATCTTGAGCTAAAATTGGCAACATTGTCAGAGCCCGTGTAGCCTAGTGGCTGACGCCTTGAAGCAGTGGGAGAAAGTCTTGAGTTCAAGTCTTGGTTGGACATGTCCATGAGATTCTTATGATGGTGTCTCTACCTTACAAGATTGGGTGCCTCTACCTTACAACATTGGGTGTGTAACTGTTTATTTTCAATTCATTGTACTCTTTAAAAATTATTATAAAAGAAATGAGCACGTTACAAGATAAATAGGCAGAGTCTTTTCGAGATCTTCCACTGTCCAAACCTCAGGAAGCAGCGGCATACAATAGAATTTAAAGTATTCAGTCTAAAGGGGCTGCATGTACTAAACTTTTTACTCTGAAAATTGCTTAAATTCTATTGAGATAGAAGAACTATTACAAGTAAACTGGAAGAAAGATTCAAAGGAGGTAAATGAACCTCTTGTCCCTTGGATGGGAAAACCATTCAAGCTTCATTACTACTTCCAGGTTAAGTCAAAACCTGGGAGTGCCTGAAAGAAAGCTTTAAGTTTACACCTCTATATTCTTTTGTAGAATCAGCTGGAAGGTGTTTTTTCCTTGGTACGGATGAACATGACATATGTGCAACAAATGTGTGTAGCTACCTGTTCATGTATGGCAATGACTCACTCGCCTAGGACGATTCAATCCTATTATTATGCAAATAACTGTACATCATTTAATACAGGAACTTCTGTGTTTGCTTCATCATGCTAATATTAAATCATTCTGATATTAAACCCACTGTCCTTTGTAAAGAAAACATTATTGTCCAGTTTTCAAGAAACAGAATGAGTTCAAGTCAAGCCATCATACTACACTACCAGCTCTGTTCTAAGAATATTGATGATGGAAACCATGCTTCACTTAAAGAGTAAGAATATCACTTGATTGCATTTACACAACTTCCAAGCTCCTTTGCACACAGTCATATATACGCTCACAAGCACGCATTTAGACAAACAGAGCACTTCATCTCCAATTTCTATTTAACCGATCATCTGCCCCAAGTCCTCTGGTTTTTAAAGGCATTGTTTGTATGTTCTCTCACACGCCTTAATGCTCATCTTGAGCTAAAATTGAGCGCATTACAAGATAAATAGGCAGAGTGTTTACCAGATCTTCCACCATCCACACCTCAGGAAGCAGCGGTATACAATAGAAGTTAAAGTAGTCAGTCTAAAGGAGCTGCATGTACAAAATTTTTTCTTTGAAAATCGCTCAAATTCTATTGAGATAGGGAACTATTACAAGTAACCTGGAGGAGAGATTCAAAGGAGGTAGATGAACCTCTTGTCCCTTGGATGGGAAAACCATTCAAGCTTCATCACTACTCCCAGGTTAAGTAAAAACCTGGGAGTGCCCAAAAGAAAGCTTAAGTTTACAGCTTTATATTCTCCTGTAGAATCATCTGGAAGGTTTTTTTTCCTTGGCACAAATGAACATGAAATATGTGCAAGAAATGTGTGTAGCTAGCTGTTCATGCATGACAATGACATCATTTAATTATACATCGTTTAATACAGGTACAAATAAGTATACATCATTTAATAATTTGAGAGCACAGTGAATTGGAAAGACACACACATGACCTCGTAAGCTAGAGGCACGCATCTTGGGAAACTCTGAAGCATTCAGCACTAGGCGGGACGTGAACCCCGGCCATCTGCTTAGAAGTACAAGGCACATCCGCTAAACCACGCCTACTGAATAATTTCTGTGTTTGCTTCATCATGCAAATACTAAACCATTCTAATATTAAATCATTCTAATATTAAATCATGCTAATATTAAATCCAGTGTCCTTTGTGAAGAAAACATTCTTGTCCAGTTTTCAAGAAACAGAATGAGTTCAAGTCAAGCCATCATACTACACTACCAGCTCCATTCTAAGTATATTGTGGTTGACTTCCTGAGTGCATTATTGATTCCCATGTTTAATGGATTCCAATTCTGTTTGCTTTGGGAACAAAGCGATTCGCCCATATCCAACATAGTGATAGTCAACTCATAAAAGACCTTCTAATGCGCTACTTTCTCTTTGGATATTGAATTGAGTGGCCACAATGATGGTTGTGCCCTCTGATGCGCGTTCAGAAGAAATACTCAATCTTGTCAAATGGGAGCAGCGATCACTGAGTGTAAGAAATACCGGAACTTGTGATGAAATCATTATGATGTTCCTCTACTGTTCTGCATGTCACGGGGGTCCATCATTGTTAAAATGCAAAATGCATGGTTCACAGAAAAGCGTGCTCTTGTCGATGCATGATTTTGAGGATGCATGGAAAACAAGCATCTCTCTCTCTACCTGCAGCCTGCAATATCTGTGAGCCTGCCTACCTGCCTGTCTATCACCTTTGTACGTGGATATCTATATGTGAGTATGTGTACACACACACATATATATATATATATATATATATATATATATATATATATATATATATATATATATATATATATAGAGAGAGAGAGAGAGAGGGTAGACACACCCATTCTTTTGTATGTGTCTGCATGTACTCATAAAAGTACATGCATGCATGCACATGTATCTGTAGATGCATGAAACGAAGCATGTCAGTCTAGGGATTGCACCTCAAGGCTTCAAAGTAGTGGATATAATCCGCAGGAAACACATACAAAAAGGTTGTTCACATCATGTAGGTTGTTTGTTAAAGCTTTGACTTCTTAAAGTACAGTCCAGAGTTCAACTTCCAGGTTGGACATGTAATGGCTCTACCAATTAAATCAATTGTAACACAGTCTGGCACCTGCTTGGTGAGATACAGGTGGGTCTTGTGAGTACTATGCTCATTCACTTGTACACTTGTACTTTCAAAGTTATAGCGAGGGGAGTAGGCACCTCTCGAACCTCCTTAAAGAAAAAACACATACGAAAAAGTGTCAAAGGCAAGGCTCAATCCTATAGATGACAACATATTTAAACGTTTATGTAGAGGATGATGGATCTTGGAAAGTGATAAAGACAACTTTATTAAATGGGGGTTCGGCAAGCGCCTACTCCCCCAAGTTTTAACTTTGAAAGAACAATTATATAAGTGAATGGGAATAGTATCTGTTGGACCCCCTTGTATCCCAAAAAGTAGGGGTTAGACAAAGTTACAATTGGAGCTGGCCCAAGCCATTTCATGTCCAACCCTGGGGGTTGAACACAAGACCTCCGCCTCAACTGACAAATGCCAAACCAATCCAACTATGGGACATGGACAGTGGTACTAGAAAACATTGAAATAGTCCTCAAATTAAGCATGCAGACCTGCTCATCTACTGATGCACTAAAATATTTGATCAAGGAAGTGTCATGGAGGTACTCACGTGCGTGATGCACAACTTGGTGATAGCTCCCTTCTTGAAGGAGTGAAGAAATCGTTTATTGAGACAAGGACTCCTTAGATAAATCAAGTCTGATGATGATAGTTTCCTAATTGGAAGCTACACAAGCCTTCCCATGTATCGAGACAATGAATTATTTGGCCATTAGAGTGTGCCAATATCTCCTTGACTGCGAGCCTTCCTATTCATTAAGCCAATGAACTATTGCCCCAATGAAATGTGGGCATCTGCCATCACCTAATTCGAAGAAGACAGCCTTCCCATTTACCGAGGCAACGAACCATAATATTACTGATTATAGCTTCCTTGATTGAAAGACTTTAGCTATTTCTTTTTATTAAGGCAATGATGTATGGAACCAAGGAAGTGTGATTATCACTACAGCATATCAAGGGCATACTGATGTTGCCCATACCGACGGTCACGCCTCGGCGTCGGTATGACCGTTGAAAATGCTTGAAAAACCACGGATGCAATACCGACGGTCATTTAATCGTCGGTATACAGGTGTCGGTATGAGCGCCAGTATAGGCGTCGATACTTTATTGTAAATTATTGACGCTTATACCGATGCTTATACCAACGCTTATATCGGCGCTCATACCGACGCTTATACCGAGGCAATGTTTTAACCGGGCCCGAGAGCAAAAATTCGACATTTGCTTGCATTTTGAACCAAAGTTTGCTACTGTCGAGTTTGCGCGCGTGAACTACATTCTGCGCCTATTGTGTACACACATCTCTCTCTTTCTCTCTCTCTCTCTCTCTCTCTCTCTCTCTCTCTCTCTCTCTCTCTCTCTCTCTCTCTCTCTCTCTTTCTCTACATCTCTGTTTCTCTAGATCTGAAATTTTTGTAAGAATTGCACATACTGTAGCACCCTTTCTCTTTCTTTGTGTTTTCCCTTTTCTAATTTCTCTTCTCTTTCGTTTTGCAGGAGCTTTTTGGCATCAAATCTTTGGAATTCGACGAAGGGCAACATTAAGTGGACCTTGAGGACAACAATTTAAACAATTACATCCCTATAAGTGATTGTTTTGTTTTCAATTGATATAGAGTGAGATAGAGAGAGAGATAAAAGAAAGAGAGAGATCTAGAGAAACATGGAGAGAGAGAGAGAAAGAGAGAGAGATGAAAGAGAAAGATAGAGAGAGATGAAATAGAAAGAGAATGAGATAGAGAGACAGATGCATACATCCATACACACACATATGCATACACATACTCACATACATATTAAATGCACACATGCATATTACATACACACTCACATACATATTAAATACACACATGCATATACATACACATACATATTACATACTCACATGCATACACACATATACATACATACATGCATACTACATACAAACATGCATATTACATACACACATGCATATTAGATACACACATGCATATACATATACACACATATTCATTCTCATACTCACATACATACATACATGTATACACACATATACATACACACATGTACACACACACATGTATACATACACACATGCATATGCATACATACATACACACATATTTGCATGTACACACACACATACATACATAAACACATGCATATTACATACACACTCACATATGTATACACACACATATGTGCATACACACATGCATATGCATACATACATACACACACATATGCATGTACACACACACATACATACATACACACATGCATATTACATGCACACACACATATATATACACACTCACATATGTATACACACTCACATATGTATACACACACATGAATACATGCACATACACATACACACACATCACATATACATGTTTTAGGGTTAGGGTTTTAGGATTAGGGTTTATGAATTTCTCTTTTCTTTTGTTTTGCAGGAGATTTTTGGCATCAGTTCTTTGGAATTTGACAAACGAAAACATTCAGTGGACTTTGACGACAACGCTCCAAACAATTACATGGATGTAAGTGATTGTTTTGTTTTCAATTGATATAGAGTGAGAGAGAGAGAGATGAAAGAAAGAGAGACATACATACACACATATTTGATTGTAGACACACATACATACATACACACATGCAAACTACATACACACACACACATATAAATACACACTCACATATGTATACACGCACATATGTGCATACACACATGCATATGCATACATACATACACACACATGCATATTACATGCACACACACATATATATACACACTCACATATGTATACACACACATGAATACATGCACATACACATACACAAACATCACATATACATACACACATACACACATATACATGTTTTAGGGTTAGGGTTTTAGGATTAAGGTTTATGAATTTCTCTTTTCTTTTGTTTTGCAGGAGATTTTTGGCATCAGTTCTTTGGAATTCGACGAAGGAAAACATTAAGTGGACTTTGACGACAACGCTCCAAACAATTACATGGATGTAGTGATTGTTTTGTTTTCAATTGATATAGAGTGAGAGAGAGAGAGAGATGAAAGAAAGAGAGAGATACATACACACATATTTGATTGTAGACACACATACATACATACACACATGCATACTACATACACACAGACACATATAAATACACACTCACATATGTATACACGCACATATGTGCATACACACATGCATATGCATACATACATACACACACATATGCATGTACACACACACATACATACATACACACATGCCTATTACATACACATGCACATATATATACACATTCACATATGTATGCACACACATGCATACATGAACATACACATACACACACACCACATATACATACACACATATACATGTTTTAGGGTTAAGGTTCTCTCTCTCTCTCTCTCTCTCTCTCTCTCTCTCTCTCTCTCTCTCTCTCTCTCTCTCTCTCTCTCTCTCTCTCTCTCTCTCTCTCTCTCTCTCTCTCTCTCTCTCTCTCTCTCTCTCCCCCTCTACACACACATCTCTCTCTCTCACACATCTTGGTAAATGATGTGTGTACTCTTTCACTGTCTCTCTTTCTCTATGTCTTCTATTTTTTAATTTCTTTTTCCTTTTGTTTTGCAGGAGCTTTTTGGCATCGATTCTTTGGAATTTGACAAGAGACGACATCGATTGGGCTTTGAAGAGAGCGATAAAAAGAATTACATCGATGTAAGTGATTTTTTTGTTCTTTTTTATAAATAGAGAGAGAGAGAGAGAAAGAGAGAAAGAGAGAGAGATGAAAGAGAGAGAGAGAATGAGAGAGAGAGAGAGGTAGAGAGAGAGAGAGAGAGAGAGATGAAAGAGAGAGAATAAGAGAGAGAGAGATGAAAGAGAGAGAGAGAGATGAAAGAGAGAGAGAATAAGAGAGAGAGAGAGAGATGAAAGAGAGAGATAATAATAGAGAGAGATAAAGAGAGGGAGAGAGAGGGAGAGAGAGATGAAAGAGAGAGAGAGAGAGAGATAAAGAGAGAGATATAGATAGATAGAAAGAGAGAGACATAGAGATACATACACACACATGCATACATATTTCATACACATATGCATATGCATACATACACACACACACATATACATGTTTTAGGGTTAGGTTTTTAGGATTAGGGTTTTTGATGTTTACACATATACACACATAATACATACACACATGCACACATATACACATGCATACATACATACACATACACACACATCAAATATACATACACACATATGCATGTTTTAGGGTTAGGGTTTTAGGATTAGGGTTTTGTGCTTTTACATATATACACACATGCATACACACATATACACATATAAACACATAATACATATATACATACACACACACATACACATACACACACACAAAGACACACACACACATACATACATACACACACACACATAGATATATACACACATGCATACATACATACACACATGTGACATATACATACACATATATTCATGTTTTAGGGTTAGGGTTTTAAGATTAGGGTTTTTGGCTTTTACTTATATACACACATGCATACACATATACATGTTTTAGGTCTAGGTCTTCAGGATTAGGGTTTTAGGGTTTTTACATAGATACACATATGCATACACACACATACACATATATATATGTGTGTGTGTGTGTGTGTGTGTGTGTATATATATATATATATATATATATATATATATATATATATATATATATATATATATATATATATATTCACATACACATATATATACACAAAAATACACACATACACATGTTTTAGGTCTAGGTCATTAGGATTAGGGTTCTTGGGTTTTTAAAAATTCATACAAATATTTACACATATACAAATATACACACATAATACATAGGCATACATAGGCATACACACATATACATGTGTTCTGATTGTTGTTTATAAATATCATGTCAATGTGTCTCATTTCTTTGTACATAGGCATACACACATATACATGTGTTCTGATTGTTGTTTATAAATATCATGTCAATGTGTCTCATTTCTTTGTACATGGTTCATGATTGATTTCTCCCATGTATATACATAGGCATACACACATATACATGTGTTCTGATTGTTGTTTATAAATATCATGTCAATGTGTCTCATTTCTTTGTACATGGTTCATGATTGATTTCTCCCATGTCTTTTGTATTTGACAGTATGTTTTGCTTTAACAAATCATGTTTCTGTTGCCTATCATACATGTCACATGTTCTCCGGTTTTTCTTGGGCAGAGTGTATTGTCTTTTGCTACATAGCAGCATGGGAATGTTGCTGTAGCAAGAGACAACATACTCTGCCAAAAAAAAATTTGCAGATATGGTCGTCGGTATAGGCAACGGTATAAGCGTTGGTATCCCCAGGCAGATACCGATGCTTATACCGACTATTCTGCCCAGGGGCATACCGTCGCTTATACCGACGCTTATACCGATGCTTATACCGACGCATATACCGACGCTTATACCGATGCTTATACCGAGGCTTATACGGGTGCTTTGATTCCGACACCTACACCGACCCTTACACCAGCGTCAGGGCAAAATTGCACCCGTTCATTTTCCTCGGTAGAAGCCTCGGTATACCCCCGATATGTTGTAGTGTATAATTTTTCAATTAAAGGACAACAGGTTTTCCGTTTATCCTGATAAATTATTAGATCAAGGAAGTGTGCTTGCCTCTATCTAGTCAATTTGAGTCACATTTAAATTGGAGGTATGTGTGGATGCATGAAAAGTAAATGTGCCTATGGATCCATGAAAGATAACCTGGAGTAATGTATGTCATGTATGCATGTATGTGTGAGCATACGCATACATGTAGGCACTGATAAATCTACACATCCGCATAGAGAAAATAATAGGTGGCCATAGAGAAAGGCTTATCTAAATATAAAAGTTTTCAACTTAGTATCGATTTGCAACAAGAATTTGATGCCAGGCATCAAATTCATGTGTGTATGTAATATGTATGATGTTTATGTATTTGGGCTCGTGTATAGGTAATATGTAAGTGTATGTATGTGTGTGCGCAAATCAGGAGATTAGATATGTGTCAAAATGAAAATCCTAAAACAAAATCGTAAATTTATATAAGGGTTGCATGGTGTAGTGATTAATACATTGAACCTCTCCAGTAAATGTTCAAGTTCAATATCCGCAGATTGGCTTGACATTAGCTTTTGAAAGTTGGGATCTCTTAGATGTAGGAATTGTTCTTTCCAATTTAAAGAATTGGTGTGAGCAAGGTTGTACTTGATAGGTAGTATGGCTTTTAATTTTGAAATTTATAGTTGTATTTAGTACATTTAATTTAAATCAAAAAAGTCTTTTAAAGATTTTAATATTCTTTTTTAGTGTAAAATGCCGTCAAAATACAATAGATGTGAAGTTGTGCTTTGAAGTTCCAAACCTAAAGGAAGAATAACTCGAAGACCAAACTTCTCAATTTTTTTTTTAACAAATTAAAATGTTTTTCATATGAAAAGGAAGCATGCCTCCATGATTATGTCTTTAACAAGATAATCAAGAAATCAGTGAACAGCTGGCACTATCCAATAACCATCGGGACAAAAACACAAAATGCCTTTCAGACTCTCTCTTTTCTAATATCCTTTTATTTTTGGATACATCATGTTCTTTTGAAAGTACAATGAATTGAAAAACACACTCACACATCCGACCTTGTAAGGTGGAGGCACCCACCTTATGTCCGGTCAAGAGTTGAACTCAAAACTTCATCCCAAAGACTCAAAATATCAAACCACTAAGTTATGAGAGCTCGGACGGGGTACATCAATTTTCATCACCATTGTCTTCAGGATTTGTAGTCTCTTGTCAGAAAAGCTCTATAAACTCCTAATTATTAATACATTGTTTTCTTGCTCTCAGAGAAAGGAACGAAAAAAGACTGATAGAACTGCCTAGAGCTTAGCAATCGATCAGCATAAAATATTCAAGCAATAATATTGGAATTTTCGACCTGTGCATCCCATCATTACAAACAAACACACCTCTTTCTTTAAATTTCACATGCCTCGGGAAGGTAAGGGAGCTCTTATCACCTCAGAAAGCGATCTATACAATGCGGAATAATCATAAAGGTGGAGAGAGTAGTACGCCTCAAAACTTGTGCTTCATTATTAAGTCTAAAATGACAAGCATAATCAACTCCTTAGGTTCTATCACGTGTGTTCGCTTGGGTAGTTGACCATTCCTCTCTTAGGCCGGCGGCAAGGGTTCAACCTTTATTAATGGCTGTGGATGCCCCTCTCCTTACTACAAAGATGCAACCCACTTTCATCCTCTTCCAAGTCCGTCAAAATTGGTTTCTCTCTTTGGTCTTATGGTCATCTCTTCCTCAATTCTACTTTAGCAAGTTTTCGAGCTTTGTATTCTAGTTTTTTTTTTTTTTTTTTTAAATGGAGGTTCAGCCGAAGCTTACTCCCCCGGACTTTAACTTTGAAATTGCAACTGTACAAGTGAATGGGCATAGCACCCGCGGGACCCCCCGTATACCACAAAGCAGGGGTTAGACAAGGTTACAACTGAAAGAGGCATGGTTACAACTAGTTTTAACTGGCCTAAGCCATAACACATCCAGCCCAGGACTTGAACCCTGGACCTCCACCTCAAGAGGCCAAAGCTCAACCAACTGTCCTACGAGACGTGGACAGCTTTGTATTCTAGTTTTTTTTTTTTAATATAAAGGAAGTTCGGCAATAGCCTACTCTCCCGGACTTGAATTAAATTAAGAAACAAAGGTACAATAGAAGGGGACTAGTGCCCACGGGACCCCCCGAATCCCACAAAGCAGGGGAAGCTTGATTGGATCCTAGGTTGCATTACAGAGAAGGTTAATCACCCTCTCATCGCCCTCATGCGGGGCCCACTTGGGTTTGAGCTTGTTGTTGATCAAAAGGAGGACTTGATGGTGCCTGAAGGGGGGGGATTTCTTACTGTTAACAATCCTTTTGCCAAGGAGGAATAGTGATTTCTCAATCGACCACTCCCTGGGGGGATCGCCGAAGTTGAGAGCACACCTCTCCCGCCATATTTTCCACATGACTTCCCCTCTGATGGCGTTCCAGAGCGTCGCAGAGCAGCCGATCGCTTCTCCCAAAAGGACTTGTTTCCAACTAAGCTGTTTTTGAAGTCTGATTTTCATTCCAACCGTCTGCCAAATTCTGAAGGAGTTGGGGCAAGTAAGGAAGATGTGTGGGCATCTTCGATAGCCCGGTGACAGCGTTTGCACCAAGGAGGGATCCCGCAAAGTTTGCTAGCCTTATGGTTGGTCCAAATTCCTCTATGAAGAATTTGCCATAAGAGGACAGACTTCTTAATCTCTATAAGGGGGTGCCAGATACCCATGAATTTCATGTCCCACCGAAGCCGCGTCCAAGACAGGCACCACTTCTTGTTGAGGCTGATCTGGTGGTCAGTCGTTTCTTTGATGTTCGGGATTTTGAGTAGGCTATTTCCATTGTGCCATTTGAGACCAAGCGAGTTCGGTGTGTCGTGTCCCATGAGAAGGCGAGTCTTGTGGCGATCCCATGCGAGGCATCTGCTTTGCAAAGTGTTCCATTCTTCGTAGGAGATGTTTATGCGAGGGTCAATATCCTCGAAGTTGATCCAGGTGTTGGTGTCATGTTTCCAGAGGTGTTTCCATTTTTTGAATCCTTTGTTCCATAACTTCTTGGCATTTTGAGTGTTCCACGACTCCACACTCCGGATGCCATGTATCGGAAACCAGATAGAGTCGTTTTGTCTGATTCCGGCCGCCCACTTCCAGTCCTCACTAATCCTTGTGAAGCTTTTGACTTTATTCCAGCCCTTCCAAAGGGAGCACACAAGATTAGAGCCTTTCGGGAAGACGGGGATCGGGGAGAATAGCAGGGTCATGATGTCAAGATTCTTCCAGTTTGGGAACCCCATGAGGGCCAACTCATTCTTGTTTCTGAAGATCAGCTTGGCCCACGAGGCCTCCCTATTGCACCAAGCCTTAATCATCCATTTGGTTGCCAGTTTGTTAGCCATACACCCAATGTCCAGGATACCAAGCCCCCCGCTATCTCTAGGGCTAGTGCAGATGGCCCATTTGATTTTAGGCACCCCCCTTCTGTTATGATCGCCCGTCCAAAGAAAGTTTCTACAAATACTATTCAGTTTGGACAGGCCTTGCTCATTCGGTCTCCAACAAGAAAGGAAATAGATGGTAGAAGAGAGGAGGAACGTGTTGATAACCATCGCACGCCCAGCGAGATTGATTTGCATACCTCTCCAATAGTTAAGCTTGTTTTCGAGTTTGGCCAACACCCAGTTCCATCGCTGCTCCATAGAGACGCCAAACCCCAAGGGGATTCCAAGAAGTCGAAAGATTTGGCCCTGCGGAATGATTTGACAGCCATGATCAATGAGAAGGCCAGGATGATGTCCCACAATAGCCCTAAAGGCGGTCTTAGAGTGGTTGATTTTGGATCCAGAGGCATCACAAAAGGTAGCAAGACACCTCCAGAAAGTCTCCATGCTGGTATTATCATTGTGAACAAACGCGTTCATATCATCGGCAAAAAGTCTCATGATGATTTGACTGTGGTCGTGAGGCTGCCGGAGGCCTTTGATATTGCCAGCCTCCACATGATGTGCCACAAGTCTGCTCAGCCCCTCAGTGGCAATGGCAAAAAGAAGGGGGGCCAGAGGGCACCCTTGTCTGATAGATCTTCTAAGATGGATCGCCTTCGAAAGTTTGCCGTTAACGTTAATTTGGGTCGTTGCGTTTCCGAGAAGGGTCGTGACCATCTTGGTGAATTTCTGACTACATCCGAGATCTTGGAGCGACTGCAGGATATAGTCCCATTCTAGTCTGTCGTAGGCTTTGTCAAAGTCGATCTTGAGGAAAACCACATCTTGATTAGACTCATTTGCAAATTGAATACCTTCCCAAATATCCATAATGGTTTCCAGGATAGACCTGCCTTTGATGAAACCTTTTTGGTCCTCACTAAGCCAAGATCTCAGGTGGCACGAGATTCTGTTGGCAATGACTTTGGCAATGATCTTGTATCCTGTTTGGAGCATCCTGATAGGCCGCCAGTTCTCGATTCTGTTCTTTTCCCCCTTCTTGTGTATCAACTTTATAATTCCATTATTTAGACAAGAAGGAAGAGCACCAAACTTTAGCGCTTCTTGCCAAACCATCCGAAGAGGGGTGGCAACCACCAGCTTGAAGGATTTAAAGAACTCGTTAGTGAGTCCGTCGGATCCCGGGCTTTTACCGAGAGGGAGGGCATCAATGACCTCAATGATTTCTGATTCAGAGATAGGGGCATGAAGCAGGGAGTGGAGGTTGGGTGGTATCCTCCGGGGGGAAACCCTAGAAATGGCAGCCATACAGTCCCTTCTATGGTGGGAGAGGGGGTTCGAGGTTCCCAGGAGTCTCGTGAAGTGCCCTTCGATGATGCCAAAATTATCTTCTTCCGAATTGCATACATTGCCATGTGGATCTAGCAGTAGGGGGATCGAATCTCTGTTGTGTTTCCTTTTAAGGATACGGCACATCTCTTTGGTGGGTTTGTCGGCTTTGCCAGCCCACCACTCCTTGAAGAAGATTTGCAAGTTATTCCTTTGTATTTCTTCCTCGTATCTCAACACTGCTCTGATTTTTCGGAGACCTTTCTGGGCTTGGTGTTTTCCTTTGCTCACTTCCTCCTCGAGCCGCCAGAGTCTGTGGTAAAGAGCTTCCCTACGAGCCCGCCGCACAGTCTCAAGCATCTTCTTAGTTCTGATCATGATCTTACGAGACTTGTCGACCGCACTTCTCCAGCACTTGGCTGGGGCCAAGCCAGAGGCGAACGCCACCTTCCACACATCGACAATTTCTTGATGGACGGAGGGGAGAGAGAAGGTGGTAGCGTTGGCATGGAACCACGGAGCCTTGCGGATCTTGTTGGAAGGTTGAAAAGTGATAACGATCGGGTAGTGATCAGAGATAGTGAGGTCAGTGCGTTGCGTGATGGTAGGGTGGCCCCACTGGTGAGTAAAACTCTGAGAGATGTAGCATCTGTCGAGTCTAGCTTTCCTCAGGTCCTCGCCCGCTTGGAGATTCGACCAAGAAAAGCCATTCGAGTCTTTGAATTCAACCAAATCCAAGTGAAGTTTGGTCATGTCCCACGTTTCTTTCTCCCGACTGTCGATGACCCTGCCCTTGCCCATCCATCTGTCCATAGGGTCCTCCACCATGTTGAAGTCTCCACATATAAGCACGTTGTGGGGAAGCGAGTCTAAGGAGGCCCAAGTGTTCAGTCTCTCCAAATCCCCGTTAGGGGCGTACAAAGAAACCATAGTAACACAAAGAGGAGCACCAAAAGAAACAGCAATCCAACGGTGACTTACATCTTCAATGGAGTTCTCAAGCTTTTCAAGCCAGAGTTGTTTCACACCGATAACCGTTCCTCCAGACCCCCGCTGGTGTTTCGTTGGGATCCACATGTGGGCCGAGGAGACCTGTCTGAGCCGTTTCTGGAGGTCTTCTCCGTCAATTTTAATCTCTTGAATACATATAAAGTCTGGGTTTAAGCTAATGTCGCGAAGCCATTGACCAATGATGGTCGCTCTTGAGGGGTCGGTTAGCCCTCTAGCATTTAGCGAGATGACAATCATTTTTGTATTGATCCCTCTTTACGGGAGGGAGCTTTGTCCTTTCTTCTCTTGGCTTCTTCTTTCTTTTTCGCTGGGATCTGATCCCGACTTAGAAATCGGTTCTTGTGGGGGCTTTTCCAGGGTAACTCCATAGGCTGTTTTCCTTTGCGGGATGCCCCTTGCTGGGGAGACTTGGGCCCCGTGCTCGGCACCGTTTCCGGGATCGTCGATCCAATGATGGAACTTTCACTATCCATGTTGTCTTCGTTACTAGTGGTGAAACCATCTTCTTTGCTTGTAGTGTAGCCCTCCTGGGGGGTTTCTTTATTGTCAGGGATCTCTAGGGCTTTGTCGTAGGTGTCTACCACAAGTAGCTTCCCACCTGGGTAGTCAAGCTCATTGATCTCCTTTTCTAGATTGCAATACAAATTGCTATAGGGGGTAAGTGGCAGGTTGTTTCTCTCACCGTTGGCCCTAGGGCTTCTTTTCCTTCTTCTTCTAACTTCAATAAAGCCATCAGCATCAGCTTGTGGATTAAGGAGGCCCTTGCCTTCCCCTTCCTTGGTCGAGTGGGTCAAATCGCCAATGTTGTCTTGAGCAATTTTGGAGGCTTCTTGAAATCGCTTGTTTTTTTGCCTGAAAGGGCAATCTTTAATCCTGTGACCTTGTTGGCCACAACGAAAGCACGCGTTGGGAAGGTTTTTGTAGCTGATGTCCTGCTCCCATACATCTCCTTCGCCCATGTCCACTTTGATCATTGATGGGAGCGGCGAACTGAGGTCGGCCTCGACACAGATTTGGGGGTGCCACCTAGCATTGAACGAGTGTCTTGCACCTTCATAGATGAGACCACCAATGTCTTCGCGTGAAGCCAGCGGCTTGCCGATACGAGAGACAATGTCCCACACGAAGTTGTACAAGAAGTAAGGAAGGTTAGGGAGCTCAACCCAAAGAGGGTACCGAAGCGATTTCGATTTGTCGGGAGTAAAGTCCAGGGACCATCTGAATAGGCACAGGGTCGCCCGACCGAGGGGAAAAAATGAGCCCTGCATGGGCCTTGTAAGGATCCCTAATTTTTAGGGATTAAGATTAGCAAAAAGAGGGTTTAAGGCTAGAAAAAATACCACTAGTGGTTTTCAGAATAAAATATTTATTCTCAATTTGATGCTCAGTCCAAATGGGCTCGTTGGCATTTTTTGCCCTTAGATATGATCACATCGACGGTTGTGAGTGTCTTCACTATCTCTGTCATAAGGCGACAAAAAAGCTTCTAAGATATGGACAGTCATATGCACTCTTGTCCATTAGATGATATGCTCACGGACGGTCACGATTGGGGACTTAGTGTCTGTCAAAAAAAGACAAAATAGCAAGCATTTAATGAGCTAAGAGAGGTTGTAGACTGGCAGAAGAAGACAAAAAACTGGACGCAGCTCCGTCGCGCGATGAAATGACCGCCGTCCGATTGACTTATCATCCGATGGCTTACAAGCGACCTTGGAATCATTTTAAAAGCAAGTCTTCACAACCATTAGATCAAGCAATGATCCAATGGATGTGATTTAAAGTGGCCCAAACTCCAACCGATTGAATCTTGACCGTTCTTTTTCGGGTCCATCCGACGACAGAGATAGAAAGGCGCCTTTTTTCTTGAGTTTCAAGATGGACCATAAGATCCTTGCTACATCCAATGGACAGAATTGCATGCCGACTTTTTTCTTGATATTTAACATGAGCCATCAGATCTTTGAGTTCATCCAATGGTTATGGTTGCAACTCTAGTCCTATCAAACCACTTTTATAGAAGAACTGATGGTTTTTAGTCATTGATACCACCTTTGACCACAAAGAAACAAGGGAAGCCTAGGTGATCTAGGCAGTAGACTGTGGCCACCACCCTCTTCTCATTGGTCCATCACTAATCACCTCTTAATCTAAAAGGCCCATTCAGGGTTCATTTTTTCCCCTAATGCAGGTGCCAACGCTTAGGGCTTGGAACGCCATCTCTTCATTTTCAAAGACTAGCAGCATGTGGCTCGCTGGTAAAAACTGACATTTGCTAACAATTAGTCCTCGAGGGAACCACTCTTTTCCAAGCCATTGTCGCACAGTTTCGAGCGGGGGCCTAGGGCCAAACACTTGGCCGACGAGGCAAACTTTCTTGAGCTCTGTTAAAGGTTAACTCGTCGTTTATGATTATCGTAACTGTTACGTACCTACCGCGGTCGTTAATTACTACTTCAACGCAACAACCCTTCGGAGACTCCAGAATCTGGTTCCACACCTGCGTACCAGATATTTCCGAGTCTCTCTTTCTCTGTATTCAATCTTTCCGTAAAAGTAAACGGACTCTAGCCACGTGGGTCCTTGGGAGTGGTAGGGGTCTGTTAGACAGAGGCCCTATACTATTTTCCCAACTTCTCACTCGCTCGTTACTCGGTCAGCGCGTCTTAGCTCAGTAGTTGTTTCTGATCAACCAAGGCTATCAACGTCTTAGAATCCCGTTCTCCAAGATCTATCTGCTATAACAGTTGAGCAGTAATCCGGATTGAGAATCAATACACAAGGCACACTGCTGGTAACTTAACACGAATTCCTTCTGCACAAGTTACGACTTTACCGAGTACCACATTCAAATGGCAAGACCTACTGACTATAACTTGTCGCGCACTTTATCATCATTCTACTCGCATTCAGAACACTACTGGTACTAATCTGAACATAGATACATTACCTGCTCAGCCATTCACAGAAACTCATAACTCACAACCGAACCATGTTAGTTCTCTATGCGTCCGTGTTCCTCAGAAGGACGATCAGACAAACGCATTCCTGTCGACTAACGCTTAGGAAGTACTTAAATCATTACCGGGTGAAATCTCTGCAACACCGCATCAATTGTAACACTGCGTATAACACACATACGCACACAAACACATACACAGGAGAGGGACTGGAGCAGACGAAACAGAGCAGAGTTACTCTTGTTCTACACACACAACACTTATACGTGCAATTCCCAAAACACAGGGGACTCTTTAACTCATTACCGAACAGACTTCTCACAATCGCAGTGCCGACTCGTAACACACAGTGTATCACACATACACAGTCGAATGATTACACAGAGAAGGTGCACAGGCAGGACGGAACCAAGACACTCTACTCGTTGCACACAGTAGAAGCAGTAAAGTAACCCCAAAACGGGAATTCTCACAATGTATTCGCAACTTCCAAAAAACACGGGGAGCGAGGGGCTCTCTGGGCTCCTTGCCTACCTGCCTACTACTGCTCTCTCTGATCGCTTTAAATAGAGTTTTGTTACAAGGCTTTACGCGAATCTTTCTTTACCGCGTACTGTCAGAAGGGTTCTTTCTACATTAAAACCTCTGTCTAAGTACAATTGTTTCTACATTAAAAACCTCTGTCTAAGTACAATTGTCCTTTGTTCGGCGGCCGTCTAACACTGGCACGCACGGTGGACTCGAACCCGCAAGTGCAGTACTGTAGGTGATATCCTTTTGCCTGGAGTTATGCAGCAGATAGATAGATAGAGAGAGAGATAGATATGTTCTGCAACTATCTTCCAATCCCGAAGATGCCGCTGTACGTGGTAGGTCGTCTCTTTCTCCATAATTCCTTCAAACTCGTATGGCTGGTCTAGTTGCCTCAAGGACTCAAAACTCGCAGCTCTTCCTTTAAATAGTTTTCTGAACAGCTAAGTCATCCTGAAAAGCATGTCCATATATACATACAATAGGAGGCCAGATAATGATATGATTGTTAGCTGCATCGAGAGTAAAAGAAGCTGTTCGTGAGTTAGCACAGACAACTTGACCTTGTGAATTGGCCTTGTCATGTGCCTTAATCGCTTCGTCTATGGAATCAGAGTACCCTCTGTGCTGTTGAATCCATGTCTTCTGCAGAGTCATGTAGCCATACAGTATCCTATCACCACCTGGCTGAGATATCCATTTCTGTTGTCTGTCGGTCCATGCCAGGAATTTAACTTCCCAATCCTTTCTGATCGCACTTGTTCTAGTGGCGGAACAGGTGCACTGTCCCCAGGGTGACTTAGCAAACTGTAGGAGTCCCATCCTCTGGTGATGTTGCCGAAGTCCTTTGATATTCTCCATTAAATCCTTGTCATTATCCTGTTCGTTTGGCCTGTCGTCTTCCGAATCGCTAGCCATGATCACTTCTCCCGAGTCGCTGGAATTGATCAAGTCTTCCCCGCAGTCGTATTCGTACTTCATTACTCCCCATCTTGCTTTTGTCTGCATCGGCACCATTCTTGACGCTACCTTGCTTCATCACCTTTTCCGGCCACCATGAAGAGCGTTGTCTTTCAGTCTTGTTCCACACTAAGGCACACAGCGTACGCCTAGTGTCTTGCCAGCTCGATCGAAGCCACTGTGATGTAGTATCGGTGGTAGTCGCACACCGTTTGGTGTAAGTGTGCATTCCCGGGTATTCGTATTTATAAGTGCGAGACCTTAAGCTGCCAGTCGCTAGAATGATGGTATTCCCTTCTGATATGACATTTTAGGCTGCTTACCGAGATTCTTGAATCAAGAATCATCATTCTGGAGAGTGGTGCTGGACTTGGAACGTCTTTTGCATGTGTGAAAGTCTTATGCACAAAAAATCGTGACTTCTAATACTAACTTTCGGACTTAGTATTATCGAGTCCTCGGGACTCGTACCTGCAAGTATCTACGGTTCGGATACGATACCTTCTAGATACATACTTCTGGCAAGTCTAAATGTTCGGGTAATTTTCTTTTTAAGGGTTTCTAACATCTGGACTAAGGTGGTGGGTTCTAATAATTGTGCGTCGGTTCTAACTGCACTGAGGGCTATGGCTTGATGTAACAAAATGTCGGCTTGGGTTTGAAGGAAAGCCTCCTGTAGATAGAAGTCGTTGGCGAGCGCTGCATCTCGGGCGGTCGTAATTTCGGTTAATTTGTTCTGCAGCTCGTGGATACACTCCTTCTGGTTGCGTATTTGGTTATCGTGACGTTCGAATTGTTGGGTTTGGAAATCCAGCGATTTCTTTAATGCGTCTCGTTCTCTGCGGGTAGTGGCGATGTCTTTCTGGTATTGGCCTTCCTTTATTAATTGTTTTTTGAGAATGCTGTTGACCGCGTCAGCACATTCTTCGGCTCGCCGTAATTGTTCTCGAACTTCGGCAGCTTCTTTCTGTTGCTCCTGCAGCTTCTGGGTGGCTTCTTGTAATTGGGTCTTCGAGTCTGCGACCAAATCTTCGAGAGAGGCGTTGATGTCTTCTTGTTCCTGAAGGGCGGTCTTTAGGTTTTGAATTTCTTCATTGGCATCTTGGATGATCAGGTCTTTGGCAGCGAGCTGTTCCAGGGCTGCATCTCGTTGTTGTAGTAAGGTCTGTTCTGTTGAAAACCGTGCTTGGAGTTCGGCTAGCAGTGTCTGCAGGTGATGATTTTCTGCCTTTACGGCGACGATCTCTTCCTGGAGGGGGGTGATGTCGGCTTCTATGGTGTCTACTTTGTGCTGGTATTCAGCCTTCAGGCTGTTTGTAGCGGCTGTAAATTGTGCGGGCAGCTGGTGTGATAGCTGAATGAGGAACTGCCCCATGGCGGCAAGTTCCGAGAATGCGTTGGGGGGCGGTGGTAGTTGGGAGGATGTATCGGAGCGTAGTTGCTGGGAGTTGGGTGGAGAGTAGTTAGGGGAAGAAGAGGAGGATGGTGCTGGTTCGGTGAAGGGTGGAAGGGGTGGTTCCGGTGGGGGTAGGGGTTTGGCAGGAGGTGATGTAGGGAGGACGGTGTCTGAGGGGTTTACCTTGGCGAGTGTTTCTGTCTGGTTGATGGCGTCGATGAGTCGATCTAATGCTTTGGCGGCGGACTCCTGTTCATCTTGGTGGTGCTCAGATTCTTTTTCGGTGGATAGTATTTCTGTTTCGGCTTGCTCCTGCTGGTCTGGTTGCTCCGTCGAGGTTTCGTTATGTATGGAAGTGGCGGTGTCGTGATATGTTTCTTCGTGGTCGTCCGGCTTGGTGTCCTGATCTTTTTCGGCGGATCTCTGGACTTCACTTTCGGAGGAGCTGATTCGAATGCGCTTGGTGCGGAAGAGTTGATTTATTTCTTCATCTTCGTCTTCGGTGTCTTCGATCGGCTGTGCTGATTCCTCGTGCCTAATTGCGGGGCCTGTGGGTGGGGGTTGTGCGGCGAGAATGGTGGGAAAGAGGAAGGAGATGATGTGGGGAAGGCGAGAGCGTGGGGTGGATCCCTTTTGAAGCTGTTTAACGATAGCTACGCACTCTCTATGGATTCTCAGGAAGAAGTAGGAGGCAAAGTTTACAGGTTCGCGGGCTGCTAACTCTAAGGCGGAGTAGAAAGGGCGAGAGATACCATATGTTCTCTTCTGCAGGTTGAGAATTGCTACAAGGAATTGGAGGGCGGATCGCTCGGGGTCTGGGCGGCATAGGATGGCGTACTCGTTGGATGAGGAGCGAGGAAAAAGTTCGGTCATACGAGCAACAGGGATGCTCGGGCCATTTTCGCGGCCTTGCAGGGTGAGGCGGTAGGCGTCAGCGAAAACTTGGATGGTGATGACGGATCGATGTGGGAGGGAAAGGAAGACCCATTGTCGATCTGCGTGGGGGCTTTGGGCAATGGCGTGGATGATCTGTGCAGCGAAGGGATGGGCTTTCACTGAGTGCCAAGGCAACTCAGCGAAGTTGGCCAACCCTCTGCATCGCAGGTATTCGCCTACGTCGGCAGGGATACCTTCACTGAAAGCGGTGTAGTTAGCTAGAGCTTCCATGGCGGTCACAGGCACAGAAAACACAGAATACTCGGGTAACACATACAATCACAAAAACACAATAGCGGTTCTGGCGCAACTGAGGGGTTTAAATATGTAAAACACGGTGAGGAGGTGAGGATCATTGTGAGGTGCGGGAACGATATGGTTTGCATGCTGGCGTGCGTACTGAGTGATCGGTAGGGAGAGGCGGCTGGTATCATAAAGATCTGTACAAAAGACGGCTAAAAGCAAAACGTATAAATTTGTACAAAAACGTGGCTCGTCGCCGAATAATTAAGGCGTACTGGTAGTGGGATAATACGGTCGCAACTTCGATCCATTAATTACTTTTGGAAGTGGAATTTCGGTCAATGTGGTCAACCGAAAAGTTGCCGGACCTACTTGTGCTGAGATCTTGAAAGGGCCGAACCATCGTAGTTTGAATTTTCCGGCTGCTCTGTCCGATTTTGCATTATAGAAGAGTACAAGCTGTCCTACCGAAAAGACTGGCGTCTTCAAATATCGATCGTGCGTCTTAGCCTGCCTTAATTGAACTTCACGCATAGTTAAAAAACTGAGCCATCGGTGCTCATCGAGTGCTCTGAGTGCGTCCATTCGTTCTGTCAGTGAAGATTCTGGAAGCATCTTCTGAGTGATTGCTACCCGCAAACTTGGGATGACTATTTCCATGGGAGCGATAGCTTCTAAGCCATAAGCTAACTTGAAAGGTGTCAGGCCTGTGGTTACTTTATATGTAGTTCGGTATGCCCATAATACTGCAGGTAGTAGTTGATCCCATCTTTCCGGTGTTTCCATGATCAATTTCCGGAGAATGTTTAACAGTGCTTTGTTTGTACTTTCAGCTAGTCCATTGGCACGTGGGTAATAAGGAGAACTAAATTTATGTGTGACTTGGAAGGACTGTGTGAGAGCCTTCATTAAATTGTTTACAAAATGAGTACCTTGATCTGAGACAATTTCCAGTGGTAATCCAAATCGTGGAAAGACATCCGCGAGCAGGCATTTTGCTACCGTAACTGCTGTAGCAGATCGCAAAGCCCAAGCTTCTGCCCATCGAGTTGCGTAATCTGTGCAAGTCAGTATGTATCGATTGTTACTGGATACTGCTGGAGGTGTAATTGGCTCGATAAAATCTAAACCCCATTTCTGAAAAGGTTCTAATGGTAAGATGGGTTGCAGGGGAAAAAGATGCCGTTGTAAGGGCTGACCAGTTCTTTGACAATTATCACATTGTTTAATAAACTGTGAGATGTCCTTGTGCATTGTTGGCCACCAGAGTCCTCCTTGCAGAATTTTCCGGTGAGTTAAGTCTGCTGCAAAATGGCCACCGGAAGGAATTGAGTGAGCCAGAGTGATAACTGAGTTAACTTCATGTGGTGGAATACAGCGAAGTAGGATTCCGGTATGATCTGTATAATACAGTTCTCCAGCAACTAACCGAAATCGGCGGCTAACAACTGCGATTTTTCTTCGAACTGCCCTGGTAGTCTCGGCGGGAAGGCGTCCTTCGGTGAGGAAAGTTAGAATTTGATCATAGTATGTAGTGGTGTTTCTAAGTTGGTAATCTCATCGGGCAGTGGTTCAGCATTATAAATCGCAGGAGTCGTATCATCTATGCCTACCGGAGCTTCACCGGAATCTAGACGTGATAAGAAATCTGCTAAGGCATGTGCATTTCCGGGTCGGTGAATGACATCATAGTCGAATTCTTGTAAAAGTAGCACCCATCGTGCTAATCGTCCACCTAAATGCTGCTGTCTTACTAGATAAACAAGGGCAGCGTGGTCCACATGAAAGGTAAATTTCCGGCCTAGTAGATAATGTCTGAACTTTTTGATGGAATAGATCAATCCTAGACATTCTCTTTCCGTGGTGGAATAGTTCTTTTCTGCAGGTGCAAGCCTTCTACTGGCGTAATAAACAGGGTGAAACCACTTCTCTGTTTGTTGCATCAGAATACTGCCAATTGCAGTGTCTGAAGCATCGACAAAAACATGGAACGGATTGTCCCAGTCCGGTGGTTGTAAAATCGGGGCTTGCGTTAGGAGATACTTGAGTCGATCAAATGTAATCTGACATTCTTCAGTCCATTCAAACTGTCGGGGCGTTTTGGTGGTTAGCCTGTTCAGTGGTACTGCTAAGTGAGCAAGCCACCGAAGGTGTCTGCCATGCCACCGTATTTGTCCCATAAAACGCATTACTTCTTTCGGAGTTGTGGGTATCGGGGCTTCTAAAATCGCTGAAATCTTATCTGGGTTCACTCGAATACCTTGAGCAGATACAATATGCCCAAGTAGCTTTCCACATGAAACGGCAAACACGGATTTGCTAGGATTAAGGCAGAGTCTATATTCTCTGCACTTCTGGAAGCAGCATCGTAAGTGAAACAAATGGGCTATCATCTTCCCAAAGATTGAGAAGTCGTCGAGGTAGACTTGCATGAATGAAGTGAGATAAGGAGAAAATATCTCCTGCATACATCTTTGAAAGGTGCTTGGCGCATTTCTTAGTCCGAACCACATTACTGTACAGGCAAAAACACCCCAATTGGTAATGAAGGCAGTTTTTGGTATATCTTCTTCAGCCATTCTAACCTGGTTGTACCCGCTGTATCCATCTAAAAATGAATACATTTCATGACCTGCGACTCTGTCCAGCATGGTATCCAAAAAGGGGATTGGAAAAGGATCTGGAACTGTTGCTGCATTCAATTTCCGGTAATCCACACAGATTCGTAACTGCTTGTTTTTTTTCGGCACGATCACAATGGGTGAGATCCATTCAGCGTGTTCTACTGGTACAATGAATCCGACTTTTAACAGTCTATCGATTTCGGCTTTTACCTGTGCTGCATAATGGGGGTTCATTCTGTAGCTGGGTTGTCTGGTTGGTTTCGCTTCTGGTTTCAACGTGACTCTGTGTTGATAGATGCGCGGATCTAAGCCTTTCATGTCCTTGTAATCCCATGCAAAGACGTCTGTGAATTCGCGAAGAAGTTCGATCAAATCCTCCTTAAATGGTTCTGGTAAGTTCTGCCTTATTTTCACTGGTCGTGGATGATCTCTATCTCCGAGATCGTGCGTGATCAGCTGGTCTTCTGGGACATAAAATTGTTGAGGTTTCTCTGTATCGTCTGTTGGCTTGAGCAGTGGTTGTAATTCATCGTCATGGGTCGAGGAAGTGTCTTCCCGGACCGACTTTCCGGTGATAGCTACTACTGTACATATTGATGTGTTCCAATTATCTATGACGGATTGTAGATCAACAGTTCCTAGAGACATTAAATCGACATTACTCTTCAGAAATTGCTCTTCTTCGTCATCTGATAGTCCATCTAACATATGCACTGGTTCAGCAAAATATGGTCTGGCGTGAGGGTCACAAGATTGTATAGCGTCTAATTTTACGACATATTTGCGATGGGCATCCTTGAATGTAAGTTCTTGTGCGGACCAATCCTGTATTACCTTCGCATGCTTTAGCCAAGGTCGGCCGAAAAGAAGATTGTAATCCAAAGTGGATTCGGGTAGATCTAGTATGACAAAAGTCATCTTGAAAGTCGTTCCTTGTAGAGTGATGGGTACGTTCCGCACAAGTCCTACAGGATGGACTCTTGATTGATCTGCCATTCGAACAAAGAATTGAACTGGTTCAATTTCGGTCCAGCCTAGCTTTTTGCATAATGCTGCGGTTGCAATGTTTACTCCTGAACCTCCATCAATCAGTACTTGCGTGATTTTCTGATTTTTATACCATACTGTAATCAAGGGCACTGCATGATCAATCGCTGCCTCAGGTTCCGGTTGAACTGTGGCTGTTGTCGGAATGCAGGAAGGTACTGGGCTGAACTGTCACTGAAACTGCTGTCGGATTCCAGGTACTAAGGCCAGAAGTTGGCCTAGAGGTAGAGTGATGGATGCCTTGGACAGAATTTCCCAGGTCTGTTGAGCTTGACTGTCTGGTTCTTTTAGATTTGGAGTTTCTACCGACGCAGAAGTGTCTGCTGTTGTTTCTACTGATGATGGTTCTGCTGATGCTTCCTTTTGTGGTGTTTCATCCCTTGATGAAGAAGCCTGAGTCACCGGAATGGGTTCTGGGAACACTGGTGGTTCTGTTGCGGTCCAGTGACTAGCTTTGTTGTACATCCTTCGTTGTTCTTGTATCCCTGGTTCGAAGATTTCTGCTGCCGGCTGAAGTTGTTTACCGGAACGGGTCTGAACGGTAGCAGTCTGCGTCTCGATCGGTGTAATTTTTACCATGTTGGCCATTGGGTTTTGGCGTTCCTTCTTTCTTTGATCATACTCTATTGCATCTTTACAAAACCTTCTAATGTGGCCGAATTTGCCACAGAAATGACAGCGTGGAGGTGGTAACTCGGGGTTTTCCGGTGGTGGTCCGTTGTGCCATCGGTTGGCATTATAATTGTTGTTTCTCTGTCCTCGGTAGTTCCGATATCCTTGTTGTTGATTGTTTCTCAGTTGCGGAGGCACATAGTGATTTACTGGTTGGCCATGTTCTTGGATGACCGCATTGACGGTTGCTGTTCCTTGTATTCTAGCGTTGTAGATACAGTTTCCGGTGGTGTGTCCGGCAGTGTTACAGATAGCGCAAAACGCTTGATTCAGGGCACAGTTGGCACTTGTGTGCCCCGAATTTTTGCATGTGGTGCAGTATACTTGCCTGGTGATATCCTCAGCCATATTTTTGTTTGTTTTTAACCATTCCAAGTCTTCTGAAAATCCACCAACCTTGGACTCTAGCTGTAGAGCCATTGCAATGACGGCATCCAGGGTCATGGCTCCGACACATCTTATGATCATGATCTGCTTCAGTTGTGGTGTTAATCCATTGATAAACCATTGAGAGATGACATCATCAGGCAGATTAGCGTGAGCCTGTGGTATCTGCCGTAAATGTGTTCGAAAGAGGGTGGCGTACTCCTGGACGGTCTGATTTACCTTCTGTCTGTTGTTCTGTAAATACTCAAAGATTTCGGCAGGATTCTTCTTTAGTCTGAAACGCTGTAAGAAGGCGTCTCGTACTGCCTCGTAAGTACCGAAATGATTGATATCGTATTCCGTGAGCCATCTCGCTGCTTCATTGATCAGTGTGGATTGAAAAACAATGGCCTTATACGCCTGATCGGGTGGATGGTTAAGAACTGCATAACTTATCTCGAAAGTTCGTACGTGGGCGTCTGGGTCATCTCCTGGGAATCCACCGAATTTCGTGTAGGTTACTCCTGTTGGCGGCGGCCTTGGCTGTCCTAGCTGTTGGTGTTGATGTTGTTGTTGTTGGTGTTGCCCGCTCATTGTGAAGGGTTCAGGGTTTCCTTCTGTATCGGATAAACTATCTGGACTTGTATCACCGGATGGTGCGTTTTCCGGTGTACTGTGTCGACTTAGGATGCTTCGGATCTTGGTTTCGAACAGCTTTCCTTCCTTCTGGATGTCTAATATTCGAAATCTTTCTTCCAAACACGAAGGTTGAGCTGATGATTCCGCAAAAAAGGCTAAACCTTTGCCAGCGATCGGCGATTCTATCACCGGAATCTCACCGGAATGTACCGAAATTGGGCCAGAACGCCCTGTTTTACTACTTTTGCCGAATGTTCCTAACGTATTTCTGACCGTGGATATCTCTAAATCTTGATCTGATATTGTTAAACTAGGTTCCAGCGGCGTTTTGATAGAGTCTGGACTTGCTATATCTTCGATAGGTGGGGTCGAAGTAGCGCCAGAATGTAGCGAAGGCGTTGATCGTTCTACCGGAATATGACCGGAATTGGTTGTATCGTTTCCACTTTTCTTGATCACTGGGTCAGATCTAGTTATGCCTACTTCTCCTGAGGCTATCTTTTGTGATTTCCATGCTTCATCCTGACGATTCTTAGGATATGTTTCGCCCGATCGAGTGACCGGCATGTATCATTGCCCAGTGATATTATCTGAGCAGTTTGCAACAATCTGGGTCTGTTGCTACTGTCAGTGAATCACTGTCACCGGATGTTTACTTCTTACAGATCGCTGGTGTTCTAATGCCACGGTCTCGCAAGTGACTCGCAATCAAATACTTCTTTACCGCAGGTACTGATAAATAGTTGCCACTTTCCCACAGAGAACTGGCCCGAGAACTGGCAATCGGATGCCACTTTCCCACAGACGGCGCCAAATGTTAAAGGTTAACTCGTCGTTTATGATTATCGTAACTGTTACGTACCTACCGCGGTCGTTAATTACTACTTCAACGCAACAACCCTTCGGAGACTCCAGAATCTGGTTCCACACCTGCGTACCAGATATTTCCGAGTCTCTCTTTCTCTGTATTCAATCTTTCCGTAAAAGTAAACGGACTCTAGCCACGTGGGTCCTTGGGAGTGGTAGGGGTCTGTTAGACAGAGGCCCTATACTATTTTCCCAACTTCTCACTCGCTCGTTACTCGGTCAGCGCGTCTTAGCTCAGTAGTTGTTTCTGATCAACCAAGGCTATCAACGTCTTAGAATCCCGTTCTCCAAGATCTATCTGCTATAACAGTTGAGCAGTAATCCGGATTGAGAATCAATACACAAGGCACACTGCTGGTAACTTAACACGAATTCCTTCTGCACAAGTTACGACTTTACCGAGTACCACATTCAAATGGCAAGACCTACTGACTATAACTTGTCGCGCACTTTATCATCATTCTACTCGCATTCAGAACACTACTGGTACTAATCTGAACATAGATACATTACCTGCTCAGCCATTCACAGAAACTCATAACTCACAACCGAACCATGTTAGTTCTCTATGCGTCCGTGTTCCTCAGAAGGACGATCAGACAAACGCATTCCTGTCGACTAACGCTTAGGAAGTACTTAAATCATTACCGGGTGAAATCTCTGCAACACCGCATCAATTGTAACACTGCGTATAACACACATACGCACACAAACACATACACAGGAGAGGGACTGGAGCAGACGAAACAGAGCAGAGTTACTCTTGTTCTACACACACAACACTTATACGTGCAATTCCCAAAACACAGGGGACTCTTTAACTCATTACCGAACAGACTTCTCACAATCGCAGTGCCGACTCGTAACACACAGTGTATCACACATACACAGTCGAATGATTACACAGAGAAGGTGCACAGGCAGGACGGAACCAAGACACTCTACTCGTTGCACACAGTAGAAGCAGTAAAGTAACCCCAAAACGGGAATTCTCACAATGTATTCGCAACTTCCAAAAAACACGGGGAGCGAGGGGCTCTCTGGGCTCCTTGCCTACCTGCCTACTACTGCTCTCTCTGATCGCTTTAAATAGAGTTTTGTTACAAGGCTTTACGCGAATCTTTCTTTACCGCGTACTGTCAGAAGGGTTCTTTCTACATTAAAACCTCTGTCTAAGTACAATTGTTTCTACATTAAAAACCTCTGTCTAAGTACAATTGTCCTTTGTTCGGCGGCCGTCTAACAGCTCCTCCTGAGCCGACAGAACTGCGGGTCTACTGAGGGATACAATGGGGGATTCAACACTTTCGGATGCCCCAGGGGCGGCACACGACCCCCCCTCCAGCAGAGCGGCCAGGATATTGGTCTCCCCAGGGGGAGGGGCCCGATTACTTTTCACGAGAGAGGAAGAAGCCACATCCATGGCCAAAAGGAACTTGCACCACTTTTACTTTTCAATACCCAAAGGCAAAACCCTCCAACATGGAGAAAAACTGTCTCCAGATCTCCAAAGGATGTTGTTGCTTGTTTTGATATATGGCTTCACTAAAGGAGAGACCCAAGCATGCGACAAGGCGTTGAAGAAGCACCCCTGCCACTTTTAAGCTATCAAAGAATTGAGGATGAGCTTTTGACCTTAATACCTCGATGTGGTCCTTTCTGTATACTTTTCCTTTTTTCTCTTTTTTCGCTGCCTGAAATGAGGTGCCTCAGCCACGTGGCCAACACGACTCACAAGGAGCCTTACCAGGGAGACGAGGGGCCAGTCGGGCTGGCAGACAGTCGCGAGGGCAACCTCACAATCGCGATGGCCCGCCAAGGATTTGAATAAAATAACGAGGGAAACCCCCACGATGGGCAAGAGCCCGCGATGGTCTGACGGCCGACTACGACAACAGTGCCAACCCGGTGTGACTCTCAGGCGCGCGGAACGTGATGGACGCCACCTCGGGAGTCGAGCCCCCCCTGCGAGTGATCCCCAGAGCGCAGCCCGAGGTTAGACGGTGGGCGTGAGCCACACCGTCGCGATGGGCTACAAGCCACACCGCCGATGGACTTGAAAAGCGAGGTTGGCCCCAGAACAGACGATGGTACGGAGGGGGCGGGTCGACGATCTTTGGCGAGTCGCGATGGCCCCTGAACCGCGATGGTACGGAGCCAGAAGAGCACCGTCGCGATGCCTTGCTGTCCCGTCCAGATGAGGCGTGCACAAGTACCGAGGTGGCTCCGTCGCGATGAGGCCTCAGCACACCGTCGCGATGTGAACAGCACAGTCGCCTCCGACCCACGGCCTGCGGCAGTCTACCTCCCTTGTCATAACAGTCTTTTACGTCCAAAAGAGCTTGTTGTAACTTGTCAAGCTGCGCAGATGCACGGTTGGATTACTTTTTGCGTTCTTTTGATGCGCGGGAGCTTAGGAGCATCACGACGGCAACTTCGGAGCTTCACGACGTTCTTCTTGTTGTTCTTTCTTCTTCACGACGGCAGCATCCATCCTTCGATCGCCGTCTCACCTTCGTTGTACTTTTTCTATTCGACTAGCTTTTGCTTTGTATTCTAGTTGTGTGAAGTTTCTAACTATTGATTTATGAGATGGGGGTCTCATGAGTTCTATCTATGCTCGCTTTCATTTGTAATTCATTTCAATTCAAGCTTAATTGGAAGAGGAGAACACAACAATCGAATTTCTAAAATTATTTAAGATGTACTCAAGCCAATTCTCTGTGTGTTTTGAACTTTTCTCATGTGAACTCAAGGATACATCATGTGATGATAAAATGTGAAGCCTAGGGTCAAAATTTGGACTCCAACCTTACATCACCCTTGGAAAGAGAAGGGTAAAGAGAATATTTGGAGTGCATAAGTTTTCTTTTTTAAGAGGAAGGTAAGTTAAACCTTAGTTTTCCTTTGCCTCAATTGATTGAAAAAACAATCGTGCAAGTGAATTTGATTGAAAAAACAATCGTACAAGTCAATGAGCATAGTACCCATATCTCACAAAAGCAAGGGCTAAACTATCTAAAGGCGATACAATGATGATCCGAGGGTGGTAAGAAAGCAAGATTTAAACTGACTTAAGACCAAGCATATGTCAACCGTAGCCAACAGAAGTTGAGCCTTTGCCCCAAGCTCAAGACGCAAGGGCCCAAACCATTTGAACTAGCACGCATCAACTTTTGTTGTTCATTTTCACCTTCCAAACACAAATGAAAGAGTAAGTCGATGAACTAACTTGCAAAAAAAAAAAAAAAAAAATCTTCTTGTGTGAAGTACTCATTAATAGAATGCAATTCGGTAGATATAATGTATACCTTCTTTGACAGTTTCATAAATGAGCAACCAAGGTGATATACCTTACAGGAAATTGCAAAGTCTTCATATTGAATACTTCCGTGGCTTAAATGACCAACATAATAAACCATTAATTTTGTTTTCAAGTCGACCTCCTGTCTTTTTTTTATGTATATAAAGTTTTTTTATGTATATAAAGAAAGTTCGGCCTTGGCCCATTCTCTCGGATTTTAATTAAAATAAAGAAGAAAAGTTACAAGTGAATGGGACTAGTGCCCATGGGACCCCCCCAAATCCCACAATGCAGGGGAAAAGTTCGGTAAGTTAGAGGGCATTACAAATGAGGCAGACAAATCTACCATCTCCCTCCTGCGGGACCCATTTGGGTTTCAGCTTGTTATCTTCAAGGAGATAAATATAGTGGTGCCTAAACGATGGAGATCTCTTATCTCGGGAGATTCTTTTACCTATAAGAAACAAAGATTTCTCAATCGACCATTCCTTTGGGGTTTGGCCAAAGTTGACAGTACATCGCTCCCTCCAAATCTTCCAAAGAGTCTCACCCCTGATGGCATTCCCCAGCCTTGATGAGCAGCCAACCGCCTCACCCAGAAGCACCTGTTTCCAATTGATTTGGTTCGTGAGCCTCTGTGTCATGTGATGCCAGATAACACGGGACTTGGGGCAGTCGAAGAATAGGTGAAATAAATCTTCGATGCATCGATGGCAATGCTTGCACCATGGAGGAACACCACAAATTTTGTTAGCCCTTGCATTGGACCAGATACCCTTATGCAAGATCTGCCACATGAGAACGGACTTTTTGATCTCAATTAGAGGGTGCCAAATAGACATGAACTTTAGTTCCCATCGAAGTTTGGTCCAAGAGAGGCACCACACCTTGTTAAGGGTGTGATGACCATCTAAGTTCTCTTTGAAGTTGGGGATTCTGGATAGTTTCTTACCATTGCTCCATTTGAGGCCCTCCAGGCAAGGAGGATCCTGTCCGCAGAGAAGGCGGGTAGTTGAGCGGTCCCCCGCTAAACACCTACCTTGAAGAAGAGTCCATTCCTCGAGGGTAACTCTACACCTCAGCTCTAAGTCTTCGAACCTGATCCACTGGCCGGTCTCTTGTTTTCAGAGTTGTTTCCATTGTTTGAACCCCTCGTTCCGTAGCCGCTTAGCAGTTTGGAGGTTCCAAGATTCCACTCCCCTAATGCCAATGATCGGGATCCAGATAAAATCATTTTGTCTTATCCCGGCTGCCCACTTTCACTCATCACTCAGCTTGATGAATTGTTTGGCCTTGTTCCAACTCTTCCATAAGGAACACACGAGGCTAGAGTCTTTAGGGGACACCGGGTGGGGGGGGGGGGGGGGGGGGGGACATAAGCGAAAGGATCCCTATGTCATTCCAACCAAGAAATAAAGCTTGGGGGAGTAGGCTTTGGTTGAACCTCCATTTTGAGAAAAAAAAAGCTTCTATCTGTTTTGTCGACTCCTTATGTAATTAGCTTATTTATCAATCAAATTCCATTAATAAATTGTGGGAAATTGCAGAATTTTTAGAGTACGAAAGAGTTCCATGGCTGAATAAGAAACCTGCATATCCAATCATTTGCCATCACAATTCCAAATATTGTTGCTCATTTCAAGGTGTTTGAAAGCGTCCTACAAGTAATGAATATGAAAAAGGTTATCGTTCTCGAGACTTGGCTTCTCAAACTAATTAGTTAATCAGCATCCCAAAAAGGCAACAAGACGTTAGCTCGTGAAGGGGAGACAAACTGCACTTTTTTGGTGCTGCCAGTTTCCAGCTCTCCTTCTCTTTTCCGCTACCAGATCCTCATAAAATCCATTACTCTGTTCTTTGTTTTTTGTACGCATGTGAGCGAGAGAATGAATGTAGTGAATGTCAATGCAGAGAGACAATAAAGTCAGCTCTCTTTTCTCCTCATCTTAGACAAGCGCATCGTCATCTTCAGGATGGACTCCGATAACAGCAATGGCAAAAAATTGTGAACATGGAAATTGTCTGCTACCTCTAGCTCCTATTCACATATGGGACATATGTTCACATATGGGACATATGTTCACATATGGAAGAAGATAGAAATTATTGGTATATATCCATCTTGGATAATCCTACTGAGATGTCCATGCATGTTGGTATGCATGTTAGTAGCGTTGGTTGGTCCTTTCGCCTCTTCGGCTAGGGGCAAAGGATCGATCCCAATGATAGTAGTGGTTGCCCCTCAGCATATAATGCTTGGGTGAACGACTTCACCAGCATATTATGCTGAGATAAATGCCTTCGGGCAGTCTCCTATTGTTGACCTTTGGGACACTTGTCTCTAAGATTCCGATCTTTGGATACATGTAAACCGGACTCTCTCATCTGGCTTTAGGGCCGTTTTTTCCCTAGCTCTACCCTAGGAGGCCTTCGAGCTTTGTATCTTAAAGCCTTCAAGCTTTGTATCTTGGTTGTGTCAAGTGTTGTAACTCTTGCTTTGTGGGATATGCATGGGATGTGCCATGGGTGCTATGTCTACCTTCATATGTACCTTTTAGTTCAATCCACGGGCTAGACATGTAATGTCTTTGGCCACTTAAAATTAGTTGAAATGAATTGAAACCTTGTTTAACCCCTACTTTGTGGGATACAGAGGGGTCCCATGGATACTATGTCCATTCACCTGTACAGTTGTTCTTTCAATTGAAGCTCAGAAGAGTAAATGATTGTCAAACCTTCATTTACAAAAAAATAATCACATCATTCATATTTTGCCTTCTATATCCGTCCTAGACAAAGGATCGAGCTGCACCAACGTTCATCTTTTGTCAACGTTCATCTTTTGTCATCTGTCTTCTGTGTGGACAGATAGAACTACTGATAGGAATTCCCTTAAAGCCACCCTTACTCTGTGTATGTATGTGATAGGCAGAGAGGAAGAAAGATGCGTTGAGAGCGGGAACTCATTTAGAAGGAAAAACGAGACGAATGCACTTGTTAATTTTACCTATCTTCATGTGCAGAGGTATATATGATTAACGTAATCGTACTTTCTTTTGACATGGTCTTATAATAATTGAGCAAGGTCGTCCAAGTCCAGATTGCGTAGTGGTTGATGCTTTGAATCTCAAGGAGGAAGTCTTGAGTTCAAATCCTAGCTGGACATATCCATGAGTTCTCAAAGAGTGTCCATGAGTTCCCCGAGAAGGGTGCCCCTACCTTACAAAATCGGGCATGAGTGTCTTTCCAAATCATTGTACTCTCCGAAAAAAAAAAAATGGGCAAGGTTGAATTGATGAGTGCATATCTGTAGGGCAGAATTTTGCGATCAAGCAGCATGTCTCCATCCACAAGGAGAGAAAATACTCAATTTCGTTGGCGTTGTTTCGACCTTGCGACATGTATCGGTAGGTGGGCGAGTCCATGGAGGTGGGAGCATTGCAATCACTGTAAAGAAATATGAGCTTTTCGAGTGCAGCGTTCTCTTCAAGCTTTTCGCGGCTTGTTCATTGAAAGGACCGCCATACAACCATATCTCGTTTTGAAGAAGATGCAGCATGCACTCTTATGTGCACCATGGCTGGCGCAAAGCAGGAAGATGAAGAAGGCCTCGGAAGCACCACTCGTGATGAGTGAATCACTATCATCATCATCGCCTCAAGTATCAAGGAACATAGTCAGTACTTGGACATGTTAAAGTTCAATAATATCACATCAATATATTAAACACATTGTATGGACAATAAACCAAAATCTTTGGCTGGGATTAATTTTAATCTCATAGAGTCTTTACGAGAACTGAAGATAGTTGAATACATCACATGATGCTGATAAGATCAATGGCTCAACTTACTATCACTCTATTTCGAGCAGCCAAAGATGTATGAACTTCAGTGCTCTTAGCGGGGGCACATGCATCTTTCATCCATTCACCCAATTACATTTTTCGGGTGATTGAATAAAGATTTGAGGACACATGCATGATGGGTATGGGGAATGCTCCGACGACCTGATTTAGGGGCACATGTGACGTCAAAGTTTCATCTGACACTTTCTATAGAATAATGATAAATTCTATGCTTTTTTTAGCCATTGGGTGATCGAGCTGAAAAAAACAAAGGGGTGATAGTCCGTTTGAGTCACCCTTTCTTTCACCATACATGTCAACAATGACACTTTCAACCCTGGCAGAAAAACACATATATGACCGAACTTCTGATCGCTGATCATCCATGTGCCCTCCCTATCTATCAGTATAAGCAAAGATCACATTCCAGCAAAGTACAGTGCCATGATGTGTAGAATACAAAATAATAGAACTAGATTGAGTCATTCACTTTGAGATCTCCTTACTTTTTAGCCTATTCTTTCCTACAAGGAACATTTTGTGGTGTTTTGAAGGGAGGAGCTATACAATTTCTCACCATTCTTTTCTAGAGACCATTCTTTTGGGTTTGTCAAAGTTGGCTGCACATTTTTCCTTTCAAATTTTTCAAAGCTTCACTTATAATAGCATTCCAAACAGTGAAAGAGCATCTCATAGCTTCATTGAGCAAAATTTTCTTCCAACTAATTTGTTGAGTCAACAAAAGGAGCTTGCTAGCACACTACTAGATCGAAGCACTCTAGGACAAGAAAAGAAGAGATAGTCAATGCCTTCCATGCCATTTAAACATTTTTCGGACTTCAGAGAGGAACCATAGATCTTACTAGCATTGGCATTGGTCCAAATCTCTTTATGAAGAATGAGGACCAATTTCTTGTGCTCCATAAGCTAGTGTCACACATGCTTGAACTTGAAAACCCATCTAATCTAACACCAATCAATGCATCACTTCTTGTTTAAAGATAGATAAATATTGAGATCTTGTTTAATTTTCATTATTCCCTCCATCTTATTGTTGTTGTTGTACTTTAGACCCTTCAAATGTATGTCTATGCGTGTGGGCGAGGGGGGGGGGGGGGCGGGATGGTCCTGATCAAGCAAGAGTCAAATATCTGAAGCACCACAAGCACACATATGGTGCCTTCCAAGCACCAATCTTCATAATACGTTGGGGAGAACGTACTCAAATGCGATCCATTGTCTTTTATCTTGGTTCCATAGGTGTTTCCCTTTATGAAAACCTCTCAATAGCCTTGTTGAGAAGAGATCAATCAAGGGCCAATTGAGTTATCTCCCATTTCCCCACGTGTTGACCTTTGTGTTTCAAGAAAATGGGATCTAACAATACTGGACGAGAGGTTTATTATGAACTTCCTTTGTATCTCCTCCTGATTTCTCTTGTGCCCTTCTTCCTTTTCAAGTTTCTGTTAAAAAAAAAAGTGAGAACTTCGGCACTCTATTAGCATGTGTTGATATAGTACATGATTCACATTCAAGCAAAAGTGGAGAGCCATGATGTGAAGATGACAAAAAATAATAGAAAACGATTCATGTCCTCCTCTCTTATACGGAACATAGAAAAGGGAGATGGACAACATTATAATGACCGACGTTCTTAGTTCAAAGCTCAACACAAAAATTGCACATGACATATAGCCAATCATATTGTCATAGGATTTCATATTGTGCATGCAAATACACAGAATTCAAAGAGGGTACCAAAGAAAAAGCTACTCGCGTTTTGCCATCTTGTTGATCGGAATCTGTGCATACCTCCCGAGATGAGAGTCCGTGCACATCGGGGTCCTCCGCACTTACATGATGCAGCTATGGAGAGATAGATTCCTTTCTGGATGCCTCCTTACGAAGCAGTACAAAAATATCAATTTTCAAGGCCTTTTTTCCTATCTTTTGAGGAACTTAAAAAAAAGACAGATTCACAAAAGTTGAGACGGAAAAAGTAAAAAAATTATTAAAAAAAAAAGCTTTTAAAGTTTATCTGTGTGCAGATCTGCATGCTATGGAGCTTTCTAAGATCTCAAAGATGGCACTTCTTCTACTCACTACAACTGATTGGAGATGAGGCCTTTGAGAGAAACAAAGATAAGAATTGAATTGAATGGGAAAAGTTACAACATGTGGCCCCATCAGAGAACAACTTAGAGTTACCTTTGAGGAATGGACTCTTCTTCAAAGCAGGTGTTTAGCGTGGGACCGCTCAACTACCCGACTTCTCTGCGGTCAGGATCTTCCTTGCTTGGAGGGCCTCAAATGGAGCAATGGTAAGAAGCTATCCAGAATCCCCAACTTCAAAGAGGATTTAGATGTTCACCACACCCTTAACAAGAGATGGTGCCTTTCTTGGACCAAACTTCGGTGGGAGCTAAAATTCATGGCTATTTGGCACCCCCTAATTGAGGTCAAAAAGTCCGTTCTCATGTGGCAGATCTTGCATAAAGGTATCTGGACCAATGTAAGGGCTAACAAAATCTGTGGTGTGCCGCCATGGTGCAAGCGTTGCCATCGGTGCATCGAAGATTTAGCTCACATGTTCTTCGACTGCCCCAAGTCCCGTGTTATCTGGCATCACGTGACCCGAGTATTGAGACTCACGAGCCAAATCAACTGGCAACATGTGATGTTGGGTGAGGCGATCGGCTGCTCTTCGAGGCTGTGGAATGCCATTAGAGGTGAGGCTCTCTGGAAGATTTGGAGGGAGCGTTGTGCTGTCAATTTTGGCCAAACTCCTAAGGAATGGTCGATCGAGAAATCCTTGTTTCTCCTAGGTAAAAGAATCTCCCGAGTCAAGAGATCGCCACCGTTTAGACATCACTGTATTTATCTCCTCGAAAACAACAAGCTGAAACCCAAATGGGTCCCACATGAGGGTGATGATAATTTTATCCGCCTCATTTGTAATGCCCTGTAGCTTGCCATACTCCTCCCCTGCATTGTGGGATTTGGGGGGTCCCATGGGCACTAGTCCCATTCACTTGTAACTTTTTCTCTTTAATATAATTAAAGTCCGGGAGATTAGGCTAAGGCCGAACTTCTTTTATTTATTTTTTTTAAAAAAAAAAACAAGCAATGCTCAGGACTACCAACTAGGGACAAGGCCTATAAGCCTGAGTAGCTACCAAATGCATAAAGCTTGGAGATTGCAACTGAACATTAAGCCTTCCAAAGAAGAAGCAAGGGCAACTACATAATGCATAGATCCATTATAAACCTCTCAGGGAAATACAAAGAGAGGAGTTTGGATCTCCAATGTTGATATTTGTGCTTGCTACAAAAATGTAGAAGACTAAAATCTTAAAAATGGTTAAAGTATATGCATGCACATGTACATATAGGCATACTTCAATATACAGCTTTAATTCTCTCTCTCCTATGGCTCACTCCTTCAAAGGTGAGGGATGGGAGCTTAAACTGTGTATTACATGGGCACTCCCTACTTGTTAAAAATACAATGATAGGATTTTGACCTGTAAAACTTCAGCTTTTGACCTCCTATTCTTATGACCTTCTAGCCATATGGATCATGTATCTTTTCTTCCAGTTCATCAAAACCAAGTCTCTGAGTTGAGTTTAAAGGAAGCCTCTTCTCGAATTTAACCTTAATGAAACTTTGGGTTCTATAATCTTACTCGTGCCAAACATCTAACCTTTGCATTGTGAAATAGAAAAAGTCCCATGAATACTAAACCCCTTTTCATTTATACTTTCAATTAATTCAAACTAATTCTAAAAAACTAAACCTCAAACTGAACTTCCTTTAAAAAATATATATATCTCTCTTTCTCACTATCTTTTAATATTATATGAGAGTAAGCAAATCATTATAGAATCATTATTTACACAAACATATAGGCATACTTTACTAGAGTCTTCTCCCTCTCTCTATCTCTCTTCTAGTTTTTTCTAGTGAATAAAACTGCCATAGTAATATTAGGCATATGTACACATGAATCATGAAAAGATTGGTGCGCGTGAGTGTGTATGTATGTATGTACGCATACATGTCTCTGTATAATTATAGTGTATAACTATAGCAAAGTAAAGAGATATTAAAAACAGAAAAGAAAATAAGAAGAACTGAAGTTTTTGTATGTAAACACTTACAGACATACTTCGATGCACCTTTCCCTCTCTCTTTTATATATATATAGAGAGATATTAGAAAGAGAAAAGAAGATATATATATATATATATATATATATATATATATATATATATATATATATATATATATCAAAGTAAAGAGATATTAAAAAGAGAAAAGAACATAAGAAGAACTGAAGTTTTTGTATGTAAACACTCACAGACATACTTCGATGCACCTCTCTCTCTCTTTCTTTCTCATATATATATATATATATATATATATATATATATATATATATATATATATATATATATATATATATATATATATATATCTTTCTCATATATATATATATATATCTTTCTTATATATATATATATATTTCTCATATATATATATATATATATATATATATATATATATATATATATGTGTGTGTGAAGTCACGTACCAGTAAAAAAGAATTACATGTTTGATGTCTATTTTCCCGAATTAAATGCATGGATTGTACTATGTATATGCCTTAAATACCAAGTACAAATGTCGGGTAAATAGAAGAAAAAACATTTGTGTACTTCAATCGCCAGAAGTTGAAGTTGCCCTTGTAAATAAGAACAGTAATTCGAGTGTTCCTTGGAACTATCAAATCGAGCAAAGAAAAGTATGAAAAGTTCTCACTGTCTCTCTCTCTTTAGAAGATTCTTTCGCTCAAGCTTTTACGATTTCCTGAGATCATTTGATGAACAGGGGAATGAATCACGACCTGTTTTTACGCATAGGACGGTTTTGATCTTTTGTGATTTTTGAATGTATTCCCCATATCTCTATAGATTTGGACAGCATCTTTAATTTTAAATACAATTACCATAATTAATGTAGTATTTTTATTCAGTTAGTGTATATTTTATCAGTAAATATATATTTTGGACAGCATCACTAATTTTAAATAGAATCATCATAATTACTGTAGTATTTTATTATAATATATGTTTTATCTATATATTATTTTTCTTCAAACATATCTCATAGTTTTTTTTTTTTAAACAACTATCTTTTACTTCCGTGCACTCATTGCATATGTTTTCGTGTGTGTGTGTGTTGTAGCAGTTGAGTCCCTCATCTTTGATGGGACATTCAGGCTTTCAGACATAGATGATTTGCCTTCGAGTGTGTAAGTCCATGTCATTGAGTCTAAACCTCGTTCTTGTGAGATAAGGGAGGTTCCACAAATATTGGAGGGAGCGATGTGCTCTCAATTTTGGCCAAATTCCAAAAGAATGATCGATTGAAAAATCCTTGTTTTTTCTAGGTAAAAGAATATCCCGAGATAAGAGATCTCCACCGTTTAAACATCACTGTATTTATCTCCTCCAAAATACCAAGCTGAAACCCAAATGGGTCCTACATGAGGGAGATGATAGATTTGTCACCCTCATTTATAATGCCCTTTAGCTAGCCATTCTCCTCCCCTACATTGTGGGATTTGGGGGGTCCCATGGGCACTAGTCCCATTCACTTGTAACTTTTCTTTATTTTAATTAAAGTCCGAGAGAATAGGCCAAGGCCGAACTTCCTGTTATTAAAAAATATATATATATTATGCATAAATCTTCACCTTGTACAGTTGTAATTTCAAAAAATTTCAAAATTAAAACTCGAGGGAGTAGGCTTTGGCCAAACTTCCATTTTAAAAAAATAATAATAATACAGATTTTACTCTAAAGTAGATCTAATCCATTCATATGTTTTCCAATAATCCATTCATATGTTTTTCAATGTTGAAAGGCGTTTTTAGACGACTGACAGAAGTTCTGATTGTACTTTACATTTATTTATTAGCGTTAGTTCAGGAAATGTATATATATCTTCCCTCAATGATGAAGGCTATATAGTATTGATTTTCTCTCAATATCTAAGATGCAAAAATAGAGTTATGATCAATGTAAAAGAGCGCTGTTCGTTTGAAAGTTTCATATTGTATGTCGATTTTTGTCTTTTGTATGGTTGTGGGTGTGCGTTTAGCTGTATGGCATAGTTGAAAAAGAAATAGTCCTTATAATAATGACATCTGAAAGGCAATGCTAAGACAAAAGACATTTTGATAAATTATTGATAATAGAAAAATAAGAAAAACATAGAAAGACAAAAGTGATATAGTGCAAAGAAGCTTGAGGTAAAATCTCTAGTAATATAAAATCCCCCCTTCTTAATGTTCTTTCTTACGAATATCTCAAACCAGCCTAAGGTTGTACTAGGGTTATATTAATGTAAAACATTTTGGGATTTCTAAGTATTGCAGCTACTCAAAAAAAGAAATTTATTTATCTCTATTTTTTAATGTTGAATTTTGTATCATTTCCTAATTTTTACTTATTTTTTTAATTATGCCAAAGGTAAAAATCCCTCATTTTTAAAAGGAAATATAGCTTTATGTCAATATAAAACTCCAAAATATTACGCGATTTAGTGCTTATAGTCTGAAAGTTTATCTTCCCATAACCTTAAGAAGTAGGTTTTGAATTTGACTATTAGTAACTCTTTCCTTTTTTTTATTGGAGGTTCAGCAAGTGCTTACTCCCCCGAGCTTCTAACTTTGAAAGAACGCCTGTATTGGTGAATGGACATAGTACCTGCGGGATCCCCTATATCCCACAAAACAGGGGTTAGACAAGATTATAACTAGTTTCAATTGGTTTTAAACTGGCCAAAGCCATTACACGTCCAACCCGAGGATTGAACTTTGGACCTTTGCCTCAAGAAACCCAAGACTCAACCACTAGAACAATGGGATGTGAACTACTAGTAACTCTTTCTTGAAAGTATAAAGAACTTTAAGAATAAATAGAGTGGCTCAAGATTTAGGCACCAAAACCTAAAGCATTATCAACCTGACTTTCTACTTCAAATTCTTCTTATATTTCCAAAAACAAGATTCGTTCTTAACAAATGAACTAATTACTTTGTATCCTACGTCCTGCTTTAAGCATAGAGATCGAGCTCCAATTAGAAGCCAAGACTACTCTAATATATATGAGTCACCTTCAACATATTCATATTATGAAGCCATATGAGCTTGGCTATCCACGATATGGAGTATTAGCCATAGCCTGAGCAAGAAAGCAACAAAGGGAGGCAGGAAGGGAGAGAGAGAGAAAGAGAAGACCTATAGTGGAACAACAATGTTTCTTTATTGTGTTTCAAAAAAGTATTCTAAAAAATCGTGAATATATAAGAGCTTCGTAAACAACACTCAAAGTACACAAACTTTCTGAAATAAGTATTTACTTTGCTTTGAGATCAGAAATCTTTCAAAGGTGTGTGCATTTTATTCACATTTTTTACTCTTTAAACCCTTGAAAAGGTCCTTGGCTTTATGGTTCTTCAAATCATAGTGAGAAAAAGGTTAAGGATTTTGTGACCATGACTTTTACTCCTTTCTATGTTGATACACCATTGGGGTTCTTCTTTTTTGCATTCTTGAAAGCACTTGATTATAGTTTCTAGCATTGGATTAGGCTCCCTCTCTTTCAAATCTAGTATAATATGATTGTTTCTAAGTGGCATCACTTTCAAGAGAATAGCTACTATGTCACCTTCTTCTATTCACGAACCACTATAAGCTGAGTGAAAATTATTTTGAGATGATTGATGAAAATCTAAAGAGTTGCATTTCTTTGATGATCCACTCCATCTAATCGCCTCTTTAATAGCACCTTTGAATGCTTGGAATTTTCTACAAAACTATTTTAAAGTACTCCTCATGTATTTCTAACTTCATCTATGTGATGGAAAGGGTCTTTTTTTTTATTTTATAAATAAAGGAAGTTCGGCCTTAGCATACTCTCCAAGACTTGAATTAATTAAAAGAAAAGAAAAGTACAAGAGAAGGGGACAAGTGCCCATGGGATCCCCCGAATCCCACAGAGCGGGGGTAGCTTTTATAGAGTTTAGATGGCATTACAAAGAAGGTTAGTCAACCTCTCATCACCCTCATGGGGGGCCCACATGGGTTTAAGCTTGTTGTAGGGAGCACTTGATGATGCCTAAAAAAAGGGGGGGATTTCTTACAATTAGCGATCTTTTGGCCAAGGAGGAATAGTGATTTCTCAATCAACCACGCTGTGGGGGAGTCACCAAAGTTGCAAGCACACCTTTCCCGCCAGATATTCCATAGGGCCTCCCCTCTGATGGCGTTCCAGAGAGGTGGAGCAACTGAACACTTCTCGCAGCAGAGCATGCACCCAACTGATATGTTTTTGAAGTCTAATTTTCTTTCCAAAAATCTGCCAGAGCCTTTGTGGTGGACCTTACAAAGCTTACATGAAGTTATAGAGGAGGTTGATAAACCTCGCATCCCCATCATGTGGAGCCCACTTCGTTTTCAGCTTATTGTTGACATATTGTAGCTGTTTGTGATGTCTGAAGGGGAGGGTTTCTTACAGTTAGCAATTCTTTTGCCGAGAAGGAATAGGGACTTCTTGATTGACCACTCCTTGGGGGTATTGCCAAAGTTGTGAGCGCATCTTTCCCACCAAATCTTCCAAAGGATATCTCCCCTGATTGCATTCCACAATGCCACAGAGCAACCGATCGCTTCACCAATGAGGGCTTGCTTCCAATTGATTTGTTCTTGGAGTCCCAGAGAACGACCAAGGACCCTCCATAACCGAAGGGATTTAGGGCAAGCAAAGAATAGGTGACCAATATCCTCTTTTCTACAGCAACATCACTTGCACCAGGGCGGAACACCATAGAGCTTGTTAGCTTCTGTGTTGGTCCATATTCCACGGTGTAAACTTTGCCATAGGAGGACCGACTTTTTGTTTTCAATGAGAGGGTGCCAGATAGACATAAATTTCATATCCCATCGAAGTTGCGTCCAATTGAGACACCATTTCTTTTTGAGACTGATGTGAATGTCATTGTGAGCTTCGACATAAGGAAGCTTGGAGAGGCGATTACCATTAAACCATTTAAGGTACATTAGGTCCGAAGCATCCTGTCCCATTAGTAGTCGGATTTTAGAGCAGTCCCAAGCATGGCGTCTGCTCAATAAAACATTCCATTCCTCGTACATGACCAAAACACTAGGTTCAAGGTCCTCAAAGTCCACCCATCTGTTCGTGTCCTGTTTCTAGAGGTGCTTCCATTGTTTGAATCCCTTGTTCCAGAGTCTCTTGGCACTTAAGACATTCCAAGGGTCCACATTTCTCATGCCTTGGATTGGGAACCAAATAGAGTCATTTCGTCTTATACTTGCAGCCCACTTCCAATCTTCATTGATTCTGATGTGAGGTTTGAATCTGTTCGAGCTCAACCACAAGGATCTTACCAGGATCGATCCTTTGGGTGAGACTCGAATCGGAGAGAATAAGAGGGTGAGGATGTCGAGGTTTTTCCATCTAGGGTAGCCCACCAGAGTAATCACATTCATGATTCTGAAAATTAATGAGGCCCAAGAGGAATCTCTGTTGCACCAGGCCTTAATCATCCACTTTGCTGCAAGTTTATTGGCCAGGCTGCCAATGTCCATAATACCCAGACCCCTGTTGAAGATAAATGTACAAGCTCATTTTCATATGAGCCATGCTTGGATAAATTTACCAAATATAAAGATAAAGAAAAAGTGGAGGAAAAAAGGAAAAAATAATAAAAGAAAAAGTCTAGTCAAAATTCATGATGAGAAAGAGATACAATATCTTGCCTTGTAGTTAGTAGCATGTAGTGGAGAAAGTGGTGAGTTAAGAAGGAAGCACAAACTTCTTCACATGCTGATTGGTTATAAAAGTGAAGTGGTAGCACATTCAAAACAAGGAGAGAAAGAGGCAAGAGCTCCAAGTAGTCGGATCTAGCCATTTTGTCATTTTGGTTTTCCCTTAGACTCCTTCCAGCCGCACGTCAGTTTGTACACAGCTCTATTGCAGAGCTCATATCTCAGTGCATATGTAACCATTTTGTGCGTTTAAACATTTATTGGAAAGCTTATCTTGTGTACTTTCTGCATCTCAAATATCTCTTTGAAAGCTTATGTAGTTTGTGAGATATCAGTGAAAGAGTGAAGTCCAGTTTTTCAGTATACCTGAGTAGATAGGTAGTCTATTTTGGTCAGTTAAGTTTCCCGACCAAAACATATCCAAATTGTGTGAATTGTCTTGTTGGAAAGCCCTTGGCATCTTCTTTCACTGTCTCAAATATCTCATTTAGATCATTCATATTCTGTCAGATAAGAGGAGCTACAAAACAAGAGGGAGCTTCACAAACGCAAGAGCAAAGGACTATAACTATTCGAGGTAACTCTCAAAGTCTTTGATACTCTTCAATGGCTGACTTGGGTCAACAAGTAGAGAAGTTGGACAAGGATAACTATCCCGTGTGGAAGTTTAGAATGACCAACTACCTAATGGGCAAAGGCTTGTGGGGTATTGTGAGCGGCGATGATGCTCAACCTCAAATCAATCAAGCTATGGCCACCGAAGTCCAAAGGAGGCAAGCAAAAGAATGGGAACAGAGGAATAGGAGAGTCATGTTCCTCATTTCACAAGTCATTACTAATGCCATGGTAGGGCATATTCAACATCTAGAGAAAGCTAAGGATGCTTGGGAACCTCTTGAAAGGATGTATTCAACAAATACCAAAGCTAGGGAACTTCAACTCAAGAATGAGTTGAACACAATCAAGAAAAGTTCGAGTCAATCCATAGCTGAATATACTTTGAAGATTAAGGAGCTAAGCAATGCTTTAGCTTCTATTGGCACAACGGTTGAAGACGAAGATCTTGTGTGTTATACTCTCAATGGCTTGAGAGAAGATGAAAGATGGAAGCCTTTTATAACTTCCATTAACTTGAAAGATGTATATCCAGGTTTTGAACAACTAATCCCTCATCTTGTCACAGAAGAGCTTAGCTTCGGTGGTCCCAAAGGAACGGACAGCCACAACCAAATGTTATATGCAGGTCGAGGCAAAGGAAGAGACTCAAGAGGAGGCTCAAGAGGAAAAGGAAGAGGTCACAACCACTCCAACTACAATCAAAACAATTCGGAAGACAACAAGGATGCATCAAATGCCAACACACAAGGAAGAGGTTGAGGTAGAAGTAGAGGAAGAGGCCAAAGCTCCTACAATTCTCATAAAGGAATAACATGCTATCATTGTGGTAAAGTAGGACACTATGCTAATGATTGTTGGCTGAAGAATGGAAGACCAAATGGAGGCAATCAAAGGAACCAAAGCAACTATGCAAGCACCTCAAGTGAAGGAAGCAAGGACACACTACTTGCAATGAGACATGAGTATAGAAGCTCTTGTGAAGATGACAAGAAATGGTACATTGATTCAGGTTGTAGTAACCATATGTCATGCCAAGGAAGTTTGTTCACTGATCTACAGGTACCAAGTGGAAAAGGATGTGTTGAAACAGGTGATCATACTCAACACATGATTGAACATATTGGAGATATAAGGCTTGGAGATACAAGTAAAGCAAAGGTACTATCTAATGTTCTTCATGTTCCTACAATTTCAAAGAACTTGATTTCAGTAGGACAAATGGTAGAGAAGGGTTATCATGTCATATTCAATGAGAATGGGTGCTTCATAAAGAATCCAAAGGAAGTCTTCAAGGTCATTGCTCGAGGTAGAAGAGAAGGAAGGATGTTCACTTTGGATGTCCAACATCCACATGGAAAGGTCATGTACATTCAATGTGGGAACAAGAAGATTTCAGAGCTGGACTCATGGCACAAAAGAATAGGACACATCAACATTCCAAAACTGAAGGACATGAGCAAACATGAAGTGGTAAGAGGTCTTCCAAAATTTAATAGCATTGGACTACATGAGTTATGTGAAGCTTGTCAACTAGGAAAGCAAACGAGGCAGCCATTCAAGAGGAGCAATTATGTGGCTCCAAATGCCTTGGACTTGATACATACGGATGTATGGGGACCAACCCAAGAGGCATCAATGGTTGGTAATAGATTTTTTGTCACCTTCATTGATGATCACTCAAGAAAGGTATGGCTGTTTTGTATGAAGCAAAAATCAGAGGTGTTTTCTATATTCAAAAGATTCAAAGCTGAAGTTGAAAAGGAAACAAGAAGGTCTATCAAAACCTTAAGGTCCGATGGTGGAGGAGAATACTTCTCCAAAGAATTTTCAGATTTTCTACAAGAGAATGGGATCAAAAGGCAATTCACTTGTAGGTATACACCACAACAAAATGGAGTAGCTGAGAGGAAAAATAGGCAAATTGCTGAAATTGCAAGATGCATGCTCAATGAGATGAATGTACCATTGTACTATTGGGTTGAAGCTACCACAACCGCCATTTACTTGATGAACAGGTGCACAACATCGGGAATACATCACTTGACTCCTGAAGAGGTATATTCCGGTAAGAAACCTGATCTTACACACCTCAAAGTGTTTGGATGTGTTTGCTTTGTTCACATTCCACAAGAAGTTAGAACAAAGATGAAACCAAGGTCAGAAAAATGCATTTTCATCGGCTACTCGACGGAGCAAAAAGGATACAAGTGTTACAACCCTAGAACAAAGGAATTAAGAGTCTCGCGAGATGTGGTCTTTGATGAACTAAGACCATGGTATGAAGATAAAGGAAAGGAAAAGATTCTTGAAGAAGATTGTGATGATTATGCAGGAACAAATCAAAGAGAAGTTCAACAATCAAGCATAAAGGCTTCAGGTCCAGAGGCATCTACATCAAATGAAGAATGTTCAACATGGAGGGGGATTCATTCTTTGTCTCCAAATTCAGCTCATAGTAGAGCTGAAGAAGCAAGTGCTACTCCAAACAGTGAGGTAGATGCAAGTGAAGAAGAATATGAAGAGGTAATCACTCCAATGGTAAAGTTGAATAGGTTAAAGAGGCAACTTTCTAAAGGCAATGAAAGAAGATCTTCAAGGACAAGGTATCCAACTCAAAGGTTGAGTTATGATAGTTTTATGGCGACACATTTTGCATACATGATGCAGGTTATCAAAGACAAAGAGCCTGAGACATATGAAGAAGCTTGCACACAAAAGGAATGGAAGCAAGCTATGAAAGAGGAGATCAAAGCTCTCAAAGATAATCACACATGGGAGCTAGTGCCAAAGAAAGAAGGTATGAAGATTGTTCCAAACAAATGGGTGTTTAAAGTAAAGAGGAATGCTGATGGTTCACTAGCTAGATATAAAGCTAGATTAGTTGCCAAAGGATTTAAACAAACACAAGGCATAGATTATGATGAAGTTTTCAGCCCTATTGCAAAGATGGGAACTATCAGAACCTTAATAGCAATTGGTGCTTCAAGGAGATGGCCATTATATCAACTCGACATCAAAAATGCCTTTCTCAATGGAGAACTACAAGAAGAAGTATACATGAGTCAACCGGTTGGATTTGAAGATGAAAACCATCTAGATTTTGTTTGCAGGTTGAAGAAGGAACTTTATGGCTTGAAGCAAGCACCAAGAGCATGGAATCAGAGATTGGTAGAGTATCTAACTAAGTGTGGATACAACCCAAGTAGTGCAGATCCTTCGTTGTACATGAAGAAGGAAGAAAATAGAGAGGTATATATTTGCATATACGTCGATGATCTCATCATAACAGGAAATGATGTTACAGGGATTAAACATATCAAAAGGAAGCTTGGTAAGGAGTTTAAAATTTCAGATCTTGGAGAGCTGAAATATTTTTTAGGAATTGAAGTTGTTTATGGAAAGAGTGGCATCTACTTGATGCAAAGGAAGTACTTGTTGGATGTTCTTTTCAGGTTTGGAATGAGTGAATGCAAACCACTCACTCAACCCATGGACACAAATACAAAGATTTGTTCAAATGATGGAGAACCATTGGAAGATGTAACGACATACAGAAGCATCGTAGGATCATTGATCTATGCAAACATTACAAGACCTGATTTGTCTTATGCTGTTGGTGTACTTTCTCAGTTTATGCAAGCCCCGACAAATGAACACTTAAATTCAGCCAAGAGAGTGTTGAGATACATAAAGCATACAATTAATCATGTTTTGTTTTACAAGTTTGATGAAGAACTGCAGGTCAAAGGCTTTAGTGATGCTGATTGGGCAGGCTCAAAGGAAGATAGAAGATCAACCTCAGGTTATGTGTTCATGATAGGAAGCAAACCTATCACATGGAGCTCAAAGAAACAACCTACTGTTGCACTTTCATCTATGGAAGCTGAATATAGAGGATTAGCATTTGCCACATGTGAAGCAATGTGGATTAAAAAGCTTTTGGCTGATCTTGGAGGTGCAAGTTGGAACCATCCCTATATATGGTGATAACATGTCAAGTATCTACTTGGCAAGCAATCCTATGTTTCATGCAAGGAGCAAGCACATAGAGGTCCACTACCACTATGTAAGGGAGAAGGTGCTGAGCAAAGATGTGGAGGTAAAGTTCATTAGAACCAAAGAGTAGGTTGCAGATATGTTTACAAAGTTCTTAGATGCTTCTAAACTCAAAGGTTTCAAGGATGCGATAAATTTGAAGGTCATGGATGAAGATAACTCCCAAATGAGCTTGAGGGGGAGTGTTGAAGATAAATGTACAAGCTCATTTTCATATGAGTCATGCTTGGATAAATTTACCAAATATAAAGATAAAGAAAAAGTGGAGGAAAAAAGGAAAAAATAATAATAGAAAAAGTCTAGTCAAAATTCATGATGAGAAAGAGATACAATATCTTGCCTTGTAGTTAGTAGCATGTAGTGGAGAAAGTGGTGAGTTAAGAAGGAGGCACAAACTTCTTCACATGCTGATTGGTTATAAAAGTGAAGTGGTAGCACATTCAAAACAAGGAGAGAAAGAGGCAAGAGCTCCCAGTAGTCGGATCTAGCCATTTTGTCATTTTGGTTTTCCCTTAGACTCCTTCCAGTCGCACGTCAGTTTGTACACAGCTCTGTTGCAGAGCTCATATCTCAGTGCATATGTAACCATTTTGTGGGTTTAAACATTCATTGGAAAGCTTATCATGTGTACTTTCTACATATCAAATATCTCTTTGAAAGCTTATGTAATTTGTGAGATATCAGTGAAAGAGTGAAGTCGAGTTTTTTAGTATACCTATGTAGATAGGTAGTCTATTTTGGTCGGTTCCGTTTCCTGACCAAACCATATCCAAATTGTGTGATTTTTGTCTTGTTGGAAAGCCCTTGGCATCTACTTTCACTGTCTCAAATATCTCATTCAGATCACTCATATTCTGTGAGATATCTGTCAGAGAGTAAAGTCTAGTTTATAGTGTACTTATGTGTGCAGGTAGTCTATCTTGGTGAGTTGAATTTCTTGATCAAAACTCATCCAACTTACTTGATTTTTAGCTTGTTGGAAAGCTATTTGTGTCTACTTTCTCTGTACCAAATTTCTTTCTCAAAGGATATATATTCAGAGAGCTATCAGTCCGAGAGGGAAGCTCAGTTCTTCAGCATACCTGTGTGGACAGGTAGTTCATCTTTGTCAGTTGTGTTTCCTAATCAAAACTTATCCAAATTAAGTTATTTATAGCTTGTTAGAAAGCTCTATTTTTCTACTTTGATTGACTAAAGGGCCAAGTCCATTTGATTTTTGTATTGAGAGCAGCAAGCTATCTAAGGTGCAGCTATTTGTCCAAGTGCTTGACATACAAGGGTTCACTACACACTTCCGTTGCGCATAGGAGAACTCATTCTCCACAACCCCCACTCTTCTTTCAGCTAGTGCATATGGACCATTTGATTTTAGGCACTCCCCTCCTATTATGGTCCCCAGTCCAAAGAAAGTTCCTACAAGTACTCTCCAATTTGGCTAATTTTTTATCCTTCTGTCTCCAACAAGAAAGAAAATATATGATTGAGGATATGAGGAATGTGTTGACCACCATGGCTCGACCAGCGAGATTAATTTGCAAATCCCTCCAATAGTTAAAGTTTATTATTAAGTCTGGCGAGGACCCAATGGAAAGGGTCATTATCCAAGCTCAAAATGGGTGATATTAAAAGAATTTTCATCCAATCTCAAGAATGGAATTTTTTCCCTTCCATTTTTTACCCCTATGTTTCTCCATTTGTCTTGATGACATTCCACAAACCCTCCTTCATAAAGTTACCTCTTTCATTCACTTGACATCGCTGAAAGTGGGTTCCATTGAAACTTTCAAGATTATTTGTTACCATGATGATATTCTACACACCAAAGTCTACAAAAAGGTATGTAAAAATTCACTACAACATATGAGGGGCATATTGACCCTATTTATACCGAGGATCATGCCCCAACATCAGTATGATTGTTAGAAATGCCTAAAAAGATCCATTAGGGATACCGACAATCACTTGTCCATCGATATAACCATTTAAAATTGATCATTGATATACGTGTCGATTGTCGATATAGGTGCCGATATAGGCGTTGGTATAGGTGCCACTATAGGTGTCACTATAAGCATCGATAATTTGCTAGAAATTATCGATGCCCATACCAACCTACACCGATCACTTTTCCAATAGTATCTTTTACGATAATGGGACCCGAGAGCAAAAATTCGACAATTTGCGTTTGTTTTCAATTGAGTAGTGCTCCTATCGAGTTTGCACACATGACCTACATTGTGACCTGCATTATCTTGTGCACAAACACAGAGATCTCTCTCTAAAAACACACACTCTCTCTCTCTAGATCTCACATCTTGGTAAGTGATGCGCATACTCTTTCACCCTTTCTCTTTTCCTATGTTTTTTGTTTTCTAATTTCTCTTCTCTTTGGTTTCGTAGGAGCTTTTTGGCATTGATTCTTTGGAATTTGACGAGAGACCAGCTTGATTGGGCTTTGATGGCAACGATTTGAAAAAAATACATCGATGTAAGTGATTTTTCTTTCTCTATTGATAGAGAGTGAGAAAGAGAGATGAAAGAGAGAGATATAGAGAGAGATGAAAGGGGAGAGAGAGAGAGAGAGAGAGAGAGAGAGAGATGAAAGAGAGAGAGAGAGAGAGAAAGAGAGATGAAAGAGAGAGATAATGAGAGAGAGAGAGAAAGAGAAAAGATAGAGATAGATACATACACACATAAATGTAAATGATTGTTTTGTTCTTTATTAGAAATAGAAATAGAGAGAGAGTGAGATGAAAGAGAGAGAGATGAAAGAGAGAGAGAGATGAAAGAGAAGAGAGAGAGAGAAAGAGAGAGAGATAGAGATACCTACACACACACACATATACTCATGTATATGCATGCATACATACACACACACATATACACATATGCATATGCATACATACATACACACACACATATACACATATGCATACACATACATATGCATACACATACATATGTATACACATGCATATGCATACATATGCATACATATATAAGTACACACACATACATATGCATACATACATTCACACACATAGGTACATACACACACATACACATATACATACACATACATATGCATATATTACATACACTCTCACATGCATACACATACACACACATGTGTACACACACATACATACACATATGCATACACATACTCACATACATATTACATACACACATGCATATGCATGCATGCATACACACATATACATACACACTCACATACATATACACACACTCACATATATACATACACACTCACACCTATACACACACACTCACATACATATTACATACACACATGCATATACATACACAGACATATGCATACATACATACACAAACATATGCATACATACATATATATACATACATGTACACACACATATACATATACACACATAATACATACAGACATACACATATATATACACATGCATACACACATATACATGTTTTAGGTCTAGGTCTTTAGGATTAGGGTTATTAGGCTGTTTACACATGCATACACACATATACGCATATACACACATAATACATATACAGATACACATGCATACACACATATATACATATACACACATAATAGATATACACATACACATGTATATACACATGCATACACACATATACATGTCTGAGCTCTAGGTCTTTAGGATTAGGGTTTTAGGATTTTTACACATGCATACACACATATGCACACATAATACATATAAACATACACATATATATACACATGCATACACACATATACATGTTTTAGGTCTAGGTCTTTACAATTAGGGTTTTAGGCTTTTTACACATGCATACATATATATACACATATACACACATAATACATATACACATGTACATGTATATACACATGCATACACACATATACATGTTTAGGTCTAGATCTTTAGGATTAGGGTTTTAGGCTTTTCACACATGCATACACACATATACACTCATAATACATATACACATACACATATATATACACATGCATACACACATATACATGTTTTAGGTCTAGGTCTTTAGGATTAGGGTTTTAGGCTTTTTACACATGCATACACACACATAAGACATATACACATACACATAATTATTACACATGCATACACACATATACATGTTTTAGATCTAGGTCTTCAGGATTAGGGTTTTAGGCTTTTTACACATGCATACACACATATATACATATACACACATAATACATATACACATACACATATATATACACATGCATACACACTTATACATGTTTTACGTCCAGGTCTTTAGGATTAGGGTCTTAGGCCTTTTACACATGCATACACACATAATACCTTTACACATACACATGTATATACACATGCATACACACATATACATGTTTTAGGTCTCGGTCATCAGTATTAGGGTTTTAGAGTTTTTACACATGCATACACATATATACACATATACACACATAATACATATACACATACACATGCATATACACATGGATAAACACATATATATGTTTTAGGTCTAGGTCTTTAGAATTAGGCTTTTAGGTTTTTACATAAATAAATAAATATATATAATTAAATATGTAAAAAATAAGTCTTTAGGATTTTTAGGTTTTTTACACATATATAATCAAATATATAAAAAATAGGGTTTTAGGGTTTTTAATTAAATTAATTATATATAAGAAAAAAATACAACAAAAAGATTAAGAAAAAAATTAAAATATATAAATAAATATATATAAAAAATAGGATTTTAGTATGGATAAATAAATACAAAAAGAGACAGGGTTTAAAATAGATAATATATATAATTAAATATATAAAAATAGGATTTTAAGATTTTTTATTAAATTAAATATATAAAAAAATAGAATTTTAAGTTTAATATTAATATTTATAATCATATATATATATATAATAAAATATATATAAAAAGTAGGATTTTAATATAGATACATAAATATGAAAAGAGCTAGGGTTTTTTAATTAAATTAAATATATAAAAAATAGGATTTTAGGTTTAATATATATATATATATATATATATATATATATATATATATATATATATATAAGGAAAAAAAATATACAATATACAATCAAACATATATAAAAAATAGGATTTAAGTATAGATAAATAAATATAGATAAATAGATTTTTTAATTAAATTAAATATGTATAATTAACTATTAGTATATATAATCATATATTTATACAACATATAACCAAATGTACTATGTATAATTAAATACATAAGAAATTATGGTTTTTTATTTTAATTAAATATATTTATATATATACATATATATATAATTAAATAAATATATATATATAATTAAATATATATATATAATTAATTAATTATATATATATATATATATATATATAATTAAATATATAAAAAATAGGATTTTTTGTTTAATAAAAAACTTAGGGTTTTAGAATTAAATGTCCTAACATGTCCACATGGTATTATATGGCACCTTTGGATCTAGAGGAGAGAATGGGATGTCCTTGCACTCAGTGCAAGTATCAAATCTATAAAAAACGAGGGATTTATACTACACATGTTAGATAATATAGATCCATTGAGAAAAATCGACTACAAAACCTACACTACCATTCACATGGTCCCCCTGGTGAGCAGGTAGACCCAAACAACATTGCACCGATAACATCTCGTGGACAGAATAGAATAAAGGGGGAGGTAGAAGTACAAGGTACTCGTAGCATTATAGAGAATGAACACATGGAAGAAATGCTTGAAGCATTTTATGAGATGGATGAAGATCACGATGGTGGAGAAGATGTCACAGGTTCCATGGACACGGTAGAATTTCCACGATCAGAAGCCAACAAAGAATACGAGAACATGCGAAGACTAGCTCGTTTAACACTATACACTAGGACAAAGATATTTGTACTACGTGTGTCACTCGCGATGCTCAATCTTCACATTTTTGGATGGTGAGATAGTAGTGTCTCTGAATTGTTCAGGTAAGTGGATTTGAAATAAGCTTTCATTGTTGTATCAAAATAACTTTATTTACTAATATTTGTCTAATTCCTTATCGTAGGTTTCGTAAAGATCAGTTTTTTTTACATGGCAATGACATGCCTCCAACACATGGAGATGCAAAAAAACTTTTACAATCCGTTGGAATGGACTACAACAAGATTCATGCTTGTCTGAATGATTGCATTCGCTTTTGAAATGAGTATGAGCATCTCCACATATGTCCAAAGTGTGGAGCAAAGAGGTTTAGAGAAGACCTTATGGGTGAAGCAGTCCCCACAAAGGTTCTTCGCCACTTTCCTATCCTTCCAAGAATTAAGAGCATGTTCAAATGCAAATCCATAGCTAAGTTAATGTCATGGCATGTAAAGTCCAGGTCTACAGATGGTGTAATGTGAGTGCCTATTTACTCTGATGCTTGGAAACACATAAATAGTAAGTGGCCAGAGTTTGCTAGTGAGCCTTGAAACTGTCATCTAGGCCTAGCCATTGATGGAATAAATCTATTCGGTTTACGTAGCTCTTCATGGAACACATGGCTTTTGTGTTTGGTCAACTATAACATCCCACCATGGTTGGCCACAAAAAAGGGCCATTTATTATTAGCTCTCATTGTGCCAAGTAAGTATAATGTAAAAAACATGGATGTATACCTTGTACCACTTGTGGAAGAGTTGTGCACTTTATGGGATGGAATTACTATGTGCGACATCTCTCAACCTATAAGAAGAAAAGACGTGCGAGTGCAAGGTATACTTATGTGGACGATGCATAATTAGCCCAGTTATGATGAATGTTCAGGCTTATTGATTTTAGGTTACCATGCTTATCCCCTAAAATGGACCACAACTTGAAGCACGCTAGTCCAAAGCACTTTGGAAAACTTTCTATGAAGAACATTACAGATATTTTCCTGATGGACGTATTTTATGTGAAGGGAAAATTGAGTGACAAGCGTTATGCCAAATGAAAGAAAGCAATTAGAAGCAGCTGTGGGAGCAGAAACACCAATCACCAGCATGAACTGGTTGTCGATATTTCATGAACTCCCTTATTGGAGTGAGTTATTGATCAATCATTCGCTAGACCTGATGCATACTTTCAAGAATGTGGGAGAGATTCTCTCGAAGACTTTGATCGAAAAGAAAGAAAGCAAAGCACAAAGGGGGGACTTGGAAGAGCAAGGCCGTATGCAAGAGTTGTGGGCAATTACCAAGCGCAACAGAATAGTGTCACTACCAAGAGCTCCTTGGGTGCTTTGCAAGATGGAAGAGCAAAAAATGAAGAAGGTGATTTTAGAGTTTCGGACACCTACTCGGTGCATGACGTGTCTAAAGACTGCCTTCCAACAAAAAGATGATCTCGGAGGGCTCAAGTCTCATGATTAGCACAAATTTTTATAGTTTTATGCTCCCTGTAGCTCTAAGAGATTGCCTTTCAGAGGATGTGCAAACAACCATTTATAAAATCAATTCCTTGGTAGGGTGGATCTCTTCTAAAGAGATAAAGAGAGATAGCATAGAGTGTGAAACTCAATGCTATAGATGTTGTCTCTATGGTAGGAAAATAGTTTCCTACAAGTATTCTCACAATTCAGCTTCATTTACTGGTTCATGTGGTTGATCAAGTTGTAATAGCACGAATTGTCCATAGTCAATGGATGTTCTTCTTAGAGTGCTTCATGAAGATATTAAAAGGGTTTGTCCATCAGAGAGCACATCTAGAGGGCAGCATGGTAGAGGGATGGCTCGTACAAAAGTCTCGTGTATATCATAATAGATTTTCTATGCATGTCGGACCCAAAAATGCCTTGCTTATGGAGCAATGATGAAGATGTTCGTCTCATAGGCAATGAACCTCCAGGTAAAGGGATGCAAAGAAAAATGGATGCAACTTTCAAAGAGAAGGCAATGAGGTTTTGCATCGTTAACTCTGAGCCTATGCAGAAGTGGCTAGAGAGGTATGAGCTTGCCAAGGAGACAAATGCAAAGGAAAGAGATTAGTTTTGAAAGAATCGTTCCACTTGGTTTTTACCTCTTTCAGAAAGTCTTCTACCTCTTCCACCCTTTCCAACGAGCAGATGGTTGGATACAATAGTTTCACAAGCAAAGGTAGTGGATGAAGATATCTCTGAAGAAGAGGAGGAACTCCCAACAGGGTGTGATTGGGAGTACTCTAAATACAATGCACTATGGTCTCATGGATGACACTTTCGGATCGCATGAATCGATGAAAATAGGTCTACTTTTGATAGTGGGGTGATGGTGAACTTTTCCCAAAAAAGTAGATCTAGTGCAAGAGATGACAATGCTCAAGAAGGCCAGCTCAATTATTGTGGAGTGATCCAAGATATCTTGAAGCTATCCTTCAAGAGGTTTGATTACTTTTTATTTGATGTGAAATGCTTCAAAGCAGTAACCTCTGGAAGAAGCACGATAGTGAGGCGGGATAAGAGTGTTCTGCTTCAAGTGGACTCCACAAAGCTATGGAGAGATGAAAGAGATACATTTTACTTCCTGAACACTGTGAGCAAGTTGTTTTTATGCCACATTCGAAAGAACTAGAGTGGCTATTTGTTTTACAGGTAAGACAAGTTATAGGATGAAGTAACAGACAATATGTTGTATGAGAATGATGATCAAGAAGGAGCCAGCATATCAAGAGATCTGGAAGTTACCAATGTAGAGATAGATATCCTTTGTGCATCAGATTTCCAAGAGGATGCTAGAATAGAGGATCTCTGAAGCAAACACTTGTATGCACTAATTTGTGTTTATTTTTTTGCTATGTTCTTTTGTACACTACTATTTCTCTATATTACCATTATTATCGTATGCTAATTATTTTAGTTTTTTGTTGTAGAGCACGATGGGAGATAGTCCTCCAGTCACTCCACATTCCATGATAGAGGAGCAATTCTTAGAGTTTATTCAGGTATCTCCTGTTTATATGGTTGTTGCAACACAGTACTAGATCACTCGTGGTAGCACTCTCCCTAACCTCACTCCTAACGGCCCTACTCCTACCAACCTCACACTCGTTGGCGTCACTCCCACAAGTGGGGTTACTCCCGTTGGAGGTACTCCTAGCTTTATGACTCCACCATGACTACCTTCTCAGCCATCCCCTAGTGGCTCCAGCAGTTGATGTATGTGTTCAACACCTCAGGAGATACAGGTGTTGGCCCGTCTCATCGATCGAGGTCACACTTTAGAGGAGAAGGTTCCAAAAGTGGATCTAGAGGTGGCTCTGGAGGAGTTGGATGTTGTGGAGGCAAAGCGATGGATGTTGTGTCTCCCACTTCTACTCCTAGAGCACATGGTATGCCATGTGGCACACCATGTACACCTTGGCATGCTCATGACCATGATGACTCCAAGGTGTATAGTATATGTGATGGAGCTCTAGTGATGGATGCAACTAGAAAGGTCATGCATCAACACATATGATAGCTTCATGCCACATACTTTGGACACTCTATCATGTTGAAATGGATTGAACAGGATAAAGATTGTAAAAATTATATAATAGAGATGATCTATCAGGAGTATCGACCAGCACCTAGGCATCCTATTGTCAGCTCATAGTGGATTCAGCACATAGTAAGTGAGGTTATGTCCCATTGATGATCTGAGGCTCGTGATGCTTTCAGAGCAAGCTTATCAAAGTCTGTATGGTTAGATGTTGAGGAATGGGATATGATTCACGATGAGGAGTAGAAAACTCCTAACCAATACCACCACTAATGAGATGCGATAGCCACAAGTCTAGATACGGTCAGACCATCACATTTGTGTAGTGGTGGATATGACACTATGTGTCATGAGTTTGTAAGTATCATTTTGATTATTGAATTTTCTTGTGTTAAACATGTCATGTATGTTCATCCAACGTTTTGCATATTTGTTGCAAGAGTTGGCAGTGGGTCGTCTTTCAACACGAACCGAGGAGGCTTATGGATATCATCATGGATTGGTTGTGAATTATTTCAATGGCGATGCATCACGTTGTGCTCTCCTTCTTGAGAGCTCCATGACGATATCCTCAGAGTAGAAAACCAAGCTCGAGGCACGGCACACGATACTCCACACAGAGGCTACAGAATGCACAAAAAACACACTACATAGAGAGCACGAACACAGACTTCTTGGGTGTTATGTGATCAAACTTCCAGTCTATGGCTGACCTAGCCAATATATGTTTTGTTAAAGAACATATACAAAAGTATCGAGTGGCCATTTGGCCTTTCACATGGACACTAATGGTAACAATCTCCCACTAAAGGCCAATATGGCCAAAGTAACTATGGGAGAAAAAAGATGAATTATAAAGAATACCACGGTGTAAGTATACAAACTATACCTCCCACCTGATGGGCATGTTACATAGTATACAAGTGATTGTGTAAGATCATAAATCAATTAACCCCAATCAAGTGACAATAGTGGTGAACGCTATCCTATGGTAGAGCTTTAGTCAAAGAATTTTCACTATTATCTCAAGTATAAACCTTCTCAAGAATAATGTGCTCAGTGGCTAAGCAATCTCTAATGAAGTGATATCTCACCTCAATGTGCTTGGTCTTTGCATGATGGACTGGATTCTTAGCCAAATCAATGGCACTCTGACTATCACTGAGCAAACGGAGCACATGCTCAGGTAGACCCATACAACCAAGAAGATGAGAAAACCACAATGCTTCTTTACATGCCTCACTTGCTGCAACATACTCTACTTTTGTGGTGGAAACAGCTATACGTTCTCAAAAACGAGATCTCCAAGAGATAGCACCTCCAACAAAATGAAAAATGTACCCTGATGTAGACTTATGATTGTCTACACAACCAGCATAGTTAGAATCTATGTAACCAATTATGGATGCTTTCCCTCTACCTAAGCATAGACACTTGTCCTTAGTGCCACTCAGATATCTCAAAATCATCTTGATCGCTTCCCAATGTTCCTTGCCTAGATTAGACATATATCTGCTCACAACTCCCACTACAAATGCAATGTCTAGTCTTGTAGCTACCATAGCATACATGAAACTACCAATAGTAGACTGATAAGGAATATTGGTCATGAATTCCTTTTCCTCATCTTATTTGGGGCAATTACCCTTGCTCAATTTCACATATGTGGGTAAAGGTGTACTCAATGCCCACCTTGCATATTGAACATGTGAAGTACTTTGGATATGTACTCACTTTGAGACAAGTATATGCATCTTTGACTCCTATCACGAGTAATGCGCATGCCAAGAATATGTTTGGCATCCCCCAAGTCCTTCATATCAAAAGTCTGACTCGACTTCTTTTTGAGAATTCACAAGTCATAAAAGGACTTTCGAGGAATCAACATATCATTGACATAAAGTATCAAGCATATCAAGCTGCAATCTGAGCATCTCTTTGTGTAGAAACAATGACCCTCATTGCTTCAAGAATACCCTTGGGAATTCATACAAGCATCAAGCTTTTGGTACCATTGTCTAGGGGATTGTTTAAGTCCATATACACTCTTCTTGAGCTTACAAACTAGACTTTCTTTGCCAGGAACTACATAACCCTCTGATTGTTCCATATAGATCTCATCTATAAGATATACATGCAAGAAAGCAATTTTCACACCCATTTGGACTAGCTCTAAGTCCTCCATTGCAATGAATCCAAGCAACATGCACAGGGTAGTCATCTTGACCACTGGAGATAAGATTTCCTCAAAATCAAAACCATGCTTATGATTTATACTTTGGAGAAGCACTATCTGATGTGAATTTCAGCTTATGTACCCATTTACATGGTGAAGCTTTCCTGCCCTTTGGCAAAGGGACTAAATCCCAAGTACCATTCTTGTGAATAGAATCCAACTCACTCTTCAGGGCACACTCCCACTTGACATGATCTATTGTCTGCATAGCCTCTTTGTAGCAAGAAGGCTCACTAGCATCTGATAGCATAAAAAAAAATCCAAACTTGGAACATATCTATCAAGTGGATGTGAGACACGTGTAGAGCATCTCAATGATTGCTGAACAAGAACATTTGCAGACTGATATGATCAAACATTGTCTTGAACGTCCCTACGTGCAGCATTTTTATGCATGCTAATTGGAGGACTAGTATCCTCAAAAACCACTATTCTCACTTCAACCTCCTTAATGGGATGTTTATGCATCTTAGACTCATTGAAAATGACATCACTACTTTTGATCATTGATTGTGTTTAAGGATCACATAAGCGATATCCAAATTGTCCTTCTTGACCATATCCAAGAAAAATGCACTTCTTTGACTTATGGTCCAACTTTTGTCTAAGATTCTTGGGTATATATGAACATATGCTTCACACCCAAAAACTCCAAGATGATCATAATATGGTGGCTTCCTTGTCCATAACTCTTGAGCCACTTTTAGACCTTTGGTAGTACTAGGTGAAAGGTTAATCACATGAATTGTAGTCAATACTGCTTCTTCCCAAAAGCCTTGTGAAATGTTTGCATGATGCAGCATAGAAACTACTCTATCCTAAATAGTTATATTCATCCTTTCAGCTATAGCATTCTGCACTGGGGTATAAGGAGCTCTAAACTCTCTAAAATTCCTCTAGAGTAATGAAAAAGGTTGAATTCATGTGAGGTATACTCACCCCCATTATATGAACATAAAGCCTTAAGCTTAGTTCCTTTTTTAGTCTCAATTGAAGCAAGCCATTTTCTGAAAGTAGGGAATACCTCATCCTTTGCTTTGATAGGATATACCTAGACTTTTATAGTAGCATCATCTATGAAAGTGAAAAAATAAAGAGAACTACCTAATGACCTTGTGGTTTAGGACCACACACATCTATATGAATCAGATCTAAAGGCTAAATTGAAGAGTCAATGTGTCTCTTGTGCACATTCCTAGTTTGCTTTCCATATTGACAATGCTCACAAAATGAAAACCAAAGAAAGATAACACAAGTAAGTAGCCAGAATGAGAAAGATTTTCCATTCCACTACATTATATATGGCCCAAACAACCATGCCAAATACAAGCCATAGGTTGTTCAGTAACAGCTAACAAGTGTTCTTTCTATGATACAAATAAAGGATAAAAAGAGCCAACTTTTCTTCCTTTTGCAATAACCATATTGCCCTTTGATATGCGAAATGAATGAACATGGAAGACCACCTTCTAACCAAGGTCATCAAGTTGAACAACTGACATCAAACTACATGATAATTGAGGTATATGGCGTACATTATGGATAGTAAATTTGAACCATCAATGGCCTACACAACCACATCTCCAATCCCAACAACGTCGCATTGGTAAGAGTCACCAAGTTCCATGGTACCAAGAGACTTTGCTGCATAATTATAGAACCATTCTTTGTGTGATGTCACATGGAAAGAAGCACCAGAATCTAGCAGCCACGTGTGGGAAATAGAATCAGCCATAAGGGCCTCAGTTGGCACAGTGCTATCAAATGCCAACACATCAAAATCATCAAAAATAGCATTAAGTTCTTCAATCTTCACAGTCGAAGTAGATGGTAGTTGTTTAGCATGTCCATCAACATTCTATCCTTTACCTTAGCATACTTAAATGCATAACAGTCTTTCTTCATGTGTCCTTTCGTATGATAATAATGGCATTTGACATCCCTCTTCCTTGATTTACTTCTACTCTTATTCTGTTGACCATTCTTTTCCTTGTTCTTGCTCCTACCACGTTGTTGATTCTTTCTTTAGTAAGAATCATGAACATTATATGCATCGCCACTCTGAGTGCCAACTATAGATTTTCTATGAATCTTCTCACTTAAGAGTGCTCCACATATGTCATCATAGGCTAGTGTAAATTTTTCAAAAGCATCAGCCTTCTCATGAACGAAATAAATCCACATCTTTCAACTATAATCGTCGACTAACAGCAAAAAGTAGAAAGATTCTCCTAAAGCAGGTGTAGACATTTTACTATAGAGATCATCATGTACCAACTCTAGAGGAGCTTGAGATTGATTTTTGATCTCTCACGAAAATGCCTTTTGTTGTTGCTTGCCCATCATGCAAGCTTCAAAAGGTTCTTGCAACTCTAAAAATGCAGGCAAATGAGCAATAATCCTTGTTCTTTGCATCTCCTTCAAAACTACAAATTCGAGATGCCCAAATCGTTGGTGCCATAACCTACTTACATCTTTATCTTTTGTAGTAGTTAAGGTGCTTAACTCATACAAGTTATCATGTCTTATGCCCTTACCTACTACATTACCTGATGAATCCATGATTTTTGCACCACTCTTATTGAAGTGAACTTCGAGTCCACTATCTGTTATTGCAAAAACTGACAACAAATTTCTTTTAACTGTAGGTACATAGAGAACATCGGATAACTTTCTCTCAACACATGGATAAGTGATAAAAGAGATGGTTCCAGTTCCTTCCCTGGACACTTGGGGTCATTTCCCACCACTACATTGATGGATTCCTGCAGAGGCACTAGGGAACTATACCAATCCTTTTTACTGGTCATATGGTGAGAAGATCCACTATCTAAAATCCATGATTCATCAACACGAGCTTGAGCAGATGAGCATACCTCTTCAATGGCTACCCATAGTGCCAGCTTTGTGTTGTTTGCAGACTCTTTGTTCTTCCAAGATGATTTTACAGTCCCATTTTGTTCATCAGCTTGATTCTTTCTGCAATCCTTGATGGCATGGCCTTTCTTTTCACAATAGAAGCAACTTCTTGTGAACTTTTTCTTCTTTAGCTTCTTCTTTGATCCATCACAAGAGCCTTTACCTTTTGCATTTGCTAAGAATGCAGCATCACTTGTACTTTGCTGATTCTTCAACCGCATCTCCTCTTCAAAAAGCATAGCACAAAACTCTTCAAATATAAGGGGAGTTGATCTTACCTGAGTGTTAAGGGTTGTTACTAATCCATCCTACTTTGCTGGAAGAACACGTACACATCTTTGAGCCAGCTCTTTTGGTGCTATAACAACACCAACTGCAGCCAATTGATCTTGAAGATGTGTTATCCATTTGATAAAATATTTAGCCTTTTAAGAATCAGAATGCTTTTCATTTGCCAACTCATTTCCTAAATTACATACCCTAGTTTGGTTCTTGGTCTCATATTGACAAGCCAATATGCCCCAAGCCTCATGTGCTTTAGTAGTATGTTGAACTAAAGTAAGCACAGAATCACTTACACTAGTGACAATTGCACATAATGCATCATCATTCCACCTCTTCCAATCATAGAAGATCTGGATCTGGCTAAATCATCAATCTTGAATTTGCTAGATCTTCAACTCGTATAGGCTCTGGATCCAATCCCATCGGTCGCGTGACAGTGTCAAGTAATTCATAGGAGTCCAAAATTGCAGAAATTTTGAACTTCCAGAGTGTATAGTTAGTTCCATCCAGCTTCCCTTCAGTGAATGCAGGTGGACGAATTCGAATCAGTGAAGCATTAACATTAGCTCAAGCACCGAGACTAGTGTTTGACGATGAAGCCATCATGTAATCACTCAAATAATCTATTTATATTCTAGTTTGCTAGTAGGCTAAAATAGTGATACTTCTCAAAATATTCGAACCTTATAGCTTTGATACCATGTAAGACAATAGTTATGCAATATAACACAGGAACAGTAGTAGAGAAGATAATAGATATAGGAGAATCTCAACAATTTTCTACTAATAGCAAGTACAAAGATGATGGCGTTGTCCACCCATGTGCTCTCAAGGTAGAGCTTAAATGGTGATCTAGACAAATCTCGATAGGGAGATACAAGGTAGAGGTATGCTTGCTCAATTCGATGTCTCAGGTAGTGCAGAAGTCATGTATATATAGGATAATGGGTGGCCTTCCGTGGAGGGCTATACATAGGTGGTGGAGCAAGGACGGCCACCGCCTGCATAATTGCCATACACGGCTTAGGCGGGTTGAACCGACCTAACAAATATAAATGATTTTTTATTCTGATAGGGAATGTTCCATGGAATATTCCCTTTACAGTCGCATAGGGGGCACTACCCTCGGGCCCCCCCAGGACCCCCCAGTCGGGGCTGCTCACTGCTGCCCTGGACCCCACAATTGAGGACCCTGGTAACTCCCTTTCCTTACAATACCTTACATGGTCCAATATGACCTTCATCCAACATGCAAGTTGGGATTCCCATCAATTGGGTTATCCACACTTGGCTTCTCCTCATAATGGGGGCCTTACAAAATGTGCATACAATCATGAGGGTAAACATTGATCATATACTAACATGTTGTACTAAAAGAAAATAAAAGCTTGCCGAATGAGGTTGTGCGTGTGACCCTTTGCAAATAAAAAAAGGGTGGATGGGAAAAATAAAGATAAAAAATAGTTTGATCAAGATTGAACTGTTGTGAATGTTGTGATAAATAAAAATAAAAAACATGTACTTCAATAACTTAAAAATAAAAGAAAAAAATTATTAAAAGCAATTTGTGGAAGTAGTCATAGGGTGTGACCCTATGAATGCAACTTTACATGCATTTATTTGCACAAATATGTGAAAGATGTTGGTCTTAAGCAATATGCTTAAGGGTTATCCAACAAATAGGATTTCTAACAATGGGGCTGGGAATTTTTAGGCTTTTTCTTTCTTTTTTTTCTTTTTCTCTTTCCTTTTCTCTCTTTTTTTGCTTTTAGTGGTCCTAAGAGGCATAGATATAGAAATCATGATCATCACCAAATACATGTTGAAAAGGAGTGCCTCACTATTGAAAGAGTGGACCCTTGATATAGCATAATTACTATGAATCCATTACTCCATTAGACGAACTTTAATTGCCTTTCCTTAGCTAGCCTAACTATCTTGGAAGTAGATTGTACCTTTTAGTGAAGAAATTCCTTAGCTTCACTCAGAACATGTACTTGAAGTGGGTTGAGTTGTTGAGATGAGGAGCCTAATGCCAATTCTCTAGGAGCCTAGATGTTTGTAAGAGTGATGGTCACTTCAAAGAAAATATAAGTAAAAAAACTTGAGTATGTGATGTGTATCCTCGCATTATGAGGTATCATTTTTTTCTATGGGATATCAACAACCATGTCTCATGCAATGCCATGTAATGTTGCCCTATATTGGATGCATACTTGAACTACCAAGAATCTGATATGATTCAAAAGACAAGGTTGTACTTAGAGCACATGGTTATTGCATGAAGAGGTATTCATCACTTTCAAGAATCGATTCTTAATGCATGAGTTCCTAAAGCATTCAACTTGAAATTTTATATGGCCAATGTTAGTTTTGATTATGGAAAAGAAAAGAACAAGTATGTACAAATATAGAATGCTCTTTCAGAACATATGCATGTCTTACAAGAGCATGATCCACACATGCTTCATGAAGATTGAAAAAGCAATGTTTTAAAATGTTGTGCACACTCTCAGACAGTGAGTGATTTCCTTTGTTCTACTAGACCGATGAAGAAGTGAATATGGCATCAGGAAGAGGAATGGTACATCTCTTTGGAACCCACATAGTATGCATTGTGTTCTTCTTGGATTGCACTTGAGACCTTTTAGGTACTCATTTTTGAATAATCATAGGCCTGTGTTGTTGAGGTTGCTTTATTTGTCAGATGTGAGCATGCTTTTGTTTGTGTGAATGTGGGTTCTTGGGCTTCTTTTGAATTGGTGTAGATTGAGCCATAAGGATATACTTTGGAATCCATACTTAATTGTATTGATTTTGTGTTGATCTAATGGTCCTAGGTATCCAATTCTATAAAACTATGGGGCTTGGGTAACTACAATGTGGTGTGAATTCTTGAAATGGCTTTCTGTGGGAGGCCTTTTTCTTGTTGTGAGTGCAAGAAGAATCTGTAGAGTATCTTTAAAAAAACCTATTGTCAAGATTGACATCGATCAGACTCACACAAGACTCTCTGACTTTTTGCCTTTTTGGTGCCGTTCTGTTCCAAATCTAAAGTTCATCCTTCAATAAAATTAGTTCTCCTTATGAGCTATGCATAGGATTTTAAATTGCATCAATCCAATTTTTGTAGCTTGAGTTATGGAAAAAATACCAACTTGTTGCCAAGAAGATGTTGACTTGCAAATTCACCTATTTGCCCTAATCTTTGATTGAAGTTCCTTTCACCTCAGCCTTCACCATGCTCTAATACTAGTGAAGGCCTTTGGCAGGATGAACAAGAAGAGCAAGGAGGAGATGGAGGGAGAGAGGGGAGAGGATAGACACGCACACTTGTGCGGGAGCCTCGAAGCCCACATAGTGATCTTCTTAGGCAATGATCTATAAAAGATATAAGTATATGAACATAGAGGTACGGTTACAAGACCTTACATTCCCAACAGAGGCCTAGTATGTGGCTGAATTATAATGTGATGTTGGTAGAATTTATGATCCAATCCTTGCATATCATTATAATATGTATGGGTTTCCCTATTATTCTCAATTTAAAACTTTAAATTGTTCTTCAATAATTTAAATATCATGATTGTGTAAATAATCATTGAGACTAGATAAAATTTCTTCCTTTATCCTAGAGTCCCATTTGGGCAAGTCCATAGTGTTGACCACGCACATGGTCAAATAATTCAAAAATTTGTTAGATATCTACAATTCCCATTAAAATTATGTTTTTTATTACCTTGAAGAAATTGATACTCATCATCCTTGTTTAATCCATCTACCATAAAGATAATTTCAACAACTTGTAGGAATATCTTCTTGTCACATTTAGCCAATCTATCTAAAGGAATGGTGTATTTATGTTTGCCTTGTCTTAAAGTTAATAATGGTGAGAACCAATCTTGCATAACTTTGGCTTGTTTGAACCAAAAACTTCTAAAGAAAAGATTAGAATTCATATGGGCTTCTAGAAGATCAAATATGAAAAATTTCATGGGGAAGGTTGTCCCTCGTACAATAAGTAAGATGTTTCAAATAAGATCTAGTAGTTATACTATGGATAAATTTGATATATGGATTCCAAATCATGTCAAATGCATTTTGCCGCATCCCTCCAACGATATACATTCTAACCATAATTAGTTAGGAGCACACATTTGCTATGAATGGTTGCCATTCGGCATATGGAAGCAAAGGTTTAATCAAAATCAATGCCCTTCTCTTGAGAATAACATTTGGCAACAAGCTTAGACTTATACCTATCAACTTTTGCATTAGGCTTATTTTTTAGATTGTATACCCATTGTGTCAATGGTATTTTTTCCTAAATCCAAATCACATAAGAACCAAGTATCATTCTTTATAATGGCATCATATTTTGATTGCATAGTAGCCATCCAATGTTCTAAATTATGTGATTCATCAAAAGAAACATGTTCATTATCATCACAAATACTAGCAATAGCCATTGCATAAAAATAGGATGCAAAGGAAGCATGATGAAAGATGAACGAGTAACATATGAAAAAGGTGCATCTAACTTGCTATCTCTCAAATTTTTCATCAAGCACATAGGCATAGTTTTTGCCTCCTCAATTTCATCTAATTCATCAGTAAGTGCATCACATAAATATAAGTCAGAAATAGAATGATATGCATTACCACTTGAAACCTATAGTTAAGAAATTGCTTCACAAGCAGAAACATTTTATTGTCCACCTATAAAAAGAGGTAGCAAAGTTTCATACATATCCTTTAATATGATTCATGTCTCCTTGGTACATGAAAGTAAGGGATGAATTGCATCTTCCACAAAAACAACATCATGATTAACTAGAATGCATTTAGTATGTAGATGATTCAAATGGTAGCCATTGCTTTAAAAAATGTACCCAACAAAAATATATTTCATATCCTTATCATCTAGTTTCTTGTGTTGTTGTTCAAGCACTAATTCATACACCAAACAACCAAAACCATACAAGACATCACTTTGAACAAGCCACAATTTATGTGTAGCTCTAAATGAACCATCTTTGGGGAAGGAAGAATAGTACATTTTATCCAAAATATATGCCTCACAAACATGCTTAAAAGGTGCCTCAAGTTTGGCCAAAAAGGATGCCCTTTCCGATTCCTCGAGGCAAAGAAAATTAGGAAGATTCGGATGACCAAAGCATGCATGCCGAAGTTTTGCATCAAAAATAGCCTGAGAATCATGAATTTTCACATGAATCATTTGCAAAATTGCATAATCTATGATCTTATACAATCCATGACATAAAATGGCAAAATCAATGATATTATCATTGTTTGAGAGACCATGAACTATGCACTTGTCATCAATAATTTAATCGATTGATCCAATTTTGGATAGTGTTGAAACTGATAACATGTTTATCTTGATCCCTGGCACATATATGGCATCTCATAGTGTGAAAGTACTACCATCAAAAGTAATAAGAATCATCTTTCCAAGTTCCATGATACAATGAGAAGAGTTTTTAGCACGTGGCAACATTTTCTTTAGGAGTAGACAAGTGAAGAGAAGAAACTATGTTGCAAGGTAATATTTTTAGTTGCACCACTATCAAAATACCAAACATCGAAGTCTACTACATGTTGGATTTTGAAACATCACTACCAAAATATATCAACATATCCCTCATGGGAGTGATGCAACGAACAAAGAGCTAGCACTCATGTATAAGGAAATGCCAAGATATGTGGAAAGAAATCAATTCACAAAAAAAATTAAGCCCAAAACTTTGAGAAAAGCTTAAAACTTCTCCCTAGGCAAAGCCTTTGTGAAAAGGTTTGCAAAATTATCCTATGTGGCACATAAATCGAATTGATCTCTCCAATAGAGGATCTCTCTCTGACATAATGATAATGCACCTCAATGTGCTTTGTGCGAGCATGGAACACAAGGCTCCTAGCAATTGCAGATGTGCTCTAACTATCAGTACACATGGTGGTGGTAGAAGACTAACCAACACCCAAATCACTCAAAAGGTTTCTCAACCATACACACTTAATAGTCGCTATCAAAGGTACCATATACTCAGCCTAACAACTAGAAGTGATCATTGTAGGTTGCTTCTTGTAGTTTTGAGCTCGTATGAGAACTTGGTTGCAATAGAAGTGATTCCATTGTCTTGCTCTCTTTGTTCTTGTCGTGTGTGCGCGTGTGTGTATGTGTGTGCATGTTGGTGTGCTTCTCACTCACACATTTGTGCCTTCACTTGCTCGAGGTCTTCATACCATCCTCATGTCTTCCCGGATTGACATTAAAGGAGGTGCTACTCATCACTGAGCTACACCAAATTTTGGCGCCCTTGCCGGGGATCGAGCTTTGAGGACGAGCGTGTGATGGTAAGACGTAGAGAGGACGCGTTGGAATGGTAAGTAGTAGGTAAAATTTCTTGTTTTTTTTTTCTCCATCTCCATCTCCTTCTCCACTTCATATTCCCACTTCCAATTCATTCTCCTCATTTGCTTTGTGCGAATTTGAGAGAGAGCGAGTGTGTATTGTTGTTTTTTGTGTGTGTTTGCATGTTTCTTGCAGGTTGCAGCATCCTCACCATCTCCAGCAAGCTCAGCAGGTACAGAAATCCTCTGCGCATGCCCCGAGGCGTCGAGCTCGAGCTATCGCGACACACCGAAAAGTTGACCCAATCACGATTCTGAGTGCACCACGACACAACGCAGGCTGAGAGCTCCTAGAATCACTAGCCTGATCAGGAAAATTCACCATATCCCGACTTATCGCGACACACCGAGGTATCATGACACACCGAGGTATCACGACACACCAACCTATCGCGACACACCGACCTATCGCGACACACCGACCTATCGCGACACACCGACTTATCACGACACACCGACCTATCGCGACACACCCGTCTATCGCGACACACCGACCTATTGCGACACACCGACCTATCACGACACACCGACCTATCGCGACACACCAACCTATCATGACACACTGACCCATCACGACACACCGACCTATCGCGACACACCCATCCATCGCGACACACTGAGCTATCGCGACACACCGACCTATCGCGACACACCGACCTATCGCAACACACCCGTCTATCGCGACACACTGACCTATCGCGACACACCCGTCTATCGTGACACACCGACCTATCGCGACACACCGACCTATCACAACACACCGACCTATCACGACACACCGACCTATCGTGAAACACTGACCTATCGCGCACACCGACCTATTGTGACACACTGACCTATCGCGACACACCGACCTATCGTGACACACCGACCTATCGCGACACACCGACCTATCGTGACACACCGACCTATCACGACACACCCATCTATCGCGACACACCCATCTATCACGACACTCCGACCTATCGCGACACACCCACTTATCGTGACACATCGACCCGAGCTATCGCGATACACAGGCCTCACGAATAATTTTTTGGAGTGTAATAATTGATTGACTTGGGATAATTTTTGGGCTTGATTTCTAACATATTGAGACTACCTTAGAGCCTTAGAAGTGGGCAAAACACCGATAAAATCATAAAAAAAAAATTTCTTGAACCCTGAGAGCCTGTTTTGAACCCTAAATGCCTGAACAATCATAACTTCCTCATACGAAATCCGTTCGGAGTGATCTTAGGCTTGTTGGAAAGCTCATGGGGAGTACTACCAAAACTTCCACTAGTTACGGTAAAATTAATTTCAGAATTATTAGATAGGGTATTTTGAAGTTGACCATACCCAGGGGTAGGAAAGCTAGGGAATCTTTAGGATTGTCTTCCACAAAGCCAAAGAACAAGTTGATCTCCGAATTGCATGAATGAATTTGGTCTTTTGTGTTTTTTAAATTGAAATCTTGAGCTAACATTGGGACTTTTAGAGGTCCATTGAGAGCAATCGAAGGACAATCCAAGCAAGAGTAAGTGCCAGCTTGGGAACCCGCTTCCTGGGCACACAAGGACAACCAAGGAAGAAGCCTTAAGGTTTGGAATTCTCAACACCCTTTGTCAATTCCTAGCTTAGGCTAAGTACGACCTAGGTGTGGTGATTAATTAAGGTTACGTCAGGCACAAATCAAGTCCAAGAGAACTAATCAACTAAGTACAAGCATTAGGTAGATCTTAAGTGCGAAAACTCTAAGGGACAAAAGTAAACTTGATTCGACCAATTATCAAGTGCGAAATTCACTTAAGTACTCCTGACGAAGTGATTTCAAACAAAGGCTTAACAAAATATTCAACTAAAAAGAACAAAGTGATTGGTACAAATTAACCTGCAATGAGAGGGTACTTGGGACCAAGGGGGTAGATAAACTAGGCATATGAACCTTAGGTTAGGAAGACACCTAGGCCGAGATAGACAAAGCCTCAGATCTTCTGACGCTAGTGTCAATCACACTGCTAGGTCTTGGGCCCAGCAGTTCAATGATTACCCATACACTCCCAGATCACAAACAAGTGATTATGAGATGTCCTATAACATGGAGAGACCAGTAGGTAGTTCAGGGGTGGCGTACCTAGAAAAGCCAGAAGGACCTTACAAGACTCAATTGGAATACATCAGGACTAATCGTCTAGGTGCTCGCATCTACGAAGACGGCCTGAGAAGATTTGTGGTCCAGATTAAGAACCCCAATCAACCCCATGGACTAGAACACCCGGTAGTCAAGTTCGAGAATGAAGCATACCTAGATAAAGAAGGGACTATTTATGTAGTCACCACCCTTCCAGATAGAACAGACGAGTTCGAGAATGTGATCGCAGAGACCGACATGGGTGACATAGAGCAAGGGAACTTAGGGAGAGAGTCAGGGACTCCCCGTGGCAAATCAGTCCTGACCAGAATCATGACACCAGAGTGGGTTCCCCAAGACAATAAGAGTATAGAATTGCTTTTAAACTGAGAAACCGATGAGGCTTTTTGGAGGTATAAGCCTGCCTAGCCTCATGAAGTAGGAGCTCTCACAATTTATGAGTTTAAAGACCCTGATAACCGAGGCAAAGTGACCTACTTAGACAATACATCAGAAAGGATCTTTGTGGTCTCAGAGCATGGGAGGCATGCTTACACTTGGAAGGGTGAATTTGTTTTTCCCCAACCTCGGTCCAATGTGTCCTACAGCCACCAAGGAGCTGGGACCTCCCAAGCTCATGGAGCTCAAAGAGATAGAAGTAGAGACAGACTTGAGGTAAGCTTTGTCAACCCCCTTGGGAGAGAAAGGATGAGAACAAAAATAGATAAAGAAGAGACTGAGAGACCTAGAGTCCCAAGGAACCAAAGAAATGCTGATGATTTTCCCTTGCCAAGGCCTAGAGAACACACTAGAACCTTGAGGCCAACTCACCTGGTGAAGTCCATGAAGAATTACTTCGATGACACTAGAGACCCTTATGACCATGTGGCAGAATTTAGGCAAGTCTTGAGAGCTGAACAAGTTGAGGACCTGTTCACGCAATACAATGCCTTTGGTCTAACCCTTAGGAACACCGCTCTTACATGGTTTCAACCACTACATGAGAGGCAGTTTAGGAGCATAGACCAACTTTTACAGGCTTTTGTCACTGAGTTCTCTAAGAGTGGCATACGGCATAATACCTCATCCCTGATTCATAGCTTTAAGCGAACACCTCAAGAGACAGTCAGACTAGCAGGAAGACGGTTTAGACAATACCTAGAGAGGTGCCCGATGCTTGAATTACCCCCACCGGCCAAGCAAGTGGCCTTGTTCTTAGATGGATTGTGAGCACCAAGCTCAGGTCATATGTGTATCTGAAGGACCCCAGAACTATAGAAGAATGTGTGTGCATGTGCATAGACATTGAGGTTAATCTAGGCGAGGAGTTGGAGCTATCAAAAATCTACAAGGATTCGGATAGCTCTAGCAGCCTTACGTCTGGTCAGTCCACATCTATTGAGGAACTTGCAGAGAGGGTAGCTCAGAAACTAGGTGTCTCTAGCAAACAAATCCCTAGATTTGCCCCAATGAGGAGATGTTATACTTGTGGTGGTGACCATATGGCGAACGTATGTCCCATTATGGCTCAACCCCAAGTGAATCCTAATAGCCAGTACTGCACCATAGCACGGAGGTACACTAATCACACCGCGCAAGATTGCCCATACAATAAGCAAGCAGTTAGGCAAACGTACCCACAACCATACCCTCAACAAAGAAGATACCAGAATCAGTACCCACCTCAACAATATGGTAGACCACAGCAACCCTATCAAACCCAACAAAGGCCTCAACCCGTGTTAGTGCAACAACCCCCTGCTCCAACCAATGTGATTCCAGTAAAGTACAGAGCTGCAGAAGAGAATCTGAATAGAGCCATAGTGCCAGTGACACCATTGCTTTCTGAAAGTGATCTCGATGATCATAGTTTTGACTCTACTCACGTTGAAAGCCCGCAGGCTTATTACATGCAGTCACCTGAGCATGACGAGTCATACTATTATGAGGACGCGAGTGAACCTAGTGGGGAGCCTGAGTATGCAAATGTCATGTACACAAACCCCAAATCTAGACCTCAACCTAGGCAGGTATGGCCCCCATTCCCTAGAGGACCATGCTTCAGATGTCAAGGAGATCACCTCATACGTGATTGTCCACTACCTGCCCCTACACAACCCCAACCAGTGACAATTTAGGGCTTCTGTCAAGATTGCAAAAAAGAGCATCTCTTACGAGATTGCCCGAAGAACCCCAATAACCTACCAAAAATCACTCCTATCAACGTCATTGGACTAGTAGTAGACTCTATAGGAAGTGTAACTTCCACTGCCCTAGTGCATGTGGTCACTAGACCTCAAGCCTTGCAGCAAAATCAAGGAGTAGGACAGGAAAAGAGTTCTGAGGTTAGTGAGACAGAGAGTATAACCAAGAAAAGGGTGAGAGCATGGAGAGATAGCCGGGAGAGAATGAAAAGATAATGGTCACAGAAAATGAGCGAACTTCAAGAAAGCTTGAGAGAAACCAAAGCAAAGATAAGTGAACTCGCATCTCAAAACCACTCTCACACCACCCCACCACCATCATTTCCACCTCCCACCAACCCATCACTTCCCACTCCCCAACTTTCTAATCCACCACACATAACCCACCCACCACCCAGAATAGGATCAGTCCTAGCCGATCCCACTCCTGAAGATCTAGACATGATGCTTAAAGCATATCAGGCCAGAATCCAAGAAGGGCCAAATGTGAAAGATCATGACAAATGTTACCCTAGAGCCGATCTAGAAATAGAGAGAACAAAACTTTGTGCTAAGATGGCAGAATTGGCGCAAGCTATGTTTGAAGCCAGTCGCTTGTTCAATGGCTCTAGCTCCACTAGAACATCATTGCATTTTGATGGTCTATTAGATAGATTGGAAAGGCTACTTGCAAAGTCTGGAAATGTGTACTCAAAAGGTCCCAAATCCAACACAATCTAGTTCATAAATCTTTACCTGTCATCAGCTCTAAGAGCTACGAATCCTAAGTCAAAGTTTGGAGACTTAAATCCTGTATCAAACCGCCTGACCCAATTTTATAAATCCATCCACTCTGATGTAGGTGCATTCTAAGTCCATTGCATATCCAAAGTATGCACCTAGGATGACACTAACCACTAACCACCACTCACATCTATCACAAACACTTCACCTCTAACGACTAACCATCTGGATTGTCATGTTAGTATTTTGGAGGGAACACCATTACATCATGTTTCCTATGCAGCACTAATATGCCCTTCTTCTTATAGCAGATAAGCATCAGAAGTCTCATGGCAGCAGCAGCAGGCACGAGCTCCCAGGCAGGCACGAGTACTCAAATGAATTGGGATACCATGCCGGTGGAGGTCCCATTGACAGCGAGGCCTAAAGAATGTGCAAAGAATTCCCATCTCGGATCCACCGAGTGGCATAACAGAAAGAGTGAAAGGACATTCTCATTGGTTCAATGAGATGCCAGGAGATTTGGGAGATGCAGATCATATTTAGGAATCCAAGTTGGAATTTCGAGGAGTTTGGTGGACATTTCAGTTCTTTTCACGAGAATTTGAAGCATTACAAAATGTAGCTCCTCTTCAAGCTATTTGGCGGAAAGCGAGGTTATAGGATTATTTTAGTGCATCTCTGCCTAAACCTGATTTCCTTAGGTGCTATTACTTGATTGCAACTCTGATAGCGACAGGAGATAAAGATCAGTCAGGCACATTCCTGGTGCCCTCTCTATCAAACCAGGAGGAAATGAAAAAGTTTGAGTTGAACATACCTTTAATCAGGGAAGCCCTTCAGATGTACGACACCCATGTACCGTCCGATCGAGATCCTTTGATACCGGAGTCTATGAAGAACAGTAAACTCAAGAAGTTGAAAGAGATGTGTGCCCTCACCCCGAACATTGCCATACCATTGAGAATGTGCCTTCAACACTTCGCATTTCCGGCTCAAGATCGATTCACTCAGCCTCATAAAAAGATTTGGTACAGACTATACCTGGCGGAGACCAGGAGTCTACCTATTAAGATGCCGGTGTGGATCTTGGACCAATTATATGAAGCGGGAAAACGAGGAGTAAGGAATCCTACTTTGCATGGTTGTTGTGCCATTACAAGAATTATATACAGATGCCTCGCTTATGATGTGCCAATTGCACGGGCACTTAAATACTCCCAGCTACAGTTCTTCCAGGGGCAAAAACCAGGGGTTCAACCAGCTAAAAGAATGTGTGGATCTCTTTCCCATGTGCTAATTCCTCGTGAGTCCACCACAGAAATCTCCCCTAGAGAAGAAGCACAGGTGGCCCCATTCACAATCCATCTCCAACGACCACAATCAGAGGGTGTGGTACAACCAACTCCATCAGCCCCACCACTACCCACGAATGCTGAGTTTGCCTCCATGGCTGCATTGGAGGAGGATACATCCTTTGACTTTGAGACTTTCTTGCAAACAACACAGCTGTCTGAGGGTGAGTTCTTCTCAGACACTGATGGTCCCGGATCATCATCCCAGAGAGAACGACCATAGAGTGATGCAAGAAGAGTACATTGGGAAGATGAGGCACAACGGACTCACGCTGAAGGCACACATGATCAAGAAGAGGCACAGGGAAATGAATCAGAGGAGAGTGAGGAGGAAGCCCTTGCCTACACTGCACAACTCAAACGGCTCTACAAAACGATCAAGCAAGTACAAAAAAGGCATAAGTTATCAGAAGAGGCAAATAGAGCACTAGTGAACCAGATGCTGCAGGTAGAGAATGTAGACCCTCATTTTATAGCATCATTGAATCTTTTGGCAGATACTTGTGGAATAGTGGAAGCCATGCAGACCATAGTATATCGTACCACCCCTCAATACTACCAACGAAGGATCGATACACGACCACGAAGGGGAAAAATGATTCAGATGGAAGTCTCTACCTCACTCCCTACCGCAGCTCAGGAAGATGTGCGCATGACCAACCCCACTAACACTGATGCACACGACGACAGCACACAGATACCATCTCCCCCATCACCTCCCACCCACCCACCGAACCCCTCGCCTTAAGCATCACTGAACAACGCACAACCATCCTTACGGAACCTATGCCACACACCACCATTTTGCCATCCTTACCTATCCCTACCTCTATCATTGCTTGCCCATTTTCCGAACCTCATATGGGTCATCCCGCCACCCATCAAACCATATTAGGTCACCCATCTTATCAACCAGCTCTTGGACAGCCACATCTCCCTACCCAGACATTAACACACCCATTTCCCTTCACCACTACAATTCCTCTTTCCCAACCCCAAACCATTGAGCCCCTCTTGACCTCCTCAGAACCAACACACACCACCCGACCTCCATTCTTGACAAACCTTATAAATATAATTCAACAAATTGAGAATTATAATAAAAATTCCCTTCCCCAACCCACCTCCCCCACATTCATGACCACCACTAACACACCACCCACCATTCCAGTGTTCACGATTCACACTTCGCACACAATCACGTCCGACCCCATGGACATTTCACCCTCCACAGGACCACTCACCACCACTTTGTCTCAACATCACCACTTGTAACTTCACGCACATCACCACACACACCCACAGTCAACACCACATCCACCTTTCCCTTCCCCAATTCCCAACCGCTTGCATCTTTCACCTCCACCTCTACATCCACCTCATTTATTCATGCACTAGACACCATGCTTGAAGCGGCCGCCCATCTTAAACAGGAATACAGGTTATTAGAAGAAAACAATAGGGAGCTTTGTACTCTTTCATCCCACCTTCAGGCACGTGTACATGCCTTGGAGTTGAGTAATATAGCATACAACATGAGGTGACCGCCCTCCAACAATCGAATGCAGAGCTTGAAGCCAAGTATACGGAGACGGGTAAGGCTATGGAAGAACAACTCAGAGATCAGCTGGCCCACAATGCTAAACTACAAAGAAACATGGCTTTACTTCGCCGCCACTTAGCAGCTGCTCAAGAAGAGAATAGAAGACCACAGCAACAGAATCAAGAGAATTTAGAAGCAGCCATCGAAAACACCCCAGGGGCACCTATAGATCCTGCCAAATTCCAAGCTATTCCATCAGAACACACTCAGCAAGTATTGGAAGGCTATGCGACCCTTTTGGAAGCACACGACCAACTGGCAGACCAGGTAAAGGAACTCCAAAGCTCCCAAGTGCCCCCACCACAACCAACAGAACCTAAAGAGATGGTCAATGCTGCTACTTCACCTGAGCCCGAATCTTCAACGGCCAATGAGGTACTTGAGCTACGCCAACAAGTTGCAGAATTAAAGATTAAGTTGTTACAATATGAATGACCCCCCTCTCCACCCGATCAACCAATAGAAGAGGAGGCCATTGTCATTCCAGTGGAGGAAACATTTGAAGACAACTATGAGCCTCAACCCCTTCCAGGAGGCAGAATCAATGACAAGGGACATGACTATGAGGAACCCCCTCCTGCGTGGATGAAGCAAGTAGAAGAGATGGGCCACACTCACGATGAGCGCATAACAACTCAAATGCTGGCCATGAAAACCATTGAGGAGACCATACTCCAATCAGAATTTTTAAAGCACCTGGCTCCTAGACACTTAATAACCAGCTCAGAGTTATAGTATAAGCCCTATCTTGTGCTATTGGTAGACTACAATGCTGAAATCAAAAGAGTCACCAATAGATATCCTTCCTTTGCAACCCAGTTCCAACCAGAGGACATCCCGAAAGAAGCTAGAAAAGGTGCCATATTCCAACCTATCTGGAGGCAAAAATTACTTGAGACCTATCCGGAGATGCTACGAACATGGGATCATGCTCCCATGCATTTGAAGTATAACCCTTGCTTTGGGCCAGTGCAACACAAAAGATCATGGAAGGCATTTGCCATAAAAGTTCAGAACAATAATAATTGCAAACAATGGCTAAATTACCCCTCCATCGCACCCCCAACAGGCACACCAGCGGTAGCTTACATGATGGCTACCATCAGACATTGGATGCCACGCCTACACCCAATGCCTGATGTCGTTGCGCAGATGATGCTCAAAATCCTGGACATTATGCAAGTAGTGTTAAAGACTTTCCGCAATGTACGTAATATCCAGACTCCTATTCCGGGCTTCATAAATGGTAATTATGATTTACTTTATGATATGAGCACGACCCCGAGTATTCGAGTTGCTTATGCATGGCATGCACGAATAAGATATCTCCCTGCTTGATACAAGTAAACTTTTGATGACATGTTCACCATGGGGTTTTGGAGTCACACTCAGAAGTGTTCGCACCACACCCAACCCACCTGCTACAACTATTCGCGTGCGAACAGACAATGCACTCAGAGCTCTACACCACACCACAACCTGACATGCCTGGAGCAATTAATTGGGATGCCCTTCAAAGAGACCTGGTCAGGGGACTACGGATTAGAGAACAAGAATTGGCAACCGACATACTACAACACTACATCGATCAGACCGTGGAGCAAAGGTCTATCAGAGATGACAGACGCTAGGGGGGGAGAGTGTTGGCATCATACGGGAAGAAGCAGGTACGGGCATACATGTAGATCTAGCACTGAGGCAACCCATTAAAATTTTTTCAATCCCTACATCATTTTAAAAGTGATTCTCATCACTAAAAACCATTGTAAATACCGTTTCATCTTTTTGTAGCTCCATTTTGTGCAAGCCGAGGAGTCCTCTAGCTTGAGGAGCTTTAGAAGTAATTGCCTACCAATTTTCATATTTTTAGACCTCGTTTGAGCCCTCAAATAAGCCTTGGAACCTAATTTTTAACTAGGTCAAACACTAGGTCTGGACAGGGCCAAAGCTAGTCAAAAACTATAAATAGAGCTAGAGAGCTCATTTTTGAGGCTAGCTTCTTGTAGTTTTGAGCTTGTATGAGAACTCGGTTGCAATAGAAGTGACTCCATTGTCTTGCTCTCTTTGTTCTTGCCGTGTGTGCGCATGTGTGTGTATGTGTGTGCATGTTGGTGTGCTTCTCACTCACACATTTGCGCCTTCACTTGCTCGAGGTCTTCATACCATCCTCATGTCTTCTCGGATTGACATTAAAGGAGGTGCTACTCATCACTGAGCTACACCACATGTCATCAACATAAACCACAATGATCAGAAGTACATCATTAGCACGCTTAACATATAAGGTGCTTTCAGTTGGACTATTCTCAAAACCATGTGCAATCAGATAGGCATGTATCTTTTCATACCAAGCACGTGGTGTTTGCTTTTAACCATATAATTCCTTCTTTAACCTGCACACCTGTTTCTCATGCCCTTTTTGCACAAAGCCATGGGGCTGAAAAACATACACTTCTTCATGCAAGTCACCATTCAGAAATGTTGTTTTGATATCCAACTGATGTACATTCCAACCATGATGAGTGGCAAGTGCACAGATGCTATGAACAGTAGTCATTCGGCAAGTAGGAGCAAAGGTTTCATCAAAATCAATGCCTCTTTCTTGCGCATAACCCTTTGCAACAAGCCTAGACTTATACTTGTCAATTGTACCATCAGGTTTACACTTCAGCTTGTATACCCACTTAGTGCCAATGGCCTTCTTACCAGGAGGCAAGTCACATAAAGACCAAGTACCATTCTTCATTATAGCATCATATTCAGATTGCATAGCAGCCATCCAATTTTCAGAATTTTGTGCTTCATAAAAAAAAATAGGCTCAGTCTCATCACAAAGACTAGATGTAGCCATAGCATAGAAATCTGATTCAAAAGAGGCACTATGAGATGCCTAATCGAGTACGATATGACAGAGGTGGATCTAATTTGTTGTCATGCAAAGTCTGCAGCAGCCATTTTGACATAGTTTATGCCTCCTCAATATCAACTCTCTCATCAACAAGTGCATCATGTAAATCTGCATCATAAATGGGAAAATTTGAATCATCTTATGAAACCTGCAAAGGCTAAAAAGTTGCCTCATTAGGACCAACATTAAACTGTCCACCTGTAAAAAGAGTTAGCAAAGTATTATATATGTCTTTGGAGCTAACAAATGTCTCCTTAGTACATGAAAGCAATGGCTAAATAACATCTTCCACAAAAACAACATCACGGCTAACCACAATGCGTTTATTCTGTGGATGATACAGAGGATAGCCTTTGATTTCAAAACTGTATCCAACAAAAATACATTTTACTACTTTATCATCCAATTTTTTGCGATGTTGTTCAGGCACTAATGCATATGCCAAACAACCAAAAACATGCAAATGATCAAAAGATAGATTGCGATCATGCCAAGCCTCATATGGAGTGATAGACTGCAGCGCTTTAGTGGGACACCTATTAAGTACATATGTTGCACACATGATGGCCTCAAGTCAGAAACTATGTGGTAAAGCCTGACTCTTGACCATACAGCTCGCCATCTCCATGAGTGACCTATTCTTTCGTTCAGCAACTCCATTCTGTTGAGGTGTATAGGACACTGTACACTAGTGTTTTATCCCACGTTCAGCGAGAAATGCATTAAAATCAAAAGACATATATTCCCCCCCTCGATGAGAACGGAGGGTGCCCATTTTACATGCTGACAGATTTTCAGCCAAAAGCAAAAACTGTTTGAAGCACATGAACACTTCGGACTTTGCCCTCAATGGACATACCCATGCATGCCTAGAAAAATCATCGATGAAAGTCATGAAGTAAAGATAATTTCCAAAAGAAGGTGTCTGCATAGTACCACAAACATCATTATGTACAAGCTGCAATTTCTGAGTAGCCCGAACTGAACCATCTTTTGGAAAGGAGAAACACTACATTTTGCCGAAAATACAGCCTTCACAAACATGTTTTCCAAGTGCCTCAAGTTTGGGCAAAGAGGACACCATTTCAGATTTCTGCAGGTGTAGCAAACTAGCAAAATTCACATGACCAAAGCGTGCATGCTAAAGCTTTGCATCTGACATAGCCTAAGAATCATGTACTGCACATGTCGAATCATTTACAGATCTTTCATAGTCTATGAGCTTATACAGCCCACGACATAAAATGCCAGAAGCAATAATCACGTTGCCATTTGACAACTGTACATTTGTCATCAACAAATTTCACAACCAAGCCAATCTTGGCTAATGCCGAAACTGATAACATATTTTTCTTGATCCCTGGCACAAACAAAGCATCTAACAAAGTGAAAGAACTTCCATCAGTAGTAGTCAAAATGATCTTTCCAACTCCCATAATAGGAGAAGAGGAGTTGTTGGCGCATGTAACAGTATTCCCTGTAGGAGCAGGCTCGAGTGAAGATAAGAAACTGCGCTACAAGGTAATACCTTGATGTAGAAAATTGACTGTATCTCAAAAATTTGAACAGAACTACCCAAACAAATTCTACTAAAATATGTAGCAAACTTTGAGACGCTTATACTAACGAACCGAAACTAGTATATACCTTTGGCACAAAAAGATGAAATAGCCTACACAAGCGTTGCGATAGTGCGTTTGGAGGTTGAAATGAGCTCAGATCGCGATTTCGGCACCAGAAAGCAAAGTCGTTTTGATCTCGAAAACATGCTGATTATGCTCACCAAAATTCGTGCGATTCTGAGACTACAATTGGAGAGGTGTCAATGATGCCCTAGATGGAGCAACGACGTGCTCTGATACCAATTGTTGGAGTGAGTGGCATCTTGAAAATGGATAGGGATTTCCTTAATTAATCCAATGGGCTGAACATGGGACTAATCAACCACACAAATATAGAAGGGAGTTGATTGAAGGTTAGTCCACCCCATCTGATGACAAGTAGTTAAAGTGGCAATATTCACCCCCAAACCACCATCAATTAAAACTCTAGTAATGGGTCTAGATTTATACCAAATTGTAATCAAGGGAGCCGCATAATCAACTAATTTGTCTCCTTTAGTCTCTACTTGATTAACTAGTATTGCCTAGTGCCAAACGGAGGTGCTTAGTCTGAAACCCGTTCCTTGGATAAAAGAGTGACCTTAAAAGTTGGTACTATATTTAATAGATCAACGATGCTAAAAAAGACTCCATAGTAGCAATAGTACGTATAGGTTTGCCAGTAGTAGACTTTGAGGCACTTGTACTGGCGAAACAAAACCTGTGTATATGTTTCACACAAAAGGATGAATTTTTTTTATAGAGGCATTGCAACAGTGCATTTGGAGGCTATGATTAGAGGGGTGTCGAAAATGCCCTAGATGAAGCAGTGACACGTTCTTATACCAATTGTTGGAGTTTGAGTTTTGTGGAAGCACACGAACAACACAAGGAAGAAGAAGAAGAAGCTTGAAGCACAACACACAATACTAAATGTATTATCAAGTGAATGTACAAAGATAAGTAACCTGTTAGGCTTAAAGGCATATATACAAGCCAAGAGAAAAAGCCTCCTAAAGAGGGAAAAAAGTGCCCCAGTGGTCTTAAGTGTGTTCACACACATCACTACCAAAATATATCTACAATTACCATAGTAGTTTATAATGATTAATGCTTGTCCTTCAAACAATCAAGGGAATCTTTTGTGCAATATGATGCCATTGCAAACAATAATAATAATAATACCCTAATTGCGTAGAAATATTAACCTTAAGGAGGACAAGTATTGTCACAAAAAAGCATAAATTAGATGAAAAGGAAGTTTGCAAAAAAAAGTCTTATTGATTCACATAAGAATTACACTTGGTTTTTAAATATAATCAATCGATTTTGATTAAAAATCAGGTCATAATGATGATCTTTGTGTGTGTGTTTCCTATGAATCTTCATTTTTCATTAAATCTCTTTTAAATATAATCAATCGATTTTGACTAAAAATCAGGTCATAATGATGATCTTTGTGTGTGTGTTTCCTATGAATCTTCATTTTTCATTAAATCTCTTTTATCATTGTTGTTATTATATTGTTTTTGTCTCTAATATTATAAGTTAAGCTGAACATGTCAACATTGTAGTGAAATCATGCAACAACATCTTCTTGGTATTTATACAGACCAACTCCCCCTTTTTGGATAGCTCATGATGTGAATGTCATTCCATGACATCGGACAACATGGCAACATTGACTTCCGACCATCAATTTAATCACCGACCATCAACATGTCATTGATTATCGACTATGGACATATGATTGATTGTCACCTAAAAAGGTGAAAGCTTGTGTCAATTCAAGATGTTGAAATGATATAAAATTATCTTCAATCATGGATGAAAGGCAATGTCATGCACAATCTACTCGATATGGGATCACTTCATTGGGCAACTGCCATAAGATGACATCATGGTTAAGAGGCTAAAGGCTCCATGTGATGAATAACAAGGGAAATGAATATTCTTTTGACCTTCCATGGGGCAAGGCTAAGATCCCTCTCCCTTATGATCATGCACGACCAAAATAGTCTCATAACATGGCATGAGTAGACCTTGCATATTGTTGACTTATGCTGTAGAATCAATGATGTTCTCCCATGTAGAAGCAAAATGAAAAGAATCATATGGGGGCAGGTGGTGTAGTGGTAAGCACATTGGACCTTCATGTGAAGGTCTAGGATTCAATACTCACAAATAGAGTTGATATTAACCATACAAAGTTGGGGATAAAGGGGATCCCCCAAGGTTTGTGAGTTGTTCTTCTCAATTTCAGGCCTAATGGAGTAGTATAAGTCGAAGGTCAAACTCCCCCCTCCCCCCCCCCCAAAAAAAAAAAGGGGAAGAGAATCATAAGTTACCTGAAGAGCAACCATATAGAGCTTGCAACTCAACATAACATAGAAGGTTAATGGTAGTTAGAATGGTAGTAGCCACACAAAATGTTGGCACATGCATTTTGCTACATTGAGACCCTTGAATCATTCATTATGCTTAATCACATTATAATTAATAGTTGAAAAACACAAAAATACTGTATGGTAAATGAATAATTAGCCAAGCATTTACTCATGAAAGAGGAGCCTTAAACAAGGCATTGACATTCTATTAATCAAGCCATTTATTAACATGAGATGACATTCTCATGCCTCTTTACTCTTGGCTCTTAGCAACACTCCCAATCTCTTTGAATCTTATCCCTTTACCCTTCAAATTAGAACTTTTTGTGTCAATAAAACTTCATCAACCTTTGGACTTTTATGCCAACAAAACCTCCCTCTAATAATTTCTACGATTATAACGTGATAGAATTTACTACTTAACATAAAAATGCATATCATTGGTTATATACTATATTCGAGGAAAAAACTTCAAGGAACCATGTCATCCATGAGTATCTAATTTCTTGTAAGGGTACATTCATAGATGCTCCATGAGAATAAGAAAGATAGGCACCAATAATGCCATTATTTCTATGCATTAACTAAGGGCATGAGGGTAGCAATCCAAGGTCCATAACTTGGGGGATTTTTAGGACCTATTAAGGTTAGTTAGAACATTATGAAGATGAGAAACATATAGCTAAGAAGCTGTAGTTCATAAGTACTTTCACACCTTGAAAACATGGGGGAATTTATTTAGCATTATTCAACACTTTCAAGGTTCATCACACCATTGAGTAAAATTCTACATGCAATCTTAGGTAATCTTATGTGCTTCCACATCTGGTCCTTGAGAACATGGTATTCATCACAATTCTCGCTTGACATGATCTTGACTGGATTTAGAGTTATCTTCATTGAGATATCCCATTAATGAAACACACATTGGCTAAGTTCAGCACAATCCTACCCCATTCTTTAACACACAACTTGAGTGTAAGTCATTGAACTCTTATACCATATCTAATGAGATGGATATGCCAAGATCCCATACATTGTTTAACTTATCAAATTTGACCAGAATTCAAATCATCAGTTTCAAGGTCTCAAGTTTAGCCTCAAGGTCTCAAGTTTAGCCCTTCACCCATAAAAATAAATATTAATTCATGGAAGCTTCTATAAACACTCCAACATACATAAAACTAAGTGGAATAAATTTACATGAAGCCGTTTCTCTCCAACAACCAAACATCTAGGGATATTGTCATCTACAAATTAGTAATACAAGTTCGGTACTCATTGTGTGAGTGTGAATTACTAATAGTACATGCCCATGCTTGGATGAATAATGGGAGATGGTCATCCCACCATATTTTTCTCCCTCTAGAGTCATAGAGGACCATCTCTAAAGCAAAAGCCCTCAATGATAGCCAACCATTTAAAAAATGCTTGGGGAGCATTCCAAGTGTTAGGGATTTTTTTGCACTGAAGCATTGAAGACACATGTTACATCGAGTACACAAAAAAGGGTGGTTGAAAATCCAAGTTTTGTCATGAAAACCCAAGTTTGCATGACCTCCTTGACATCAAACTAGTTCCCTTATGATACAAGGTTGACATCAAACTAGCTCCCTTATGATGCAAAGTTGAAAATTGCCACCTTGTGACATTAGTACTTGCTTTCATGAGATCTGAATCTTCTCATACTTTTGCATATTTTTAGAAAGAATGTGTTGTGGAAGGACTCCATAGCCTCCACAAACTGAACTAAGAAGTCTAAGAGAACTAACTAGCAAGGCCACACACTAGGAAGAGAGATGTGTTTCCACCCAACCAACCCCTCCAATATATAGCTCCAAGACCAAGGGGGTAAGTCCCTCTCAAGAGGACATGTGTAACTTCCATCACATGGGTCCTAAGGTGTTCACATGGTTTCCAAGCTTATGAAATCACATGAAATCACATGGCTTCTAAAAGAAGACTCTCCAAGCTTTCACGTACAAACCAAGTGGCTAGGAGAAGCTTCCAATCAAGCCTAAGGTACTCAACCTTAGAGAATTAACCCTAAGGTTCAAGACCCATCTAAAAGGGGTAAATAAACCATAAATCCAAAGGGTTTCACACCTAGAAACCCAAGGGTTCTACCCCTTAGACATTCTCCCCCCCTTAAAAGCATTTCCATCCTCGGAAATGAGTGGAGATATATACCTTGGGGTATTCCCCCGTGCTCCATGATCAATCTCAAGCATCATGGTTTTCATCTCTCTAAGTTCGCCTCTTAATTCGAAAGGGGAGTTCTACCCCGACTGAATCTTAAAAGAGGAGAATCCATGTGTAGTCTAATTCTTTGCCCCAATCATGCAAAGTTCCATCTAGTTTGCATACGAAAAAGAACTGAGTCGAATGCAAAGTATGGAAAGAATGAAAAGGGTGAAAGAGAACATCCTTGCTATTTCCTTGTTTAAGCCATGTGCCATCTGGCTCTCCATAGCTCAAACACGTAAATTAGGTGGATACAAAGTGACTTCAGCTAAATTACTACCTTGGTCCATTGCTTTGCACCACTTATGCATGGACCTAGCAAAATAGATGAATGCTACTTAAGGTTTCCTTATCATATTCATCTCTCAAGTTAGAATCCAACTTGTTCTAAAATGAAAATGAATCTTACATAATCCCTGCCCAAATCACTCTCTTTTAGTGAAATGGGTGGATTTTCTTGTTTGCAATTCGCCTCCAATAAATCTAAAATAAAGGGGAATTTCATTATATAATCCCTACCTAACCAATAGAATGGTAAAGGTGGATTATCTAGTTTTTACAAGGATATAACATCCTCTTTATCTTTAGAGAGAATTTGAATAGCTTATCAATAGTGGATTCAATGTTCTTTCAAAACTTTACATAGTTTTGAGAATCCACTTTAAGGGACTAGAATCCATAGGGATTAATCTAACTATTGTAGACTCCAATTGATTGAAACCTATTTTACTTGTTCTTCCAAAAAGATTAAGATCTTTATAACTACGTCCCAAGATAGGAAGTCATACTGTAAAAGGAGGAAATTTGAAAGGAGGTCTAAGGAAGTCATACTGTCACTTTTGTTAAGGAACAAAGTCAATGAAGGATTGTAATGAGCATGGGCACACTCACAAGACTATCATTGAAATTCAAGCTATTCAAATTCTTTTTTTTTTTTTTTGCAAAATGAGCTTTGAATTATAAACAAAAAAAAGTACAAAAAAATTAGGGAGAATTACAGAGGAGGTTGATAACATTTTCGTCCCTTTCATGGGGATTCCACTTGTTTTTTAGCTTGTTATTTTCTAAAATGAACATCTTATAATGTGTAAAAGGAGAAGACTTAGTACAATCACAAATCTTTCAAAATTTTAGATCTAACAAAGCAAACAACTCAACTCATGTAACTTTCAAATTTGACGTTTGGATATATAGAAAGGAATAAAGGAATAAGAACACACACGCGCGCACACACACACACACACATATATATATATATATATATATATATATATATATATATATATATATATATATATATATACACACACACATATACGTGTGTGTGTTTGAGCATTGAAGAGTAAGCATTTTAAGAAAATCGAGGAGTTAAACCTTACATTCTATATCCTTAAGGTTGAACCATTTAAATGAATATGTTATAAAGGAAGAATCATACTACCATGGGATCTCTTACATTCCACACTGCAGGGTATACAATCGTCTAAAGCCATTGGCCCAAAGGTCATTTCATGATAACGATGACCTAAAGAGTAGATTGAGTAGATGACCTAAAGGTCCATTGTTTTCGATTGAGTAGATGAATGCAAGAAGCTCAATGTGGATCTAAAAACTCGACCACATAGCACCTCACAAAGTAACTTCATGGAGTTGAAGGTCACCACATTCTAGCTTGACATTCATACCTAAATCAAGCCAAAGGACAAAATTATGAGTTTGAAGCATTTCTTCTAGCTATTTGATTGCTTCCATACAAGGCCACACAATCATTTATGGTTTTCATGTGAGGTCAATACTAGATGTTAACATGATAAAGGCAATTTTTAGTGCTTGTATCTCTACATAGGGAGAATTCAATATACTCATGGGAGGAATATCTATTGATGGTGTTTGCATGTTGATCATCTCAGACACAACATTTGCTATTTGCTTTTTATATTTTCCAGAATTCTTCATACTTTTGGATCTTGCATGGTAAAAAGCAACCTTATGAGTGGAGAAATCATTGGTATTACACTGTATTATAGCATGCAGTAAGTATTGAAGATGCTTATAGTGGTCAAGTGATGTTCTTAAATATTAATGTATGAGATATTGTTAGATTACAACAAACTCAAAAACCATGCACCACATTAGATTGAACAATGGATGTAGTTATGTAATGGGGCAAAATATATAGGCTGAACACTGGTCATCACAAGCTCCTTTGGTTCGCTGGAGATGGGTAGCCATCAAACCCAACCAACAATATCTTAAGTCTTCTCTGCAATTAACGGTTCCTTTCAATCTCTTCGACATCTCCTCTCCAAGTGACAATGCTTAGGTCACCTTGACAACTGACGAGTGTCCAATATGAGTCACCCATGCTCATGAGGTATCACTAGTGAGGCATAACTATCTCTACCACATACCTATAGTATCCTTATACATGTCTTTCTGGTGTCGAGCATACTTTCAAGAAAGCCATCTCTACTAGCTGCTAGGCTGCTAGAGTAGCTTCAATTGCTGTGTGTAGTGCATGTTGGTGGCATTGTGGAGCAAGCACATCGAATTGTCAAGGAGTGAAACTCTCTTGATTCCTATAGAAAAGAGGCATATGCTCCCCACGCTTGTATCTCTTTTCTCTCTCATATCTTGTGGATATGCTACTCTGCTCTCCCTCCTTAATCTTCAAACATGTGTACAACCCACCTACCGAATGCTCAACGCCTTTGCTTTTCTACGCACAAGAAGACCCTTTTTACTGTAGTCTTTGCAGCTCATCCTCCACCTCTTCCCGCTGTCTCTGCATGTTGGCTTCTCTCTTCTTCTCACCTTCTCTGTACCTCTCTCCCAACGATATCTCTGCGCATCTCATGCTCTCTTGCATTTTTACCCCCAGCGGAGAAGCCGCTTTCTGTCTCCCTTCTCCTGTTCTCACGGCCTCTTTCCTCGTCTTCTCTCCTCCTCTCTCCTTTTCCAAGCTCTGACAGAGAATCACACTTCCGCTTCCATAGCGGTCCCTTCGAGCTAGAACCCGGGCGACATACATATGCGCGCGCGCTCTCACACACTCCCGAGCCCCCCTCGAGTCTGAAATCTCTCTCTCTCTTCCTTTGTATCATAATACTAGAGAGAGACTCGAGCTGAGCAGCCCATTACTTCACATTAGAGCTGTCAAATCACGTTCTCCCTACTCGTAGGTGTCCCGCTCTCCAATGCTTCATTATCTCTTGCCTCAACAGACGAGCGTTCTCTCTTCTTCTCCTCTCTCGCTCGCACACACATTCTCAATTTCTCACCTGCTCTCTGTCTCTCTCCTTTTCTCTCTCTTCATTTCTGAGTCTCCGCTGTCTCATCCTTCCGCTTCACTTACATCGTATAGCATTTGCTCGTTTTTACTGCCTCTGGCAGGATAGAAGTCATTCCCCCTCTTTCCTTCCCTCTTCTCTCTCGATCTTCCCTTGAAGTGTCGCTTCTACGGTTGTCTTGCTTCTGGAAAGGGGAGGTACGAGGGTGCCGTTCCTTGTTTCCACCTTTGTTTTTTGAATGTTCTGCTAAGCCCCGCCCGACCAAAAGAAAGAAACGTGAACTGGGGAACGCACGATCGTACAGGGGGTCATAACTCGTCACTTGGAATAGGCAGCTCTAGGAGAGAGAGATATAGAGCATATATTCCATCGAAGATTTCTTGTCCTACTTTTCCAGGTGTATATAGGTTTCGCTTGCCTGTTGGCTTGACAATAAATGATCTTCCACATAATCTCCTTTACTCAGGTAAATAATGAGGCAGAAACACCTCTTCTTAACATTATCCATGACTTTTTAATGTCATGGAGTATTGACTTCATCGGTTTCTGCATGAACGTTTCCAGTGAAGATTCTTCCCAACTGGCTATCTCAAATTTTGGATGAGATACGGAGACATATAGTGCAATACGAGTTCCTGGTGTATTTAAGCAGCTCCTGAACTTCAATGCGCTAAAACTGGATGCACAGGTTGCAGAAGTCATCTAAACCTGATATCACAGGCCATTGTTGCGGTCATGTGGCCTTCGACCTAATCAGCGTAAGAACACTCAAGTATCCAGAACTACATTGGCTAGATCAAATGATTAAAACCCACGTATACGTAGAGATTCTATCCCGGTTTTATGAAATGGGCGGGTTTTTCTTGGACGCAGTGACGTTGAAGCTTTCCATCTTGTCATAACGTTTGTTGATGTAGAGCTTCTGTATCAGTCGTTCCGTGTTTCTAGTGAGGAAGGCGAGAATTTCCCCTCCTGCAAAATTCCAATACTACTTAGCCTTGGACTTAACGTGAGCGAGCCTCGCAGTCGAGCTACGGGGACCGTTATTTATACAGATTCATAATACCATGCCATAATCTGCTGAAGAATAATTTTTCACCAAATGGCAATAATTCCATGAATGGCAGGGGCAGGTATGTTCGCCTTCTCTAGACATATAACGTTTCTGCAACTGATCTTGTGTTTTAGTTGGGTGGGCTTTCCATCTATTCTTGGTTAGAGATTGAACTTATCATGCAGTCTATGATTCGATTACGTGAAGTATGTGCAGCATAGCTTCGCATTTCCAGTATGCCTTTTTTTTTGCTCCATAATGTGGTATTGCAATGATCCTTTTTATTGTTGCTCAAGTCGTGTATGAATACATTTTCTGTGATTATTTCGTTTTTGACAATTTTTGTTCACTTATTGCGGTTTTCTGTCAAACCTGTCGCTCTGAATGGGCTATCCTTCTGCAGAAAAAAAGCAACGGCTTTTCCTTCCATTGCTGTGAAATCTTTTGTTTTACTGTGGCCGTCTACTATATTTCAGTTGCCTGTACTAAAGATGTCCTTCTGAATGGATTTCGTGGATATGCATGTGCCAGAATATGACATATAGTCATGAATAGCTGTCGTATCTCCAATATGTGATGTTCAAGCATTATGGATCAAATATAGGATCGTGAAAGTTTTGTTTGATTTGCATAATAGATACCGTAGCCTTATTCTGATGAGCATACAATCAGAATATACGAAGTTTTTATAGCTCAGTTGTGTAGTGGTATTATGAACTTGACTGAAGGCTTTTTCAGTTTTGGCAATATTTTGGTCCCAAATTGTCTGATGTTGTGTATGACATTCAGTCATGAAGAGCTGTGTTGTTACGTTCAAGCATTACGGATCAAATATATTATGATAAAAATTTCTATCTGATATACATAACAACCATTGAAGTTGTCTCTGATGAGCAGACAATCAGCATATGCGAAGTCTATGTAGCTCAATTACATATGTTATGAACTTGAGTGAAGGCTACGTCAGTTTTGGGAATATTTTGTAAAAAATTGTCCGTTGTTGTATATGACATCTAGTTTGTCCATATAGAGTGGATACATGATGTGATGTTGCATCTCACTATTTGCTAGTTTCTGTTTTCTGGAAAAATATGCACGTGGCTGTGCATTACATTAATTGTTTTATAGAGGGTGGGTTCATTACTTTCTTCCCATCCTATTGATGCAAGTTTCTTTGCACAGTTGACAATTTCAGCAGATCTTAGCTACATTGATTATGTTTATTTATAGTATGGTGTCTCTGCTTTGAGATTTTCTGCAGGAATCTACGTTCTGTTGCCCTGGAAAGTAGATTTCTGAAGTTTTTGTCTGCCCCACATAAATCATATAAGTTCTCTGTTACATTGGTCTCTACTCATTATCCTCTTATACGAGAGTAAAGAGAAGAAAATGGGAAAGCGTATGTCCTCTCTTTCCTATTGCCTAGTTCTGTACTCAAACAGAGAGTGGTCTATATGAATCATTCAAGGACATAGGAATGTCTTCTTTGCCCATAGAAACTTTGTCGACTCCTTTATTGAGAGGGGGCCATTATGACACCACTCAAAATTCATGAGTACATGCACACTTAATTGACACATGCTATCCCTTCACGGGCCTTCAGTATATTGCTTATAATCTTTAATGCTTGACTTGTCCAGCTGACACACACTGTCCCTTCATGGACATTCAATATATTACTCACAATCTTTTGATGTTTTATTTGTCCACACCTTTGAACTTTCAATTAACCCATTTCTTTCAACTGAATTTGGATTCATCCAAAATATGCATGTAAATAATGTGAATGCATATAGATGTTTGCATAATATTTTGCATACGTGTCCATATACCAGTGCATTGTTATATGCCTATATACATGCACAATTTTGGGTAGAGGCAGTGATGTATTCACTTCAAATGTATCATGTCTTTGTTCAAGCTGAAAAAATTCATGATGTATATTCTTTTAGTTTTTTCAAGTACATCAAGATAGATCAAACACAAATTCATGATTTTTGGAAATATTTTACATGGACATTTAACATCAAGATAGATCAAACACAAATGAGAAAAATGGAAAGTATATTCACCCTAAATTGCCATGTAGGATAATATCTTATAAACTGGTGGAAGATTGCCATCCATAATGTATTTGAAATCCAATGAAAATATCTTAATTCTCCGAGTGACAATCAGAAATATCATCATTATAATCATGACCATCATGATCATCAAGTGGCAATTGACTACATGTTCGTTGAAACTTCTTGACGATATCTGTATGCCTTAGTCCGTAAGATTCTTACTTTGCATCTCAGCATTGAGTTTGGGAAGTATCTCTATGTCCGCATTTGCATGTTAGCTGATGTTGAAATGCTTAATTGTAGATTTATGTAATGAGATATGCGAAGATCAGTAAATGCCATCTTTATTCACATTAGGATGGATCAAACTTCTGCCAAAGACAGTTTACGAGTGATTAGAGACCTTGTCACCATGATGGAGATCATGTACAAGATCTTTGCCAAGGTATTTGCATTAAGGCTGAAACCATTTATATCTGAAGTGGTTCATCCATCAGATTGGGTCTGTTCATCAATGCTCTGTTTTTAAATTTTGACAATATTTTCTTTGGCGCAATCGGCGATGGAACATGTAAAAATTTGGACAGCAATTTTTATGTATGCAAATTAATTTAAAAAAAGGTTTTGATAACATTTCCAATAGTGAAATGCAAATATAGAATAGGAGTATCATATAGGGCTAAATGGTTTGACATGTTAGATTTTTCACAACAATATCAAGTTCCCCTGTCTATAGATTCTTCTTCATTGTTGATGGTTTGGATTTATGCCAAACATATAAGATGGTAGGAAAGCAAGGATACTTTATTTGTCTAGTGCAATTGAATTTTAGATTTCAATATCTTTGGAACATTGATTTGCCTAATGAAAGTATTTGCTCGGCGCATTTTCACTGTTTGTTCCACATTGGGTGCATTTCTGTCAAAACATAGATTAGACAATGATAGATGTCCACATTGTAAAGAAAAACCAACCAAGTGCAAATGCGCTCTCTTTATTGCTTCATATTGATGACAAATATTTGTTGTGGATGCTCCATATGTGTACTTATTAGCTCTTACAAAATTTGTGGCAGCACATGAACAAGACATTTTGCAATAATTAGTTGACCCCTAAACTCTCATGGGGAATGCACAAAGCAAAATTAAATTTGGATTTGGATGTTCTAGAACCAATACGTTGGTCAAGGATGACGGACATCCTAGCCAATGCATACTGCAATATGTATTTAGAAATTCTGTAGCCTTGATATGTGGGAATCATGAACCAATAAAGTGAGATCTCATACCCCTTCCATATGAAAATATATGTATGTATGTATGTGTGCACACTGTATGTACGTACTAACATATACGTACGGATGTATGTAGATATGTGTACACACATTGAGACACATGAAAAAAGATACACATTTACAACTTGCTTATTATCTGGAACCATTCTTTACTAGCATGTTGTAACTTGTATTTAATGACTTTTTTGAACATATCTAAGTTTTGTATTCTTCATTTTTGGATATTATTATGAGTAAGCCAAAGTTCATTATGAAGTTTAAGCCTAGCTCCTCAAAAGTGTCTAATAAATCTTAATCATACTTGGACTATAACTTTACCATTTAGTCTCTGTTACAAAAAGTATTCCCCAATTGGAAAGTTAGGGTGGATAAAAAGTTTTAGAGGCATAACATTTTGAGCCCTAAAGATATGAGAAGTACACTTAATTATTCCATTGAAATTAACAAAAGACAATCATGTGCCAAATGTTTTGGAGTTGAGATTTTCTCAATTATGAATCATGGAGCCTTAGGTGTGGTTGTATCGCTCATGAGTTAAGGATGTTACATCATTCAATTTGATAATCAAATCTTAGACAACTGAATATGATATCCATGTTAGAGAATGGGTTCAATTGCTCAATCAACAGAAATCATGACACTTGAATCATTTTATTGAAGGTGAAATGATCTCATGACATACTTAATGAGAACATACTGACATTGAAACATATTATGTAACAATGGCTTGCTTGCCAAAGGATGTTTCCAACAACTTAGCTCAATTCTACTAGACATTTCATAACACCCTAGTGGTTGAAGGAAGAAAGACCATCTTTCAACACTAGTTAGAAAAGACATGCTATCAAATTCAACTACCATGGGCATTGACACATTGTATAAATAAGGTAGACATAATCACACATGAATCATACATACGATTCTCGACATGAGAATAGAGCATCTAACAAATTCTACAAGCATATATAACTTAATAAGTTTAGATCTACATGAACTAATAAACTAAAGCTAAGACAATAAGAGGATACGAAAACAACAAATTGTACAACAACGAAAACAGAAAAATGAAAATTCAAAACAAAATGAATATAATTAAGTATTAAAAAAACTAAGACTATTAACAGTGAATAAATTTAAAATAGAATAGTTAAAAAAAGGGTATCTCTACAAGAGATTTTATAAAAAGAAAAATAAAAAGAAAAATAAAAAGAAAAATGAAAAGAAAAGAAGAAAACATGAAAAATAAAGGAAAGGAAAAGGTGCATCTTTAAACTTGTACGTCCATCCATGCATAGCTTGAACAAGGAGCTATGACATCTCTACTTATGTCATCAATGCCTTGGAGCATGTGAAAGCTTTAGTAATGAGACTCTTCATATGATGTCTTCTAAAAAAACCAAAAGTGCATAAGAATGTTAATCATACAAAAGACTAATTCAAAAGGTTGACTTGTTCTCAAATACCAAACAAGATTTTACATTTGGTTCTATTCTTCACACAATATATTTAAAGACTCTTCATATGATGTCTTCTTAAAAAACCAATAATTCGAGCTCTTTTTTACACTTCCAAAAGTGCATAAGAATGTTAATCATACAAAAGATTAATTCAAAAGGTTGACTTGTTCTCAAATACCAAACAAGATTTTACATTTCGGTCTATTCTTCACGCAATATATTTAAAGATCTATTGTACGCTGCACGCACTACGTGTACATTTCATGTTAAAATGGTTATCTTATTCCATTCACTTGTAAATATAAATGCAAGGTAATTGGTTTATCAACGTAAAAACCTTTTTATCATTGGACATCAATACAAATGCAAGTGCATTTGGTATATCAATCCATAAAATCATTCTCATCATTTGACATCCATTGAAGTATGGGGATAGCCGAATTGCAACTAAGCTATCAAAATCATTAAGACTCGATGGGCATGTAGCTTATTCTATGTTTGATCATAAAAGAAAAATATTGTGCAACTCGCCAACCTTTTATTTCTCTACGCTCCTAATCTAAGGAAGAACTCATATCAATAATAAACCTTAACCTCCAATCAAGTGAACAATACAATAACCCCCACCCTCAAGGTACTATGGACATAGCCATTAACTTTATATTTTGGACTAAGGTGGTACGAAACATTTGGTACGGCACGTACATTATGCGTACAGAATGTGGTGCCATACCAAATGTGAGGATATGGAATGTTAAGGAACGTTACCATAATATATATATAATAAGATATTAAAAAAAAAAGAAAAAAGGCATGCGTTTCGAATGTTGATTGGAACACATGTTCCATATGGAATGATTCAAATGTTCCAATCGTGTTTGGAACGTGTTTTCATCCAACTATGTTTAGGACTATAACACCTAAGCTTCTTGTTTTTTGGAACTTGTGCATGTGATTCTCTCCCTTGAATTCTATACCCTTGATTCCCCAAACATAAGATTGCCTTTCTCTAGCCAAATATATGGAATGCAGAACTCACCTCACTTGTGGACATGGAGGTTTCCTTTTGGTCAAACATGGATGTGAAGTGACCTACTTTGGTGGCCTAGGTAAAGAGGAAACCCAAAGGAATCTCCACATCCTTTAACATTTGTATTGATGCCTATAGTCATGTCCAACGGAGAGTTGTGAATGTCCAACCAATAATAACTAGACCATTTACTATAAGAACTTGGGTCTCATTTGTGAGGCATATTGTCACTTGTGTGATCTCACACTTGGACTATTGGCCCTTGGAAAGGGAGGTCAAAAGAGCACCTAGGATTAAGTAAAGAAAATAACTTAAAATCTCATCACAAGCAAAGAAATCTCATATTTCAAAGTAGTCCCAAACATTCCTCATACCCAATTTTCGATTTGGAATCAGGTGGATTATGTCATGATGGCCATGTGGAATTATGTGAAACTTATGGGGTTAACTAATTGTTGCATATGCATATTTAAAGATGTGTTTTTTGAACACAAAAGCTTGCACATAACTTATAAGGAGTTGAAATCACCTTAGGTAACAAAAGCAAGGTGGAGCCAACTAAGATCCTTCTTTATTTCTATGTTGCAATAATGAAATATGTATCCTTGTGCATCAATGTGTGATGGTATCATAGGGAGTCAAATAAATTGCGTTTCCCTTGTTGGTCCATGTGTCTCCTCTCCTTGGCTCTATGGTGAGCCTTTGCTTTTCATGCAACCCTTATTGCAAATTACTCAAGCGTCAAGGTTTCCATTATAAGAGTGGTTTAATACGCCTACGGTTAATGTATTTATATCAGCAATGGATGCTAGTGTTGGTCTACTGTAGTTATTTCATAGATTTGACAATCTTTATGTGTGTTTTTAGATATGTTATTCATTTCTGGTTTGGCGAATTGAGTTGAATTAATGGTGGTGGAAATTGAGTGAATGCACCTCAATGGCTAGAAGAGTAGGCTCTCATTTAGGTACTTGCAATCTCATGTAATACAAGATAACATTATGATACTTGAATTGTTACCCACCCCAACCAAGAAATGAGAGATTTGTTAGTCTCTTTGTAACTTTTTCGCTACTACTTGCAATCACCTTTTCTATTAATGCACTGTAAAAAAAATCACTACAAATAGAATATTTGTTGTGTGGCAGCTTAGTTGTTAGCTAATCCCGTAGATGAAGCCCCTTTTGAGACTATATATGTTAGTATATTACATATATTTGGTCTCATAACATGTATATATGTTTGTACGTTCTTACCTTTTGTGCTACTTTTTGATTTATCTATGTGTAATCATCCTTTTGTTCATAATTTAAGATACATCTAAATTTGTTAGGGTATGTGTATGGTCTACTAATATGTGGATTTTTATATGTTCTTATAGTATCTTTTTGTGGAATCTTCTTAGTGTATGTACTATGCAATAGTAAAGGTAATGTAATTTTTGCTGTAATCATTGTTGTATGGCCTTCAAATTACTTTATGGCATGTACATTGTATAATGTACATATCCAATTCTATGCATGTTAAAATAACATGTTAAATATTTGATGTATTATATGCATAATTAATAATTATTCTTGTATGTAATATGCATGTTATTGTTCTGAGTGGTCTATGTGAGTAAGTAGCAATAGTTTACGGTACATGATGTTTTTAAAATTCATACATATGTTTTATGGAACCTTATGATTCTAAATATCAGATATGTTGTATTATACATATTGATAAAAAATGATTTAATATTTCTTTAATAATATATGGTAAATCCAAGTAAAAAGAATTCATAGATATGTTTTAAGTAATAAATTGTTTGGTACATAGATATGACATGAATCATGATACAATGCATGCAATGTGTATGAAACATGTGCATTGTTCATGAGAAGTGTGCATCGTTTATGAGATGCGCATTTTCTATGTGCATAATGCATTTTGCATGGATCATGCATGGACATTGCATGTTCACTTGTGTACGTGCACCTATATCATGTCATACACAAATGTAGTTGCTCAATATTTCGAAGATGTGAAAACAATTAGTTTTGTGTTGGGAGGAAAATAGGAGACTTAAAATGTGTGGGCATTGTGTAATGTATGTCTTCATGTAATATATATTATAATGTTTTGTGTAATGTGCGATGTGCCCATGGGCCATTTTTTGTGTAGTTTTTCCATTTTCGTAGATTCATACGATGCTTAATCAAGGAGATCTATGATTGATGATCACATGGATATGACAACATGGCATTGCTTATTTGGCATCTTGCATGAATTCTCATGTCTTGACAATTAAGAACGATAACAAAAGTGATGAGTCAAAAGTTACATTTCATCACAAAAACACATCATAAATCATACCATCATAGTAGGCCTATGTTGATGTGAAAGGTCAGGATATCTATAATCCATGATCCGTCACATTAATAACCTATGTAACGATTAATCAAAGTACAAGGCTTGCAATATAAAAATGCAAAACAAAAACACTAGAATTACTAGTCCAAGATCATTACTATTTATTGCTAAATCATCTGCCAATGAGGTGTATGATGTATCTCCTAATCATTCAAGGAGCAAGAGTTTAAATTTATTTCTACATCATTCTCTTGAGCTAGGTCATTACTACTTGTTGTTAAAGCATTTGTAAATGAGATGTATTTTCAAATGATTAAAGGAGCTTGAATTTAGATTCATTAATACATCATGTTCCCAAGGTCATTGTAGGTTCAATTACATGCTATCTCATCTTTTGAGAAGAGTGTCATGATTGCTTTGCTAGATTTTCCATCTCTACATGTAATATTGTGTAATTTTTTTGTTCCTCGAAAGGATTATATGGAGTGTCTCTCATATTGTTTATCTCAACATTGTCATCATTATGACTGAAATAAATGTATGCTCAAGGACGTGAAGGTCACAATTGTAGAGGAAGAATTATTTCTCTACTTTGAACATGCACAATTGGTTCTTCTTGTTTGTGTGTAAGAGGATCCATGTGTTCCGAATCCTTTCACACCGATTAACGCCACATTATGTGAAAGTAATGGTAAAGGGCTTTTGCAAAAAAGAAAATTCTTTGATCTTTTGATGAGTTAAATTTGAAGATCAATAACAAATTATCGTGTTTGCTATGCACATAAACTTATGAATATAGAGGAAAATGAACATATTTCTATATTCTTCCAAGTTATGGTTACAACTTCAATGAAGTCTCATGAAACTAAGACATAAACCAAAAGATACACTATTAGGTCTCAATAAAACTAAGTCATAAACCAAAAGATACACTATGGTTTTGAAAGCGAAGAACCTCATTTTGTAGCCGCTTAATGATGTCCATTTTCCAATATTTCCATATCTTAGGTTCCAATTATCATGAACTACAACATAGTAAGGTTTATGATATTAATCCCATTCTTGATCCAAGAGTGACCAAAGCCCTTCAAACTTGCATAGCGATAGTGGTTACATTTGAAATAGAATGCATGAGAAATTAAACAATCATAAAACAGTAATTATTAATGTGTAAATTCATTCACTAAGAGACAGAACCATATTTCTTTGGAATGTTGTGTGATTTGTTACATTAGATGATACATCTCTCTAGTAGTGCTCCCCATATCAATAGTCCACCAAGTAGAATAGATTGGTTTGGCCTTTGCCTTTATGTACCATGATTCATCCATCATGAATGAGAAGGAAATAAATGGTAGGCATATGATCATGCATATGTATCCACTCCCTCAAGTCTAGACCCCAACGTACACATGAATCCATTGTGCACACATAAGAGGTGCTTCACAACTAAAATTAGGAAATCAAATTGAGCTTAGGATGGACTTACACTTCAAGTACTAATGAGATTTTCTTTTGAGTTGTGAACAATTGGTATGTCTATACCCGAACGACTAAGTTATTATTCTTGTTTTTGGGATCTATGCTTTCCTTCTAGTACTAGACTTTATGATGGTTGAGTCTTGCATTTTGAAGGCATTATAAAAGCCAAGTTCTTTGAGCTTTTGTGGAGTTCACGCTCTTGTGGGTGTGTGAAACAATGTGTATTCATCTTCAAATCTACACCCACTTGTCGGCATTGTTTATGTTAGAAGGGTTGTTGTGGTGTTTGGTAAGTATGCAAGACGTAACTTAATGGCTATATTATCTTGTGGTAGATTTTTGTGGGCTCTTGATTATTTGGGGTTAATTCGAGTCTTACCTAGATTCACTTTGGTGTATATGAATATTTGTACATAGACATAATGTATAGTAGTAACATGCATATTGAATTCGTTATTATGTAGTAAAATTCTTTACAATTTATCTTCAAACCTTGAACGGAAGGTTTACATACCTTAAATATGCCAAACCTCATGAGCCTTGCACATGTGGGCATTGTCAAGACTATTCGGGAAAATCCAAAACATCAAGTGGATAGAATTCCCGTTTTACATAGTTTGAAAGGGCAAAGGCTTTTTTGAATATGCATCTTTCTTTTTCTCAAAAATTGAGGTGGAAGATTTCCCATTTCACCTAAAATAAAAAGGTTTCCATTCTCACCAAATTTTAAAGGGCATAAAGTTAAATAATTGTTCTTTATTCGTGGGCTCTAGCACAAAATCACAATCAAATGCAAATACATATTCACAGCTACGAACGACCAAAGTATATAGATAACCACATGTGCATAACATACATATCTACATACATGATACACCACACATATATACATACATAGATAATCACATCCACATACATGGATAGCCACTTGTATATATTTCTACACATGTATGTATTTCAACACATGGATAGCCACATGTGTATATTTCTACAATATACAACAACCTCATATACATGCTTGCATACATGTACATATACATCTGCATATACAATCAGAAACACACCAATAAACAACCATACACATGTACAAAAGAAATCACATACAAATAGATTGACAGCCACATGCACACAAACAAACATAGGAGATCACTTGCAGATACATGATACACTTATATACATATATTTAAATGAAAAAAGTACTTACAAGGAGGTAGCCAAACATATTTATGCATATTGAGGAGGTTTGTATAGTTTCATATCCATCCTTAAAAATGGAGTTCTTAAGACAAGCATACGTCAATGTAACGGATGTGTCATATTGTTGTAAATCATCAATTCAATTCTCCAAATTGAATCGAGAATAATTATCAATCAATGCAATACAAGGTGCAAGATTTGTTGGATCCAAAACAATGCACCCTTCCTAGGCCTAGCCCTAGCCCCATGCACTAGATCATCATGAGCTTTACATGCACCTAGCAAACATTAACCATGGCATTGGAAAATATGTGAATGGTATGTAGTGATTAAAGGCCTCTACTTCATCTAAGTGTCCAACTCAATCCAAAATATTAATTGTGTAAACATAATGAACCTTCATGTATGTAAATCCATGGCACAAATACATAGATGCAAAGAAGAACAATGCAAATTCAACAAGCCCTACATGAGTGCACATTGTTAATACACAAAGACAAGTTATGTCATCCTCTTTGTTTTCATTCATCATATCTTGGAAGAGCACTATAGTTTCCATATATTTCCCACCAAGTGTATAGGACCCAAGTAATGTGTTCCATGTTATTGTGCTCCTCAAAAGCTTTCTATTAAACACATTTCTGGCCTCATCCAAGCATGCACATTTCACATACATATTTGTAAGATAGTTTGCTAGGATAACATTTTCATTGGAACATTCCTCGAATTTGGCATTGTGAATTGAAATGTCCTTGTTCCAATATAGCCAATAAAGCACAAATGTCAAGAACACAAATGAATGTAATCTCATTTGGGTTTAATCCTTTTGAATACTTCCTGTGAAATAGAAAATGAGCATTCTTTGTACATCGTTCTCAACTAAGGTTCCAATCATATCTCTCAAAGGGATAGCATCCTCATTGGGTATATTCCAAAAGATCCAAACTGCATCAAATAAGTTAAACCATTTACCTTACATGTTGATCAATGTTGTTTGAATTATTGGATCTCTCTCTAGCCTGAACCTGCACAACTACATAGTGTATCTCCTTTCCTTCATCAAGCAATGATATGCAAGTGGATGCATCAAGTGCAAAAAGGTATGTTATTTTATCAGGTTGCATACAATGTGGGAGGGTTGAATAAATAAGATCTAATGCCTTCTTTCCTTGTTCCCTATGTGAAAAACAAGCAATCATTTCTATCAATGCAATGACATCAATGTAGGTAATTGTTTTGAACATGCTTCTTTTATGAATTCAAAATTGTCATAGAGATTAATAATGGCTACTCCAACCATAGGTTCATGTGCGATTTCCATGTTGATAGTATGAACATGAGATTCTCTTGCATGGAGGGATCTCAAAGGTGAGCACACTTCCGTGATAGAAAGAAACGTGAAGTTGTGAGGAAAAACATCTTCAATTCACATTTGCAAAAAATAGAAGAGAGCATGGTGGCAATATTTTGTTGGCCGAGAAGATGCAACAATCATAGCATTTCATGAAACAATGTAACGACGGGGCATTCTATCAAGTTTTCTCTATACAACCATATTGGTTAACTAATTTTATGGGTATGTTCCAAGAGCAAACATCTAGATGAGGGATCCGATCAAGAAGGTTTTGTACATTTGCTAAAGTCACATGATATCCTTATGCATGGAGTAGCAAGTTCACTCTTCCATGAGAAGACATTGGGAGCTTCTAGGCAATCAAACATAGATCTGACATCATGTACGCTTCCACAACAATCATACAAGCCAATAAAACAATTTCCAAGTAGAATATTTCACTCAAATCCAGAGGTAATGATGAGAGGATGTAAAACCTTACCTTCACTAAGTGATTTTTTCTTACTATGGAAGTGCAACAAAGACACTATATTTCAAATATTCATCAAAGGGGTGTCGATGGGACTCCTAGGGGATACTTACACCTTCCTCTGAAGAATAGAGTTCCCCATGTTGTTGAGAGAACATACAATGTCCAAAGATACATTGTAGAGGACAAGGAGCAAGAGCCTGCAAGCCTCTCTTTAAAGACCACTGCGAATGAGCTTCCATCGTATAATGGGATCTCCATATTTTGTGGCTTTGTTGCTTAGATTCTTAGAAATAAAGATCGATATATCAATCTTGGGGCACTCAATAGAAAGGGAGAGATATGTAAGAATGATTGTTAACACCTTCATGAATCCTTTGACTTCAGCATAGCTATGTAATTGCGAAGAGCTACTGGAGCCATATGTGCATTGGCTTGTTGCATGCACATTTGAAATTATATTGAATGCCGCACTCCACATAGGCCACAACCCATGACCATATTCATCACAATTCTTGAAGTTATAGCTTATAAGTTAAAATTTATAAATATAATTTTACAATTTACGAATTACATTATATTTATTGGGCAATGGGGCCTAATCCATGGCATGTGAACATCTGAAACTACCATTGACCAATGGTATGTGAGCATTTTTAATACAGTATACATATATACTATAATTTAAATTACTATCTTATGTACTATAAACATAAATATCCTCTTGCCTCCTTTATGAAAAGGGCATGTTTCCTCTTGTATATACTCTTGAACAGGAAATTTCCCCTTTGACTATAAAGAGAAAGGGAACATTTCCTTTCCCTATGGTTTTTTGATTTTTAAAGATTCCTATTTGAAGTATTTAAAAAAGGGGACTTGAGATTTCCAACCGTCACAAATGTAAGCTTAGGCAATATTTTCCCAAACTATGGTCGTCATATTGATTCAATTTATAATGTGTTGACAAGAAATTTTAATTATGGTGAGTTTTTCATATTTTGTGGATCATAGTGCCATTATGTTGTGCATATATGGCAATGTGCCATTGTGTTTTGGCACATAAATAACTACATAGTTCAAGCATGTATAATAAATGTATGTGTTATTGTATTGAACAAATATATAATTTGTAATCCCTAATTTATTATAGGAGGTAAAAAAGTAATCTTAAATGTATAATTATATCGGATTATATATGTTCAAGTGTTTATGTATGTACTATGAATTATTTCTATCATCCTCATGTAATGTTTTTTAAGCACCAAAGACTAGAGTTTGGACACCAAAGACTAGAGTTTGTACATGTTCAAAGAGGGTGAAGGAAAGGGGGGGTCGATAGTCTAGGTGGTAGTAAAGTACAATGCCTTGGAGGGTTGGAACTTGAGTGTCGAGGGTGCAACAAACAAACTTATTCAACCAAGAGCATGACACACATGCAAATTCAGCCTCAACAGTGGGATGAATGAAACCCATGGAAAGCCCCTTGGAGATTCTAATGCACTTGGAGCCTCTTCCAATCCAAAATGTAGTGTGGTTTTACTAGGCGGGTTTGGTATGTTGTTTTGTGCGACCATGTCAATGCAATATAAAAGCACCTTGAATGCATGGGTAGTTGACTTGGTTCCAAGCCCCACTCAGGGCTTGATGTATCCAGCTCTATTAGCATCTCCAAAAATGTGTACTATACAATGACGCATCCCTCCCTCTTCAAGAGATGCTTGAGTAAGACATAAATGAGCCTATATGGATAGGGATGCACATTATACATGACTAGTATATTTGCATTTAGTACGTGGGATATTCAAAAGTATGACATATGCGGTTGTTAATGTTTACGTGCAATTTATTGCATAGTGTACATACATATGCCATGGCACACCAATGTGTATGCATGAAATGTGTTGTGTGGACATGGACTTGTATGCAATGCATTTGTATGTAATACAAATAGTGTGTATGAATATGAGCATACATGTGCACAATGTATGTGTTTGCAATGTATGCAATGTGCATATGTAATGCATATAGGTATGCATAATGCAACACATATGTGTTGTCATGTCACTTTCACAACTTTCTCCCACAAGGTCTCTACATTAGTATGTGCAATGTGTGTGTGTATAGTTATGTATGCTATTACCAATGTGTGTGTGTAACACTGCAATTATATACAATATGCATTGTGCATATATGTGCATTGTGTTACATATAAGCACACATTACTACACATGATTTGTGATGTGTAATATGTATGTGTATGCTTTATGCAATTCATTTATTATAATATATATATGTAAGTGCAATTTGTATGAAATATGCATATGCATGTGGTGTATGCAATACACATGTTTAAACTACATGTGTGTGTATGATTTGTACATGTATGTGCATGTTGCCACAACGTATGTTTAAATGTATGTGTCATGTTGTATGATGCATCATGCATAATCATTAATTTATGTGGAACTGACCAATCGATAATATGTGATATGGTCACGGTTTTGTAGTGTAGTGGTAAGCACTTTGGATAGTATCAAGACCCAAAGATTGCTTGGCATTAACCCTTGAAAATTGGGGAATTAAGAGTGTCATGAGGGTTTGTGAGTTGTTCTTTTGAAATTATAAGCCTAATGGAAGAGTAGGTAGATTATTGAACTTCCTCAAAAAAGAATATGTGGTATTATGTTTTGAATTGTAATAATGAATGTAGAATGCATAACTATTATAACTTTTGTGCAACAACATTATCATTTATGGTCTACTATTTTAATGTCTCAAGCATTGATTTTTGGATTGATTTTGAAGGCATGTGTGCTCACTACAAAGCGGGGAGGGGGTCATCAAGGGATGTAGGGAAGGGGACTACTAGTCATAGTGTAAAAAATTCGCGAATTAATAGTCAGAATAAAATTCGAAAAATTCTCTAACGAATTAATTCGCTGAGAGCGAATTTTACACATTTTTTGGTACGAATTTTTCGATAAAATTTACTTCATGAATCATACCCTTGGTATTCACTTTGTTACCAAGTTTGTTTTTTTTTAGCTTTATGATGATGATTTCTTGAAGTTTACTAATCATTACTGTCATGGGTTTGAGATTTACATATATTTTATATGTAAGAAAATAAAATTCTCTCTAGATGGATAAAATTCTCGAATTTTATTTTGGGTTTGAACGAACTAAACGAATTAAACGAATAATTCCCGAATTAATTCTCACGAATTAATTCTCTCGTTCGTACTATGCTACTAGTCCAGGTGATGATCAGACTAGGTTACTAGTATGACATGTAGATTTCATCTTTGGAATTGGGTGGGTAAAGGAAAAATATTTACTTGCAAATTTTAACGCACACGAAACTTGTTTGGCCTGTCCATCTTGTTCTTTGGAGTGGGTGGGTATGTAATAAAGTTGAAAAAGACGCGTTTTTTACTCCAAATAAAGAACATTTAGAACTCTGGGATGTACTAAACGATCTTATAAGTGTTTTAATCACCTTCCAATTGTTTCTTTCTATGGACGATCTTGCTATGTGTTTTTTTCCCTACCTTTACCCATGAGTGATGTTTGGAGTTTCTTATATTTTATTAGCTCACATGAGCATCAAGAGCGCACCCTTGAGCATCCTTCTTCCCTTGAGTGTTCATCCTTCATACCCACTCCTTCAAGCTAAGTCCTATTTGAATTTTGGAACAAACTTGGTCATATACAGAGAGAGACCCATGAGCTTGTTTCCACATTCCATTAGCTTCAAGCCTCCACTAGTTTTCATAATTGGTAGAACTTCCGATCTTCATAACCATGTGAGAATTACTAGCCTCTCGTGTTGGCAATGCAATTATTGCATGTGTATTCATGATGGTTCATCATATTACATCAAGTATTTTATGTGTTTTTTAGTACTAGATAGGTAAAGGACCATAGTATATACAATGTTCATTGTTTAGTCTGGCCACTTGTGAGCTCCCATTTATGATTTAATCGTCTATGATGGTGTTTATTTAATCCTGATTGATGTCAAGGTTTACCATCTATGTAATATGATTTGATTCTTGAATCTATTTATGTTGGTTATTTAATATTGATTGTGGAATCTTGAACAAAGATTTTTGTATTTTCATTTTGATGATGATTGATGTATGAATGTTTGATGATCGTTGATGGACCATAGTATATACCAGGGTTGGTTCCTGACGCGTGAGGAACCCCCTTACCTGTCTTTACTGACTCCGTTCCTGACGGCCACGTCAGGAACCATTCCTGACCGTGCTTTTTTTTGCCCAGCAATCTTTCAGATATGCACGAGAGTTGGACCATTTTCTGGTTGTTTTCCAGTTGCAGGGCTAAAGTGTTTGTGTGCTGCCCTTCTAGCCTCTATGCGATGCCATCTTGCATCTAGTCTAATATCAGAAAACATGACCAGCTTGTCCTTGTCCAGGTGTTGCTCGTCCAGCTGCAGCTTATACAACAGCCTATACAGCAGTTTATACATATGAAGACTAAGTCTGTGCAGCTGATACTCATGAGAAGCTAGAGATATCAGATGACTGCTGGCATTTATTATTATATGATATAAATTCGAATCAGATACATCTGGTTTGAGTCATGATGATAGCTTCAGCTTCCAAGTAGAGAAACAGCAAGTGTTGTAGCACCATCTTCAATTAGTTGAGGGATCAGTATGCCTTTCAAAGCTTCCTTGGCTGATGGTTTTGTATATGCAAGCTGTGCAAAGAAACATGCTGCCATAGTAAAGATCATCAAAGCAACAAGAAACTTCAGCTTGCTCAAGCATCAACTAACAAAAGCTATGAAATCAATTCTACAAGTCAACAAGAGCTGTTTATTATGCCATATTGTTGCAATGCTACGAAGACAAGAGTGTAAGAACATTTGTTAAGACTAGAATATTGAACAACAAAGTTCAAAGAAAATGTAGTAAAAGAAACAAAAATACCAAATTTCCCCGGTATAAGAAACAACTTCAAGGAACATAAATGAAGAAGAGTTCCTGCAAGCTGCAATAAGCCCAAAAATTTCAGATGCAAACTTCTTTCAGATAGTATTATCATTATACATATATGATATTGATATAATATACTGCATACATTACACAATACACTTCAACATAATGATAGTGATATTCATATATATTGATAATGACTTTTCTTTATACATAATGATAATACAGATGTTGTGTGTTAATATTAAGTAATTATGATGTTTTCTTAATGTCTTATGTTTATGAATATGTGTGCACAAAAATAGTACACACACACATACATACATACATACATAGATACATATACACACACATACACACACACACATATACATATATATATGTGTGTGTGTATATATATATATATATATATATATATATATATATATATATATATATATATATATATATATATATACACACACACACACACACACACACACACACACACACACACACACACACACACACACATATACATATATAGTTTTCTAATTTTTTAATTAAAAAAAATGGCCACGTCGGAAAACGTCAAAAACGTTTTATTGTACCTGTCAGAGGTCGGCTAAACGTCAGAAGTCAGAAGTAAAAAAAACATCAGTAACAACCATGGATGCACATATTGTTACCCATGCTTTGACT
>CM035432.1:68795005-68917505 GCA_020310875.1 Ceratopteris richardii | reverse complement strand
ACACACACACACACACACACACACGTGCGTGCGTGAGCGCGTGCACACACACACATGCGCACACACATATGCACACACACATGTGAAACATGGACATGCACATGTATGTAGTTTATTTATTTATTTATAGCTCATGTATACTTGTTTGTTTAGTATATTTATTTATTTATGGCTCACTTACAATTGTTTCCTTTGTTGGTCATTATTTGTTCATATTCTTCTATTCTATCTTTATCTTTTTCTGTTTTTGGTGCTGTGTTTTTATGTTTCTAAACTCTAGTTTGTAAGGTCAGTTGAAGCTGAACTCATCAAGGCATATGCATGAAGAAATCAATTTTTTCTCGATCTTGCTGCTTCGTGCAGGTTTTATGGATGGGCTCAGGCTCTCATATGGATTTGTATAATCTGTCAAATTCTTCAGTGTTTGTAGATGCAACTTTTCCACATATTTTGCATATAAGCTTTTTTATCACTAGTAAGTTAAATGGTTGATATAACTGCAAGAATTATGAAATGATTGTGGTGGTACTTTTGAGCGGACTGTGGAATCAGAACAAGGTAAATGGCAAGCCATTTTTGATGTAGATAGAGTTTGTTGTCTTCTGGGAAGAGTGAAATAGTTTTTATGCTGGGATTCCTGTCGTTTTGATTTTTCTTTGGTCAGTTTCCCTTTTGTGTAAGCAAGCATGCTGTGTTGTGTCAGTTCGAATGTCAGAGTTCCAAATAAATGCGTGCTGCTTTTCAGTTTGTATTTGCAAAGAAAGAGGAAGAAACCATCTAAGAAAATTTGTCTTGTTCATGCAGGCTGAAGATCTGCATCAATGGTGTCTCCTGAATCCTATCAACTTGTTTCTGGGGATGAGTTACATGGAGTGCAAGGTAAAGACATTGATAGGAGTTATTTAAATCTGCCCATTGTGCCAACAAACAAGAGCATAGGTTGGGAAAGTGTCAATGAACTGGAATTACTGAATTCAGCTGGTGGTAGTTTTCAAGGAACAAGATTGCCTTCAAGTGGTCGTGTGCCATTTTCTAATGGCCTAGGTGGCCTGTCATCAGGTCATCATATGGATAGCAGGGATGCTCAAATGGCAGCCTATCTTTCTGGTTCTGGTTCCAATTTTCAAGCACAGTCGATACAAACACTTCACCTTATGAATCCTTCCTACTCAGCATGTGCAGATGGTCTCTCACATGCAGAGAGCATGGTTCTTGTTGATCCATCTGCATCAAGTATTGGGCTGAGCAACCATTTGAATAATCAAAGTCAGCTGCAACCTCATTACTTTGGTTTTTCATCATCATCTTCACTGCCACATGATTCTGCAGCACGTCAATTCCCAACAACTACCTCGTACAGTTCTGGTTTGGTGACTCAGTCCAATTCTCAGCAAGCAAGCCTATTTTCGAATCGACTTGGAAGCAACACATGGGCCTCAGTAAATGAGCTCTCATTTTTACCTGTGAGTGACTCCGCTCGATTCATGCAGCCATTGGCTGCCAGGCTGGCATGCATGGAGCCAGGACAGCAGCAGTCAAATGCAAGTGTTAATCATTGGGTAGGAAGGCCTCATCAGGCAACCCATGATGACCATCAAAGTTTGCTTCAACACAGTACTGGCTTAGGCCTAACTACAGACAAGCCTCAAGGTTCACCAGGTTTCAATCAATGCCTCTCCTTGTCTCTTTCAGCACATGACAACTCCTTGCAGCTGCAATGCTATGGAATGCAAGAAACTGGGGAAGTGTTGAACAATTGTCAAGGGTTTCTTCAAAGGGCTGCTGAAGATGGAAGAAGGGATGATGTATCCTCTAGGAGTTGGGCAGGGCATTCAAGTCAATTGAGGGTAACTTCTAGTAGCAACCAACTATCAGCTTCATGTCAACCTCCTGGACTGGATTCAACAGGTAGACAGTTTCATTTAGAGGCTACAGTTCCAGCTGTTCCTAGTATTCGAGGATACCTGACTAATTCAAAGTATTTGAGGGTGGCACAGCTACTCTTAGAAGAAGTTGTTAATATTGGTTGTGGACTGAGGAACAGCTCTAAACATACAAAGTTACAGCCATTGGTGTGTACCAGTACTCTTCTGGATCATCCATCTGTGAAAGACGAAATTGCATCCATGGAAATAATTCCTACCTCAAAAAATGAAGTGACATGCACTGTCCCAATAACACACAAGAATCTCACGTCTGGTGCTTCAGAGAGCAACTTGGCTGTTAATGAGTGTGCTTTGCAGGAGAATCAAGAGCTACAATTGAAAAAGGCAAAGTTGGTAGCAATGCTTGATGAGGTGTTCATTAATTCGAGCTTCTTTATCCCTAAGTGATCTATACTTTGTTTTTCTAGTTATGATGGAGTGTACTTTTGCTCATTGCTAGCTCAAACTTGACTCAAACATCTTGCCAAATTGGAGTATGTAACGACTTTGACTTGATGTGGCTCTTTGGCAGGTGGACAGGAGATATAAACTTTATTTCAGTCAAATGGAAGCTGTTGTGAATACATTTGAATCTGCAGCAGGCCTTGGTGCAGCGAAGACGTACACTGCTTTAGCTCTTCAAACCATCTCAAAACATTTTCGTGGTTTGAGGGATGCAATAGGAAGCCAGATTCGGGCAGCAAGTAGAGCCCTCGGCCAAGAAGATTCAACACTGGGATTCGGGAGATTGCGCTATGTTGATCAACAGCTATGCCAGCCTAGGACCTTTCAGCAGCTGGGGATGATGCAGCAACACGCATGGCGGCCTCAAAGGGGCCTACCTGAGCGATCTGTCTCAGTCCTAAGGGCATGGTTGTTTGATCATTTCCTGCATCCGTAAGTTCTCATCTGTGTATATCTTCTGATGGCTAGGTCTCGGCATCTTGTTATAACTCCTCTCTTGTGCTTCAGCTATCCAAAGGATGCAGATAAGCACATGCTGGCAGAACAGACAGGTCTCACAAGGAACCAAGTGAGCTTCATAATTTCAGCAACATGTGTATTTTTTATATTTTTTTGTCTGGTTGATGACCTATGACTTTTTATACTTTCGAGCTATGTTAGTTGACTGGAGCACACTTTGAAGCAGTTGATTTCTTTGACATGGACTATGTGTGCCTGTAAAAACTAATGGTTTATTGCTGCTGATGCCTGTGAATGGGCTTGCAGGTATCGAACTGGTTCATAAATGCACGAGTAAGGCTTTGGAAACCTATGGTAGAAGAAATGTATCTCGAGGAGCTTAAGGAGGCTGAGACGGAGAAAGCATCTGCGGAGACATCTGCTGACCAGAAATCGAATACAGAGACAAGTGAGAATCATAAAAGTGGTATAAGCTTCATGGATGATCAGACTGGATTAGGAGTCCTCGATAGCAGCAATATACAGGGACGTGACGAAGTCGGCAGCAAGGACTCTGCTATCATGCAGCCCGATAGGCAGATGGCTCCTAGCTATCAACATATGGGCTCAAACATATTACAAGAGTCAGCCGGACCTGACAGTGGGGAAGCTCAATTACTGCAGGGTATAATAAAAGGAAGGAGTACTGCAGGTGGATTAGATTCTTATGACCAAGGATTCAAACAAGAGGAATATGGAAGAGACGAGGTACTTCATGGCCAAGACAGGCATCTTGGTGCTATCATAGCTAGGGAAATAAACCAGAATACTTTTGGTGGCATCCATGATCAAGGTGAAGGGTTTTCAGGTGTGCCAGGATACAACAGTGTCTCCTTGACACTTGGTTTGCAGCATTCAGATGGTCTTTCAGTCACAGGTGCCCAGCAGCAATATTATTTACAGCAGCAGCATGAAAATAGCCTTCAAAACAGTGGTGTTGGTGGTAGCTTCCTGACTGAGCTTGCAATGGCAGGATGCAGACGAAGACTTAATGAGGTTGAGGACTATTATACCTGCCTGGATACCACTAAGAACTATGAGACTTCCATTGGTGAAGCACAGAGTCGGAAGCGCTTTGCATCAAACTTGTACAACGAGAATTCTTAGTGATGAATATTAGAACTCCTATAAATTGCGGTATCTCTTGGCATTATGGCGATATCGGTAAAGATCCTCAGATCCTCAGATTTTGTACAAGTATAAATGTTCCTGGTTCATTTTTAAAGCATCTATAACAATGTCTCTCTCACTGTCACAGGGTTGTGTATCTGATCATCATTTTTAGTCTATAGCAATAGCACTCTCTGATCTTGCTAATGGCTATTGCTATGTCTGTAATAGAGGCTTACCATCCTTATGAGATGGTGAAGTTGTCAGTAATGTTTGATGGTATCTGGGGTCATATCAACTACAATGGCAATGGCATAAGTGACATCGTGATTTGAAGAGTTAAAATTGAAGGTACAAAAATGTCACGAGTGGGGTTGAGGTTAGAAGACATGATAATAAAATCATGCAATTCATCAACAAGCCTTGAGTAGATATTGGAGAACAACTGATCTCATCGTCTCGACAGGCTATGTGAATAACTTCAACAGCTCCAGAGATCTACTCTTTACTCACTACTGTGTTGGGGGCGATTTGTGGCAGTAATTTTGATATGCAGAATCTGAAACATACAGAAATGGAGTATTTATTTGTTTGGAGCCCTTTCACATCTATATGTAGACGCTTGGCTAACATTCATTGTATGTGTTATCGAGAAAACATCTTGAATAGCTGAAGCATGCCGAAGGATCCAAAGGTTGAGCGATCCATTGAAATGTTTGCTAGAATCCTCTCCTAGAGGTTTGTCGGAAGTGCTGGTAGAAGTCTTGGATATAGCAAGACTTGTTTGTAGAAGCTGTCTCCATCAAAGCTCATCCGGTTATCTGCACTATTACAAAAGCTAGCAAATGAAAACAAGGGCTTCAATGATTTGTGTACTTGTCTGATTGGCAATTTGAAACTCCCAATAATTCACAACACGGAGGTTTCTTTACTTGATGTTTGTTCCGGATGCTTCTTTCTCAGTGTATCACCATTCAAGGGTCTGTTTCGGTTTTGAGGGGATATTGTTTCATTTAAGAAGTGTAATAGAGTAGTGCTCTGAAGATTTGATTTGTTTGTAGTTTATTTTTAAATAACCTTTGCACTTACTATCTGGAAAGCATGGTGCCTATTGCTTAGATAGACTTGTATATTTGTGCTTTCCTAGTGCTTCTGTTCATGTTTTGGCAGGTAGCATCCTATGTGTGTAATTGATTTGGGCTGGACACTTTTTTAGTCTTTGGAGAAAGTAGAACTTAAAATCACTGCATGCCAGAGAAGATTGCCAAGTCAAAGATATTGTATAGTTGTTTTTATTTCTTGGAAGAGATCCGAACTTTACTCAAGGAAGCATAATTATACAGGGAAAACTTCAAGGAAGGGAGCAAAAAAGATGTCTAAATGTTTCTTTCATTTGTGGAAGCCTCAAGCTGTTTTAAGTAAAATAGTATTCCACGGCTGCCGCTTATGTTGGCTATTTTGAAACTTTTATTCCAGAGGGCATTAATCTGATCTCCTGTTGTATTCGATCGCAACATTTCTAGGAAGTTTTTTATGCAAATTGTATAGAAACCTATTTACCTTAGTCCCACTAGATCAAAGTGGGATACCCTGTTATGTCCTGCACAAGTCTCCCTATCATCATGAGAGAAAAGCCAACAAGAGAAACACCAATCTTTTGTAAGATGACAAAGAACTTACTAAGCATGAACGAATGTGTTTTGGTTGGTGAGGAACTTTGTAACAGTGAGTTGTGAAATGAGGGTCAGGCTATCACAGGTGTAGGAGCTGTTCTTTTTGGAATGAAGGTGCAACAGACTATAGGACATCCTACTGACATGATGTCTTATTTGGATTTCCTTAAAACTGTGCAGCTCAATGATGGACTTGGGCTCAAACGATGGATTTGCTTTCACAGAAGGTGGGGATTCATGGCTGTTGGGGATGAAGTGCTTGAGCAAGCTGACATAGAAGGATGCTACAAATTTTATTGTTAAGAGTCTTGGTGGGAATTAAACTGTACTTGCTTTGCAGAATAGTATATTACTTTTACAATTCTGTTTTGGACCTGGAATGTATGCAATTTCACAATGAATTGCATATTGACTATGACACAGGACTGTTGGTACATGCAAGGGATATGTGAGACTTGCAGGCCCGATGCAGTTTTGCTATATTGGCTGGCAGGATCACCATGATTTGGTTCCCCCATGAATGAAGAAATTATTAGTTAAAGTGGTTATTTGTTTAGAAGTTCACAGAGCAGGAGATTGTTGAGGAATGTGTATTGCTTGTTGACATTGAGCAAGAGGGCTTAGCTTTGCTGATCAAAGTTTTTCTGAGGAATTGAGCTTGCCTGCTTTGCGGCATGCAAAAGCTTGGTTGGTCTCTTGTTCACTTCCTATTGCTGATTGCGAAAGTGAGGAAAGTGAGAAAGGATTGTAGCATAACATCTAGGGATCCTATGTCGAGTCTGCTTGGCTTGAAATATGTCCTCCTTGGAGAGCAGGGCTGCAGAATTCAGCTGGTTTGTGTTGATTGATTAGCATATGCACTCCAAGGAGCAGCAGCACACACCCTTGTTACTTTGGTGAGATTGTGCCCCACATATATGAGAAAGCCTTATGAAGATTGATACTTTTTGTCTGTTGCCATTCCTCCACAGAAACATTGTAATTCTCCTAACGGTGGATATTTATTGAGGTGGGTAAGAGAGATACCTCAGCCTTCCAAGGAACTATTGTGGTTTTAAGGGCAGTTTAGCAGATGATTCAGTCCCAGATGGGAATATCTAACAGAGTTGGTTGGCTGTAGTTTATTTTATGATAGAATGAGAATGTGTGGTCTTAAGGGCAGTTAGTGGATGAGTTGGTCCCAGATAGGAATATCTAACAGAATTGGTTAGCTGTAGTTTATTTTATGATAGACTGAAAATGCAATTCCTACAGCAATTTTAGACCTTGAAAGGGGTTTCTTGCTCATTGACATATGCCTATCAAGCAATAGAGTAGGGGATGTCTTGGAGCCTTTCCCTTAAAAGCTTATGCAAAATCTTAGGGATGAAGTTAATGCTAAATGCATTTACAGTTGATTATAGGTAGCTGATGAGCCTAAGACTTTACTCATACAATAATTCAAAGATTGTCCATGATTTCATGTATCATCCTTCGAAACAAAAAAATCATGTGGAGTTGTGTTGACATCCGTCAGAAAAAAAAAATCATAATGTCGAGTTGTGTGTGTATGATTACTATTCTCTGCTTGCAACGGTCTTTTGTTTCTTATAGAGTTCATTCTTGAGCTTCTGAGTATCTTGAACTTATATCTATCCTTGATGATGGGGGATTTTGCATTGAATCATTATCATGAATGTTGAATATTGCAACATTGACATTTTCTAGCAAATCAGTGTAAATTTAGATCTTGCTGTTGTGCTTTCATGATTGGCATTGCTATTGGCGTGAAGCATTTCTCGTGATATTATGCTCCGATTACTGAATGACTTCAAAAAGTCTTTGTTGATGCTGGCTTATTGAAGTGTTGGGTGATTGACATACAATGAACTATGATTGCGAAAGTGATCAACTTACATTGTACGTAGTGGTGCCCCTTGCATAGGAGTCATGAAGATTGTCATCCTTTCTTTTTGTTTTCTTGTACCCTAACAAGATTGTCATCATCTCAATTTGGCTTTGTATCCTTCCTAGGTATATTGGTTAAGTGTGTTGAGGAATTACATCCTTTATTGCACTTTCGCAGGAAACAACACATATGATGTGAATTGCACTAGATTTTGGAATCGGGGCATCACAGATTAGCATCATCTTTGGAACATACAGAGTTCTTTACTTTTCATTTCTTAAAGGACCTCCCATTTGAAGATGACTAGGTTCTTTTTTGAGGAGATGATGGCAGAGTGTAGAGATGAGAGAGTCTTTGCAAAAAATTGCTTTAGACTTGCCTATTTGTTACTTGGATACACTATAATGGATTTCCTAAGCTTGCAAATGATCCATAGATATGACCATAGTTCTTTGGAGCAATGATTTCAAAAGTTTGTGTCAATACACACTAATTTTAGATTTTGAGCATGAAGAGAAAACCTTCTATTTATGAAAGAAGGCACTCAAAAAAATGCCGAGTGCTCTTAATCTTCTATGAGTTGAGCAAAATCCTTTTGCATAGCTTCTAATATGAAGGTAAATGAGCTATTCCAAGTTGCGTCTTGAATTTAGAATGCCTAGAATATGAACAACATACTTAAGTAGTCACAAGTGTGATCCTCGCATTTCAAGAAGAAGACAATGCATATACAAAGTCATAGAAATTGATTCATATCTCTGTGCACAGCTTTAATGATCAGATCCTTTCATACAAAAGCTCACAAGGATGTTACCTTCATACTCCACACGATTCACACATTGGACGAGAGAATGAGACCATAGGTTCATTTCGATGACTTTGAGATGTCAACATGCTTAATCAGTAGACAATCAGTTGTATACAATAGCTCAGGATGATGGTGAAACTTCAAGTATATGTATTAATATATAAAGTACAATGCTTGGAGGTGTTGGAGGACTTTTATGGCTACAAGTAAGCATAATAGACACCCTTGAAGTGTGTGAGAGGTCAATGTCTATCTGTGACTTCTTTATTGAAGTATATATAAGCTTTTTCCCACGATTCTATTTGGTAGGTGTTGATGATTCCATCAAAGATTCCAATCAAATTTTCAGCTACTTATCTGAATTTTGAATTCAAATATGACTCACAATTTTTCGCTTCATTTAGACTTGCCTTGAGATGCAACTTCTTTACAACCTTTTACAATAGGTAAAAGCAAGTTGAAGGTTTTCCTTAGGCATGCACTAAGGATAAATGTATATACATATATGTGATCCTCAAAGTCCAAAGTACTCTAGAGATATGGTCAAGCTCTTAGGCTTGCCATTTGTACCAACTCCTCCCCCTTAAGCCAAAGCTTTTGCAATCTCTTGAAGTCCAATCATTGATTTGAATTTGCTTGGCTTTACTCCGGCCAAAGCTTTTTTCATCATGATTGCACATCATTGTTGAATTGAGATGCATAAAAACTTAATTTCTTTGCTTGTGATCTTCTCCTTAACAAAGTGGTAATGGATCTCAATGTGTCTGGTCCTTGCATGGTAAATAGGGTTTGTTGCAAGATGTGAAGAGCTCATGTTATCATCAAAGATATGAGGAGTTGAAGTCTTGATTCTTAAATCAACATCTAGTGTCTTAATCCATATAGCCTCTTGAGTAGCATTAACCGATCCTTTGTATTCAATTTCTTGACCAATTTATATCATCTCGAGATACTTGAGTATCCTTTTGGTTGCCTCCATGTGTGGCTTTTTAGGTGAGTGCATAATTTTACTCAAAGCACTCACATTGTAGCTGATATCTACTCTTGTGAGAGTTGCATAATTGCAACTCCCAACTAGGTTTTGATATGTTGTCACATCTTCAATGAGTTCTCTTTCATGAGCACTCAATTTGGAATTCACTTCCAAAGGTGTTCTTGCAATCTTTGCATTTTCCATCTTGAACTTTGTAAGCATGTCTTTGATGTACTCTTTCTGATTTAAGATACGTACCATGCTTTGTATACACGACTTTCAATCCAAGAAAGTATGTTAGCTGCCTTAAATCACTTACCTTGAACTCTTCCTTCATTTGATCTTTGGTTCTTTTTATGCCTTCAACATCATTACCTGTTAGAATGATGTCATGTACCTATACACAAATACATGACTTCTCCATGTGATCTTTTAATGAGCAAAGAAGGATCCACCTTGTTCGCCACAAATCCTTTGTTTTATAAGTAATTAATGTATGATTCCAAGCCCTTGGGGTTTGCTTTAGCCCATATAGAGCTCTTCTTAATATGCAAACATACTCAGGATATTGTGAATCTTCAAAACTAGGAGGTTGAGCCACATATACCTTCTTTGAGATCCATATGTTCAAGAAAGCATTCTTGACATCCATTTGGTACATTTTCCAATTCTTGGCTGCTGTAATACTCATGAGTATTTTGATTGTAGGCATTTTTGCTATAGGAGACAAGGTCTCCTTATAATCAATACCTCAAGTTTGAGCATACCCCTTGGCTCCTAACCTAGCATTGTATCTGTTTATGGTTCCATCAAAGATCCTTTTTACCTTGTAGATCCATCTGGATCCAACCATCTCCATGGTTGAGGTCTTGGCCACCAAGTCCCAAGTGTTTTTCTCGTGTAGTGCTTCGATCTCTTCTTCCATGTCATGCTTCCACTATGGTTTCTTCTTGGCTTCCTCATAAGATGATGGCTCTTTAGTATGCATGTCTTGAGCCATGTATATAGAATGCATACTCATCAACAAGGTATCATATCCATAACTTTCGAGCTTCTTCTTTTCCCTTGTAGATCTTTTGATTGTTTGTTGAGATGATTCTACATCTCTTAATTCTTGCACTTTGGGTGTACCTTTGGAGTTCCAAAGCTTGGTCTCCCTTCTAGGTGTCTTCTAGCCATCCTCTGATTCACTTAATTCTTCAAGTGTATGTACAAATTTTGTTGATAGAGTTGGAAAATTATCCTCCAAGTCATAGGGCAAGTTGATTTTCTTGCAATCATCTTCAAACCAAGATTTATTTTCATCAAATACTACACCTCCACATACAATGAATCCTTTAGTGCTAGGATTATATATTCTACAACCCTTTTGATTTAGGTCATATTTTTCACATTTCTCTGCCTTGGGATCAAGTTTTCCTCTAATTATGAAGGTATATGTGCATATGCAATGCATCCAAATATCTTGCATTGATTCAAGCTTTGTCTTCTTTCACTCAAAGCTTCATAAGGTGGCAATGGATACGATCTCTGCCCGTAGATAATTGGGTAGCTTCTTCTCATTAAGCATTGACCTAGCACCATCTACAATGGTTCTATTCCTCCTTTTTGCTTTACTCTTTCACTTAGGTGTATATTTGATTGTAATCTCTCTTTTGATTCCTCTATCTTGTAAGAAAGAAACTCATGGGAGAAGTATTCTCCCTCTCCATCAGACGTTGGCCTCTTCAATATTCTACTTGTTTGATTTCTCTGAGTGCAAGGTACTTCTTGAAACAAGAAAACACTTCATCTATGCTTCATGAAATAGAATGTAGTCCATCTGCTACAATCATCAACAAAAGACACATAATCCCTTGACCGTGAGATAGATGGTTCCTTGCCTAGTCCCCAAACATCAATGTGGAGAAGCTCTAAGATGTCTCCATCTAACTATGAGACTTGCCAAATCGGCATGCACTACATTTGTAAATCATATGTTCCTTTGTGATATTTGATAGGCCATGTACAATTTGATCTTTACTATTTTGTTTGAAGGGCCACTCCAATGTGAGCTAACCCCTTGTGTCAAACTTGGAACTTTGATAGAGTTTGTGTACCATAATAGAACAATGCTATGTTCCTTGTGTCTTGGAGTTCAAAGGTCAATAATCTGCCTATTTTTTCACCTTTGTCAATCTTGTTGAGTCCTTGGTATGGATCTTCCACATAAGCTATATACTTTGTAAACCTCACCTGCAATCCTTTTTGCACAATGTGTCTTAAACATATTAAATTCTAGGTCATGTTAGGTACATAGAGAACTCAGCTCAATAAGTTCATATTACCATTCATAGTCATATTCATGAGTGGAAGTGAGTCTTCTTGTAATTGATCATCATTATAGTTGTTGTAATCTTTCTTTCCTTTGTTATCTCCTTGATAGTTATTGTTGAAGTTGTTATTGCCATGTATCCATGGTGGTTGTTATGTATGCCTCTAGGGGCTCCATATCCTCCTCTATTGTATCCTCTTCCTCTTTGATTCTTTGGGTTCTTGAAACAATGCTCAGTGATATGATTGGTAAGTCCACATATGGTAGAAGGTGAGGAGCTTGGAGATGTGTCACTACCTTGAATACCTACTCTCCCTCTTCCTCTAAAACTTCTCCCTCTACCTTTAAAGTTAGCTTAGGAGGTACTTGTGTCTTCATCAGACTTCTTCCTTTTTGTTTTAGCATCTTTACTTCTATCTTTATCAGTGTATATGACAAAGGATTGATTACCTTTTTGTGTTTATCCATTCTTCATAAGCGAGCTTCACGAGTTAAGAGTTGTACAATGTGTTGAAATCTGATACTTGCATGTCCATGTATAGATCCATGGCAGTGGTCAATGTTTCTCACATATCATTTGCTTTGATTCCATTGATGATTTGTTTAACTATTTGCTCTTCATCTATGATCTCTCCAATTCTTCTTAATTATTCAACCATGTCCTTTACCTCAGTGACAAATTTAGTGACATTTTTCTTATGTTGTTTCTTCAAGGGGGTGAACTCCATCCAAAATTGATTCTTCCTTGCATGAGTGTTTGAACAGAAGAATGCTTCAAGCACATCGCAACTCTCGTGTGAAGTTTTACAATCCCTAATGTGTGGAAGCAAGAAAGCAAAGAGAGAGTTTAAGATACATGATGTTGCCAAACCATCTTTTTCACACCATGCATTCAATCTCTCTTGTTCTTCTTGAGTTGCTTGTTCTTTGATCATTAGCATAGGCATCAACTCCATCTAGAGATGTATCCATAGAGACTTCTTCCTTGCAGATATGCTTCCATCCTTAGAGACCATGCGGAGTAGTTTCGATCCAATTTGTCAATTGAAAAAGAAAAACCATCACCCATAATGCATATATTACGATGAGGATCTGATAGCACTTTGAGGAGGTGATGGGAGAGTATAGAGATGAGAAGGTCTTTGCAAAAATATGCTCTAGACCTGCCTATTTCCTACTTGGACACACTAATAGACTTCTTAAGCTTGCAAATGATGCATAAATATGACCATAGTACTTTGGAGAATGATCTCAAAAATACTTTGGAGCAATGATCTCAAAAGTTTCAGTTAAGACAAACTATATTTTAGATCTTTTGTATACAGAGAAAACCTTCTATTTTTGGAATAAGGCACCCAAAAAATGTTCAATGCTTCCAACCTGCTATGAATTGAGAAAAATCCTTTTGCATGAATTCTAATAGGGAGGTAATTGAGATCTTACAAGTTATAACTTGAATTTAGAATGCTTAGAATGTGAGAAATATACTTAAGAAGTTACAAGTGTGATCCCAACATTTCAAGAAGAAGAAAATGCATATACACAATCATAGAGATCGATTCTTATCTCTACACATAGAGATTCAATGATTAAATCCTTTCATACACAATCTCACAGGGATGTTACCTTCATGATACATGTGTTCAATGAGAGATTCAATGATTAAATCCTTTCATACACAATCTCACATGGATGTTAGCTTCATGATACATGTGTTCAATTGAATGACTCTAAGAATTCAATTGACTTAAATAATAGACAATCAAAATTACACAATAGCTCAATATGATGATGAATGTTCAAGTATATGTAATAATATGTAAAGTAGAATGCTCGGAGGTGTTGGAGGACTTCTATGGCTAGGGGGTAAGCATTATAAACACTCTTGGAGTGTGTGAGAGCTAAGTGTCTATATCCAACTTGTTCATTGAAGTATATATAAGCCTTTTTTCATGATTATAGTTAATAGGTGTTGATGATTCTTCCAAAAATTCCAATCAACTTTGTTACTTATTAAAATTTTAAATTCAAATATGGATTGTGGCTTTTGGATCCTTCAAGGTTTACGTTCGTAGATCCTTGATTTGATTTTTCCACCCATATATTCTTGAAAATTGCAAACTCAGTTGGTTAGGAGTTTATGCATGGGACTAGCAAGGGCTGTATTTTTATTCATGTTCTTGTGGACATTTTGATCCTCGGTTCTAATGCACATGGATGCTATGTTAAGGGAGTTTACTTATCCTTCTCTTCATTCATTCCCCATACCTTGTTCTATATAGTTTTACCTCATTCTATGTCCTTTTTCGTACATGCCTTTCATTAATAGTGCTTCCATAGTACCTAGTGTAATGCATATCACTTAGAATTATCTTTACTTGAATATAAGAAGGGTCAATGATATTTACTCAATTGCTTTCCCTAAAGCAAATCAAATGTATTGGTTTACAATTATGCACCATCAAAGGAATGATAAAGTTCCATAATGAGTCAAATAAGCCTCAATGACCATAAGAAAATTTGAATGGATGTTTAGCCCAATGTTTAGAATGGGCCACCATTTTGAATTGTTCTTTACATTCCATGGACAAGGATCCAAGTGGAGAGAAAATGTATGTGTTGATAGAACATAAAGCTGGTGGGATTGGATCATTTGGGGGTTTCTTTTTTCCCCTTCAAATTAGAAAGGATTGAAAAATGTAAATCAATAGTATTAAAAAAGTATTGAAAATTATAAATATTTAATAAATCAAACATTCTTTATATGTCCAAAAAATGTGCACCTTGTTGACGGAACTTGTAATTCTCTAACTTAGCATGTGTTAGAGTGCAGTTCATTTAGATTGGGAGGTTCGTGTTTAGAGGAATTGGATGATTGATGAAAGGACAATTGCACAAATGAGAAATTACAATAGGGAGGGACATTCCTATCTCTACATGTTGGGGTAGAGATACTAACTACAATAGATGAAATGTGGGTGTTGATGAGAGGTATGGCTCACATGTTGCATCTACTATTGAGTCATGCAATTTGTCCTTGCCATGGTCTCTTGTTGGTCTTTTACAAGAGTCTCAAATATAGGTTTGGTAGTAAATTTGATAATGAAGGAAAGTAGGATCTTGAGGTACACTGTAGGGAGCATCTCATTTAGAATGTCTATGTTGACACCCCTTTTTTATGCTATTGATGTTTTTCCTCTAGATGGGAAAGTAAGCAAGGAGGAGGCCCCAATTGAAAGCCTAGATTCCTTTTGGATGTGGGCCATTTTCATATAAGGAGGGCCTCACTTCACCTCTTATCATTCACACAAGCACTACGATGAGACTCTCTCCTTGAGGTGCAACCTCCATGCTTCTTATGAAAGTTCTCATTTATTTATATTGTATTTTGGGCCTCCACAACTTGTTTTAAATTCTTTTGTACCTTGGATCATGTTTTTGAACATGATTGTAGACCATAGGTTGTTTTGCTAAAGAGTATATTCATTTTCATTCCCTCCATTCCCACCCTTCTTATGATTTGTTTCCCTTTTCTCTTTAGATCTTATCATTTTCATTCCTGTTAGCATATGTTCAATGTTGGAGATTGAGGTCACAGAAGCACATGAACAACACAAAGAAGAGAAAAAATCTTAGAACACAACACAATGCTAAATGTATTACCAAGTGAATCAAGTTCACACACATCACTACAAAAATATATCAACAAATCCCCCCTAGGCGTGACATAGTGAATAAGGAATTGACACTCATGTATGAGGAAGTGTCAAGCTATGTGGAAAGGGATCAATCCACAAAGGGAAGCAATCCGAAAGCCTTGCGGAAAGCTTCAAGATTATCCTTAGGCAAAGCCTTTTTGAAAAGGTCTCCGACATTATCCTGTGTGGGCACATATACAAAACTCATCTCTCCAGTAGAGAATATCTCTCTAACATAATGATAGTGCACCTCAATGAGCTTAGTGTGAGCATGGAGCACATCGTTCCTTACAACTCTCAATGTGATTTGACTATCAATGAAGGAGGTGGTGGCAAAAGACTGACCAACACCCAAATAACCCAAAAGGCATCTGAGCCACACACACTCAAAAATCACTGTGAAAGTGGCCTCATAATTAGCCTCACAACTAGAGGTAGCCACAGTAGGTTGTTTCTTGCTCAACCAACATATGCATGAGCTACCAAACATGAATAAAAAAACCATTGGTGGACACATGAGTATCATAGCAACTAGCCCACTCTGAGTCATAAAAAGCATGTAAATCTCATAGTAATGACCCCCCTTGGGATAAAACGATCCAAGTAGCTGGGTACCATTGAAGTAGCAAAATATTCCCTTAACCATTTGTGAATGCTTGACACCTAGGTAATGCATACACCTGCTCATCTCAGAGATGACAAACCGAATATCAAGATGATTTATGCATAAGTAAATCAAGCATTCAACAACTTGTTGATAGAGAACACCATTCAATGCATCTCTAGCATCATGAATACTCAATCCTTAAACTATTTCCATAGGAGCAACAATAGGTTTGCAATCTTCAAGGCCAAAATGATGCAATAACATGTCATTATATTTTGTTTGAGAAAAGCTATTCCCCCATCAAATCGCATAAATCAAATGCCCAAATAATGATGCAAGTTCCCCAAATCTAACATCTTGACACATGCAAATCACCCTTAAATTCAACAATATGCTTCTCATTAGGACGAGTGTGTTGATATCTTTTGGTAGTTTTGTCTATGAACACACTAGGACCGTCATGACACTTTTTTCCCTCTTTAGGAGGTTTTTTTCCCCGAATTTTATATAGGCCTATTGGCATAACGGGTTACTTACCTTTGTACATTCTAGTGGTAATACATTCAGTATTGTGTGTTGTGCTCCAAGCTTCTTCTTCTCCCTTGTGTTGTTCATGTGCTTCCGTAGACCTCGAACTCATACAATTGGTATTAGAGCAGGTCGTCGCTTCACCTAGGGTGTTGCACAAAATTTGGTGAGCATACTCAAGGTGATTAGGAGATCAAAACAGCTTTGCTATGTGGTGTTGAAATCGCGATGTCAGCTCGTTTCAGCCTCCGAATGCACTGTCATAGTGCTTGTGCAAACAATTTCATCTTTTTGTGCCAAAGATAAATACCCATTTCGGTTCGTCAGTATAAGCACCTTGAAGTCGGCTACATGTTTAACAGAACTCATTAGGGTAGTTTTGTTCAACTTTTTTAGATACAATCATTTTTTTGCATTAGGGTATTTTAGTCAGTGGCCATGACTGAAAGTAGTGATGTATTCCGCATGTTGGCTGTTGAGGATAAGTTGGACGATACCAATTACCCATTGTGGGCTTATATGATGTATCATGTATTGGTTGTAAAAAGAATGTGGAATATTGTGTAGGGTGCTGAAAAATGTCTTATTTCACTTGCAAACAAAGTTATTGAAGGTGATGCAGATGGCATTGAAGATGGTGATATACTTCATCTTCCTATTTGTGTTGCGGTTCCTACTGCACCTAGTATATAGAAAATTTGTTAAGATGACAGGGATGCTCAGGCACATGCATTGATAGCCTTGTCTCACAAACGTACCATTATTCCTCACATTCGTTCTTGTAGAACAACTAAGGATTCTTGGGATCCACTTTATACCAGGCAAGGAATGAGGCTCGTGTTGCTTACCTCCGAAAATATTTGGAGGATGAACACATTAATGAAGATGATTCCATGGACAATTTTTTGACAAAGATCAAAGATTTGAAAGAACAATTGATTTCTGTTGATGAAGTCTTTTTGGACATTTCACTTATTCATACTATTTTAAATGGTCTTCTTGATTCATATCAGACTTTTGCTTCCACTCTTCATTTGATGATGAAAGGAAATCCAAATGCCTTAACATTTGAGGAGTTAGTCTCTGTTCTATTCCACAAACATCAGTCTAGGTAGAATAGGTCCATTATGCATGCTGCAAATCAAGCTTTCCTAGCTAGTCAGAAGGGCAAAGGTAAATGGAGCTCTTCTACTAGTAAGCAAAAATTTTCTCATTCTGTACAATTGAAGAAGGAAGACACAGAAGAGAAGAAAATGAAAGAATAGAAATTGTTTTGCAAATATTGTAAAGCAAATGATCATGTAATAAAGAGCTATTGAAAATTGGCTACTAAAGAGGCAAGGAAGAAAAAGGCTAGAATGGTTGTTGTAAAGGCCTCTACACCAAAAACAAAGTCTGCTTATCTAGTGGAGAATCAAGAATGGGCATTTAATACTGTTTGCAATTTAGACCCATCTTCTCCTAAACACTATATGTGTATAGTGGACTCACATGTTTGATACTTTGATAGTGGGGCAACCAAACCTATTACCTCACAATGCAGATTCTTCACTTTACTTGAACCTGCCCGTATAGGGAATATTGTCAGATGCGCAAACAACTCCTCTTATCCTATCATGGGAGTTGGTAAGATCATTCTGACTACTATTTATGGTAGTTCTTTTACATTGTTGGATGCTTTATTTGTGCAAGGGATCAAGAAGAATCTGTTATCAATTTTAGCTTTAGACAAGATTGGCTTGGTTGTGAAATTTGTTAATGACAGATGTACACTTCATGATCTGTCAAATGGGGACATGATTATTGCTTCTAGCATTTTATGTCATGGGCTATATAAGCTCATAGACTATGAAAAATGTGTGCATGATTTTGCATGTTTAGTATATGATTCTCAACCTATGTCAGATGCAAAGCTTTGGCATGCATGCTTTGGTCATTTGAATTTTGCTAGTTTGCTATGCCTACAGAAATCTGAAATGGTGTCCTCTTCGCCTAAACTTGAGCCACCTGGTAAACATGTCTGTGAAGGCTGTATTTTGGGAAAAATGCAATGTTCCCCCTTCCCAAAAGACGGTTCAGTTCGAGCTACTCAAAAATTACAGCTTGTTCACAATGATGTCTGTGGTCCTATGCAAGCACCCTCTTTTGGGAACTATCTTTACTTTGTGAATTTCATCAATGATTTTTAGAGGCATCCATGGAAGCAAAGTCTGAAATGTCTATGTGCTTCAAACAATTTTTTGGTTTTGGCTGAAAATCTATCAGCATGTAAAATGGGAACCCTCCGTTATGATGGAGGGGGGAATATATGTCTTCTAATTTAATGCTTTATGGCTGAACCTGGGATAAAACATCAGTGTACAATGCCATATACACCTCAACAGAATGGAGTTGCTCAACGGAAGAACATGTCACTCATGGAGATGTCGAGGTGTATGGTCAAAAGTCAGATTTTACCACATAGTTTTTGGCTTGATGCTGTCATGTGTGCAACATATATACTTAACAGTTTTCCCACTAAAGCATTATAGTCTATCACTCCATATGAGGCTTAGCATGGTCGTAAGCCATTTGTTGCTCACTTGCGTGTTTTTGGGTGTTTGGCATATGCATTAGTGCTTGAACAACAATGCAGGAAATTGGATGATAAAGTAGTGAAATGTATTTTTGTTGGGTACAGTTTTAAAAGAAAAGGCTATCATCTGTATCATGCATAGACTAAATGCATTTTGGTTAGCCGTGATGTTTTTGTGGAAGATGCTATTCAGCCACGACTTTCATGTACTACGGAGACATTTGTTAGCTCCAAAGACATGTATGATACTTTGCTGCCTCTTTTTATAGGTGGACAGTCTAATGCTGGTCCTAATGAGGCAACTTCTTAGCCTTTATAGGTTTCATGTGATGATGCGAAATGATTTGATGTAGATTTACATGATGCACTTATGGATGAGAGAGTTGATATTGAGAAGGCAAGAAAAATACTGAAATGGCTGGTGCAGACTTTGTATGACAACAAATAAGACACACATCTATCATATCATACTCATTCAGGCTCTCATAGTGCCTCTTTTGCATCAGATTGCTATGCTATGGCTGCCTCTAGTCTTTTTGATTAGAATGAGCTTGTTTCGTTTGATGAAGCACAAAATTCTGAAAATTGGATGGCTGCTATGCAATCTGAAGGTGATGCTATAATGAAGAATGGGACTTGGTCTTTGTGTGACTTGTATCTTGGCAAGAAGGCCATTGACACTAAGTGGGTATACAAGCTGAAGCATAAGCTTGATGGAACAATTGACACGTATAAGGATAGGCTTGTTGCAAAGCGTTATGCTCAAGAAAGAGGAATTGGTTTTAATGTGACCTTTGCTCCTACTTGCCCAATGACTATTGTTCATAGCATTTGTGTACTTGCAGCTCATCATGGTTGGAATGTACATGAGTTGGGCATTAAAGTTGCATTTTTGAATGGGGATTTGCATGAAGAAGTGTATGTTTTGTTGGTGCATGACAATCATCAATTGAAGAATTATGGAGGAATGAAATCAAGGAGTCAAGAAGAAAACAAAGTCAGATGGTTGAATGAAGGACATGTTCAGAAAATCCAAAGATATGTACACATATGTACATTAGCTGACTTATATCTTTGTTTAGTCATACACTTGTATATATTCATATATAAATATGTTGGAAAATGTCGGGAAAAGTGAGCAGAAGAAGATTAGAGAATAGGGAGAGAGAAATTAGTGTCATTAGACACATTGAAAGTGAGTGAATCATCTATCCTCACTTGTATGTAAATTTTCTGAAGAAATCGAGAAACTTGCGCCCGATGTTTAGCAGTCTGCTCCTTCTGTGTTTAATCTTTTGAGAAATCCTTCTGCACGTGTCTAAGTCCATAGCTAATCTATCTATGGCTAGAATTTGAGAGGTTAATTGAAATCAGGCTGAGAGAATTTTGATTAGGAACATTCATATGTAAGAATGTTCTAAGAGTCGTAAAATCTGGCGCACATTTCATCTTCAATGAAATGATCATTGCTCAGTCCACAGTGTAAAGTTTTACACAAGTGAGGGCTTAAAATCTAAGTTGGAAGGTAAGCCATCTATGGCTAAAAGATCTTGATCAAACGGGATTTACTTTGGGAGAACCAGTGCTAAGAAGTTGCAGGTGTCAAAGTCGCCATTGCAGAGAAGCTCTTTCAGACATAGGTAAAGTGTTTCACACATTTCTCAGTATGTACTCAATCTTTTTGAGAGATTTAACTTGGCAAAGCTGCGCAACCTTAAGGCGAAGTGTTGTGCAAAGTTTTATCAAAAACTTTACAGGATTGATTAGTCAATGAGTGATTAATCTGCAGCAGACTTTTCTGAAGAAGCTGAATTTTTCAGAATAATCAATTTTCTGATAAATTGGTGAAAGTTCTCTAAGTTTGATGGAGTCTAAGGTTAATCTTGATATAGAGGTGATCTAAATTCAAGGTTAACTTGTTCTTTTGGAGATTAACACTCTCCATCAGTGGTATCAGAGCAGGTTGTGTCAAAATTGAAGTGAAGGAGACTCCAACTACTGCAGAAATACAAATCTTTACATCTCGAAGGTGCAAAAGGTTAAAGTGTGAAGAAAGATTGAAGGAAGACATACAAAGAGTATCAAAAGGATCAGAAGGAGCAACATTCGAAGTAAAGGTACATTCATTATCTGTAAAGGTTAAAGATTTGGAAATACAGGTGAAGCAAGGATGGGAGATAGTCTCCAAATTGAGAAGCTGGATAGAGAGAACTATCCTGCATGGTCTATGAGGATGGAAGCTCATCTTATGAGCAAAGATTTGATAGCCTACATTACAGGTGAAGAAGAGAAGCCTAAATTCAGAGATCCTAGTGTTCCAACTAGGGAAGAATTGTCAGATCTAAAGAATTGGATGAAGAAGGATGCTCAAGCAAGAAGTATCATCTACATGGCAGTCAATGACTATTTGCTTCCTCACATTAGAGGACTTGAAAGTGCATGTGACATTTGGAATGCTTTGGAAGAGCATTTCCAAAATACAACCAAATCAAGGAAAGCTTCACTATGGGCAGAGTTTACTACTTTTAAGAAGAAGGCCTCACAATCAATCTCTGATTATGTGACAAAGATGAAGGACATTGTAGACTCTCTAGGTGCAGTGGATGAAGATATTGAAGAAGACAAATTGGTAAGACAAATACTCACAGGGCTAAGAGGAGATGAGAAGTGGAAGCCCTTCATTTTATCTACAGAACTTTCATTAGATCATTTTACTCCTGATTTGAATCAATTGTTAGGACATATGCTAACTTTTGAGAATGATATCAAAGGAGATGTTGATAAGAGTGCAGGTCATGCAATGTATTCTAAAGACAAGAAGAAAGCTAACAAAGGAAAGCAACAATCAGGTGAAGAAGAAGGTACTTCAAACCAAGCAAACTTCATAAGAGGAAGAGGAAATGGTAGAAGTAGAGGAAGAGGCAGAAACAACAAAGAGAATGCAAGAGCTTGTTGGATATGTGGTAAGACCAATCATATATCTCATGATTGTTGGCATAATAATCAAAACAATGGTAATTATCAGAACTTTAATCAAAGAGCAAGAGGTGGTAGATTTCAGAGAGGAAACTTCAGAGGTAGAGGTGGTAGGAATTCTTTTGGAAGAGGTGGAGGAAGAAGCTTCCAAAATCAATCCTATAATAACACCTACTACAACTATGCATCAGATAAAAAAGAGGACTCGACTCTCATTATGAATACTTGTGAAACCTCACATGAGGACATGAGAGTGTTTTATATTGATTCAGGATGTATTAATCATTTGAGTGGAAATATTGCTTTGATGACTGACCTAGATCATAATGCAATTAATCATACAGTTCAGACAGGTGATAATACAAAGCATAAGGTAAAGTCAATTGGTTCAGTTAAAGCTAAGGATGGGAGCACTCTTCTGAGTAAGGTTCTTTATGTTCCCACAATTCCAAAGAATTTGATCAGTGTAGGTCAAATTGTGGAAAAAGGATATGAGGTAAGGTTTACCAATGATGGAGTTTATGTTGAAGACCCTAGTCAAGGGTATAAACAGGTTGTTACAGGAAAGAAAGAAGGAAGGCTTTTCACATTGAAGGTACAAGGAAATGTTGGACATGCTATGTTCACATATGGAGAGCAAAAGGTGTCAGAATTGGATCTTTGGCACAAAAGACTTGGACACTTTAATGAAAGAGGTATTAAAGAAATGATTAACAATGATTCAGTGCTTGGATTGCCTAACATTGCAGGTCAACACATGACATACAGATGTGAGGCATGTCAATTAGGTAAGGCTCATAAGGAATCCTACTCCAAGCATGGGTTTATGTATTCAGAAAGACTTGAATTGGTGCATACAGATGTGTGGGGTCCTTCAAAGGACTTTAGTATAAATGGTTCAAGATATTATGTCATATATGTTGATGATGCTACCAGGTGGATCACAATTTATGTGATTAAAGAAAAGTCAGAAGTGTTTAATACATTTAAACACTATCATGCATATGCAGAAAGGATTACAGGTCAAAAATTAAAGAGACTAAGGTCAGATGGAGGGGGAGAGTATTTTTCAAATGAGTTCAATGATTATTTGTGGAATGCAGGTATAAAGAGAGAAGTTACTTGCAGGTATTCTCCTCAACAAAATGGGGTAACAGAAAGAAGAAATAGGACTCTTGTTGAGTTTGCAAGGTCCATGATGAAAGAGAAGAATTGTCCAAATTATTTGTGGGCAGAGGCTGTAAATACAGCTACATACTTGGTCAATAGATTGCCTTGTAAAGCTTTGCAGGACATGACACCATATGAAGCTTGGTGGGGTAAGAAACCTACCTTAGATCATTGCAGAATATTTGGATGCTTGGCATATGCATATGTGCCATCTCAATTGAGGCATAAGTTGGAGCCTAAGGCAGAAAAGTATGTATTCATTGGTTATGATGATAAGCAAATGGGATACAGGTTGTGGAGTCCATCCACAAAGCAATTTATTGTATCCAAGGATGTTACATTTGATGAGCAAGGTACTTGGTATGCAGGTAAATATAATATACATGCAGATGATGAAGAAGTAGTGGATCAAAGAAAAGGTAAAGCAAAGATTCAATTACTTGATGAAAGTGAGAACAATGAAGTGCAGGTTGAAGTTGAAGAGAGGCCAAGGTTTGATCCAGAATGTGATGAACCAAAAACTTCAAGAAGTGCAGAAGTTAGAAGGTCATCTAGGCACAAATGGCAACCCACAAGGTATAGCTATGATACTTCATTCTTAACTACTAAAGATTATGCTTATTTGGTAAAAGCAGATGAAGACCCTTCTACATATGAAGAGGCCAAAGGGAAGAAGAATTGGGAAGATGCTATGCAAGAGGAGTATGATGCATTGATAGAGAATCAAACATGGGATTTGGTTCCTAAACCTAATAGTCAGAAAATCATTGGTTGTAAGTGGGTTTACAAGACTAAAAGATTTGCAGATGGAAGTGTGTCTAGGTACAAAGCTAGACTTGTTGTGAAAGGGTATGCACAGACATATGGAGTGGACTATGATGAGACTTATAGTCCTGTGGCAAAGATGACAACCATCAGGACACTCATAGCAATTGCTGCTTGCAAAGGTTGGAAGTTATCTCAATTAGATGTAAAAAATGCTTTCTTGAATGGTTACATTTCAGATGAAGTCTACATGGAGCAACCAGATGGGTTCAAAGATCAAGTGAGTCCAAATTATGTGTGTAAGCTCAAGAGAGCTTTGTATGGGTTGAAGCAAGCCCCAAGGGCATGGAATTATAGGCTTGTAAAATTCTTGAATGATCTTGGATTTCAAGCATCAAAGGCAGACAGTAGCTTGCTAGTCAAAGCAAGTGAAGATGGGTTCATTTATGTATGTATTTATGTTGATGACATAATACTTACAGGAACAGATGATAAGGGAATACAAATGATCAAGAAGCAGATGGAGAAAGAGTTTAAAATCAGTGATTTGGGGAACCTATCATTCTTCTTGGGAATGGAGATCTCTTATACTCAACATGGAGTATATGTGACCCAAGAAAGGTATCTTAAAAATTTGCTAACCAAATTTAAAATGGAAGATTGCAGGGTTGCACCTACACCTTTGGAAGTGAACCATAAATTGTCTAGGTTTGGAGGAGAAGAGTTCAAAAATATGAAACTCTATCAAAGTTTGGTTGGTAGCTTGATCTATGCTACATTGACAAGGCCTGATTTATCATATGCAGTTGGTGTGCTTTCACAATTTATGCATTGTCCTAGAAAGGAACATTGGATTGCAGGACAAAGAGTACTTAGGTACATCAAGGGTACACTCAGAGAAGGGTTGTACTATGGATTTACTTCTGATACAAGAGTGAAGATATATAGTGATGCAGATTGGGCAGGTAATGTGGATGATAGAAGATCAACACATGGATACTTGTGCTATGTAGGAGACAAATTGATTTCATGGTGTTCCAAGAAGCAAGATACAGTTGCTTTGTCATCTACAGAAGCAGAATATAAAGGTATGGTGGAAGCTGCAAAAGAGGTAATATGGCTAAAGACACTTTTGAAAGTTTTTGATGTGATTCAGAGTACTCCTATTATTTGTGGAGACAATATGAGTTCATTATACTTGGCAGCTAATCCTGTATTTCATGCTAGAACTAAGCATATTGAAATACAGTATCATTTTCTGAGAGAGAAGGTCATTGAGAAGGAGATTGAAGTCATACACACTCCCACAAAAGATCAAGTTGCAGATATGATGACAAAAAGTCTAGATGGACCAAAACTACAAAGATTCAAGGATATGGCTGGAGTAAAGAAGATAGAGAAGAACCTCAATTAATGATTGAGGGGGAGCTGTTGGTGCATGACAATCATCAATTGAAGAATTATGGAGGAATGAAATCAAGGAGTCAAGAAGAAAACAAAGTCAGATGGTTGAATGAAGGACATGTTCAGAAAATCCAAAGATATGTACACATATGTACATTAGCTGACTTATATCTTTGTTTAGTCATACACTTGTATATATTCATATATAAATATGATGGAAAATGTCGGGAAAAGTGAGCAGAAGAAGATTAGAGAATAGGGAGAGAGAAATTAGTGTCATTAGACACATTGAAAGTGAGTGAATCATCTATCCTCACTTGTATGTAAATTTTCTGAAGAAATCGAGAAACTTGCGCCCGATGTTTAGCAGTCTGCTCCTTCTGTGTTTAATCTTTTGAGAAATCCTTCTGCACGTGTCTAAGTCCATAGCTAATCTATCTATGTCTAGAATTTGAGAGGTTAATTGAAATCAGGCTGAGAGAATTTTGATTAGGAACATTCATATGTAAGAATGTTCTAAGAGTCGTAAAATCTGGCGCACATTTCATCTTCAATGAAATGATCATTGCTCAGTCCACAGTGTAAAGTTTTACACAAGTGAGGGCTTAAAATCTAAGTTGGAAGGTAAGCCATCTATGGCTAAAAGATCTTGATCAAACGGGATTTACTTTGGGAGAACCAGTGCTAAGAAGTTGCAGGTGTCAAAGTCGCCATTGCAGAGAAGCTCTTTCAGACATAGGTAAAGTGTTTCACACATTTCTCAGTATGTACTCAATCTTTTTGAGAGATTTAACTTGGCAAAGTTGCGCAACCTTAAGGCGAAGTGTTGTGCAAAGTTTTATAAAAAACTTTACAGGATTGATTAGTCAATGAGTGATTAATCTGCAGCAGACTTTTCTGAAGAAGCTGAATTTTTCAGAATAATCAATTTTCTGATAAATTGGTGAAAGTTCTCTAAGTTTGATGGAGTCTAAGGTTAATCTTGATATAGAGGTGATCTAAATTCAAGGTTAACTTGTTCTTTTGGAGATTAACACTCTCCATCATGTTTTTTAGCGCCGTGGTTTTGTGTAGAAAGGGCATGAAAACTAGGTGTGCAGGTTAAAGAGTAATTATATGGTTTAAAGCAAGCACCATGTGATTGGTATGAAAAGATACATGCTTTTCTGATTGCAAATGGTTTTGAGAACAATCCAACTGAAAGCACCTTATATGTTAAGTGTGCAAATGATGTGCTTCTGATCATTGTTGTGCATGTTGATGACATGCTGCTCACTGGTCCTCATGAGAAGCATATTGCTGATTTTAAGGTTGATTTGCATGCCTCATTTGAGATGTTAGATTTGGGGCATTTGCATCATTATTTGGGCATTCAATTTATGCAAGTTGATGGTGGAATAGCTTTGTGTCAAATGAAATATATTGACACATTATTGTAGCGTTTTGGCCTTGAAGACTGTAAACCTATTGCCACTCCTATGGAGATAGGTTTATGATTGAGTCTTCATGATGTTGGATATGCATTCGATGCTATTCTCTATGAGCAGGCTATTGGATGCTTGATTTACTTATGCATTAATCGGCGGTAAATTTAGTTTGCTATCTCACAGATGAGCAGGTTTATGCATTGCCCAAGTGTGAAGCATTGGAAGGCAGTTAAGCACATCTTTCACTACTTGAGTGGTACCCGACTACTTGGATTATTTTATCCGAAGGGGGGATCACTACCACCAGATTTGCATGCTTTTTTTGACTCTGACTGGGTTGGTTGCTATAACACTCATGTGTCCACTAGTGGCTTTTGATTCATGCTTGGTAGCTCATGTATATCTTGGTTGAGCAAGAAGAAGCCTACTGTCACCACTTCTAGTTGCTCGGCTGAGTATAGGGCAGCCTTCACACCAGCTGTTGAGTGTGTGTGGCTCATACGCCTTATGGCTGATTTGGGTGTTGGCCACTCTTCTGCCACCACCCTCTTCACTGACAGTCACAGCACATTGGAAGTTTCAAAGAACCCTGTGTTCCATGCTCGCACTAAGCACATGGAGGTGCATTATCATTATGCCAAGGAGAGGTTCTCTGCTAGAGAGATCAGCTTGGCATATGTGCCCACACAGGAGAACATTGCAGACCTTTATGAGGGCTCTACCTAGGGAGAAGTTTGAAGCTTTCTACAAAGCTTTGTGCTTAGTTCGTTTTGTGGATTGATTCCACATAGCTTGGCACTTCCTTATACATTAGTGCTAGCTCCTTGTTCTGCGCATCACTCCCAGGGGGGGTTTGTTGATATTTTTTGGTAGTGATATGTGTGAACACACTAGAGCCGTGGGGGCACTTTTTCCCACTTTAGGAGGTTTTTTTCCCTGGATTGTATATATGCCTATTGATCTATTCTTTGTACATTCTAGTGGTAATAGATTCAATATTATGTGTTGTGCTCCAAGCTTCTTCTTCTTCCTTGTGTTGTTTGCGTGCTTCCGTAGACCTCGAACTCCAACAGAGTGGTAGCATGGCATGAACATATACAAAGATGATATGAAGCATATCATCTACACGCTTAACAGATAAGGTGCTCTCAATTGGATTGTTTTCGAAACCATGTGCAATCAAGTAGGCATGCATCAAAATGTGGTGCTTGCTTTAAAGCCTATAATGCCTTTTTCAACCTACACACTTTAATTTCATGCCCTTTCTAGACAAAAACTTAGGGCAAAAATATATACAATTCTTTATGTAAGTTACCATTTAGAAATGAAATTTTAAAGTCCAACTAATGTACACTCCAAGCATGATGAGTTGTGAGTGCACAAATGTTACAAACAATGTTCATTCACAATGTGGGAGCAAAAGTCTCATCAAAATCAATGCCTCTTTCTTGAGCATAATCTATTGCAAAAGGCTTAGCTTTATACATATCAACTTTTCTACCAGGTTAATGTTTCAGATTGTATACCCATTTAGTACCAATGGCAAATCACATAAAGACCAAGTACCATTGTTCATAATAACATCATATTCTGATTGCATAACAACCATCCAAATTTCTAAATCTTCTGTTTCATATAAACAAATAGGCTCATTCTCATCACAAAGGCTAGAGGCAGCCATTCCATAGCAACTCAATGCAAAGGAAGCACTATGCAAGCCCAAAGGGGTACAATATGACAAAAAAGGTGCATCTAATTTGTTATCTTTCAAAGTGCACCCACAATTTAGGCATTATTTTAGCCTCTTCTATGTCAATCCTCTCGTCAACAAGTGCATTATCTAAATCTGCATCAGAAATTGAATGATTTGCATCATTTTAAATTTCTGAATCTTCTGCTTCACAGAAACAAATAGGCTCATTCTCATCACAAAGACTAGAGGCAGCCATTCCACAGCAACTCAATGTAAAGGAATCTATATGAGAGCCTCAAGGGGTACAATATGACAACAAAGGTGCATCTAATTTGTTATCTTTCAAAGTGCACCCACCATTTAGGCATTATTTTAGCCACTTCTATGTCAACCCTCTCATCAACAAGTGCATCATGTAAATCTACATAAGAAATGCAATGATTTGCATCATTATGTGGAACCTATAAAAGTTGAGAAATTGCCTCATTTGGACTAGCCTTGACTATCCATTTGTAAAAGGAAGCAGCAAAGTGTCAGACACAGCTTTACAGCTTATTGTTGTCTCCTTGATTCATGAAAGTAATGGCTGAATTGCATCTTCCACAAAAATAGCATCACAGATAACCAAATGAGTTTAGTTTATGCATGACACAAATAGTAACCTTTGCTTTTTGAACTATACCCAACAAAAATACATTTCACTACTTTATCATCCAATTTCTTGGATTGTTGCTCATTCACTAAATTGTATGCATTCATGAAAGTAATGGCTGAATTGCATCTTCCACAAAAATAGCATCACGGATAACCAAAATGAGTTTAGTCTATGCATGACACAAACAATAGCCTTTGCTTTTTGAACTATACCCAACAAAAATACATTTCACTACTTTATCATCCAATTTTTTGGATTGTTGCTCATTCACTAAATTGTATGCCATACAAACAAAGGCATGCAGAAGAAAAACATATGGCCTGCAACCATGCCAATCCTCATATGGAGTGACAGATTACAGTGCTTTGGTGGGATAAAGCTAAATTATTTATAGATTTTGCATAGTCTATAAGCATATATAACCCAATAAATAAAATGGCAGAAGCAATAATAACATCGCCATTTGAGAGATCATGAACTGTACATATGTCATCAACAAATTTGACAACCAAGACAATCTTGGATAATGCTGAGACTGACTCAGAATGATCTTACCAACTCCCATTACATGATAAGAGGAGTTTCTTGCACATGTGACATAATTTCCTGTAGGGGCAAGCTCAACTGAAATGAAGAAATTGCGGTGCGAGGTAATATGTTGAGTGTATTGCAAACATATGCTACTCGTGAGAAGATAGGTCATAATGGCAAACAATAGTAAATTCCCAAGAAGATTATCAGACACTATTTTAGGTGTAGAGGCCTCTACAATAACCATTCTTGCCTCTTTCTTCGTTGCCTCTTTTGCAACCAAATTTGGCCAACTCTTTATAACATGATCATTTTCCTTAGAGCATTTTCAAAATTGTTTTTAGTTTTGTGTTTCCTTCTTATCTTTGTCTTCCTTTTTCAACTGTACAACATTAGTAGATTTTTGCTTACAAGTAGATGAGCTCCATTTACCTTTCCCTTCTGATTCCTAGGAAATTGATCTACATGCATAATGGACCCATTCTGCCTGGACTAATCTTCCCACAACAAAACGAAAACTAACTCCTAAAATGTTAAGGCATTTGGATTGCCTTTCATCATCAATTAAAGAGTATAAGTAAAACTCTGATATGAACATGGAAGACCGTTAAGACCAATATGCACAAGTGAACTATCTGGCAAGACTTCATCAACAAAAATCAACTGCTCCTTTAAATCTTTGATCTTTTTCAAAAAACTATCCATGGAATCTCCTTCATTCATATGCTCATTGTCCAAATGATTTTGGAGTTAAACAACACGAGCCTCATTTCTTGCCTTGTATAAAGTTGTAAGTGTATCACAAACATCTTTTGCTGTTTTGCATGAGTAAATATGAGGGATAATGGCATGTTTGATAGAGAAAGCTATCAATCCATGTGTTTGTGCATCTCTGCTATCCAACAAAGTTTCTCTATAGTAGGTGTAGCATGAATCACAACATGAATAGGAATTTGAAGATCATCATCTTCAATGCCATCTACATCACCTTCAATAACTATATTTGTAGGTGTAGCAAGATGTTTTTTCAACACTCTTCACAATATTCCACAACCCTTTTTCTACCAATACATGATGCATCATGTATGCTCTCAATGGGAAAATTGTACCACCCAATTTATCCTCAACAACCAACATACATAATACATCATTCCTTTCAGCCATGGCTAGTGTCCAAGTACCCTGATGCAAAAAAATGATTGTACATCAAAAAGTGGATTAGAAAGAGAGTGTTGAGCTCTGCTAAAACTGTAGTAGACAATGAGGTTCTTGCAGTATATGTTGGAACAAAAACATGAAATTACGAGCAAAGTCATTGTGATACTGTGATTGGAGGAGGAAACAAGCTCATATCAAAATTTTGATGCCACCAAGCCAATCCATTTTGAACTTCTTATTTCCTTTGTATGCTCACCAATTTTCATGAGATTTTGATGAAGGGATTTGGTGTGATGAACAAGAGGAGCAAGGAGGAGATGGAGGGAGAGAGAGGAGCATAGAGACATGCACACATGCATGGGAGCCTCAAAACCCACATAATGATCTCCATGAGGTAATTCTCTATAAATGATATATACATATATACATGAATATGGGGGTAAGGTCACATGAACCTTACATCCCCAACAATCTCTCACTTAAGGGTCAATGTAACTATAAGTGGTAACACATACAAAGAATGATATAGGAATATATAGTAGTGTACAAGAAGAGTCCAGATCTCAACCCATGCAAATCATCCTACACCAATGGGCTCAAACAAGGTGTATCTATACACCTACAAACTTCTCTAAAATCATATTTATAAGAGTTGAGCTCATATCTGCCTGACGCAAGAAATCATGAAGTTCTTGTAGAGATTCCACTCCCTATATGCCTATGTCAATCATCAAAACTAACGACTCCAAGTGAAAATGCTCCAATAGCGATTGTAATGTCTAGTCTCAAGCATAACAACTTGTACATCACACTCCCAAATGTTGACGAAACATGTGCTATCTTGACTAGCCTAAGCATGTCAACCATGCCTATATCTAAGGCATCCAAGGCACCATCATGAAGAACAATATATGCTAACATATCTATGTCAACATTTGGCATGAGCCAATCAAAGAATGATTGCATGACTGTTGACTCCTCAACATCCAAATTAGCCATCCTTTGAACTAAGGATATATCTAGTTGTGCATCATGAGAGAAAATATACTATACTATACACTCTGTATCATAATATTTGTTGAGATATCAAGCTCAACATGTGATGATCCAGGATGACACGTACCTGTTTTTCATTTCTCTGACATGTATAGTGGTCATGCCGGTATATGTCAGGGATACTTCATTGAGCTTTGTTAGATTTATCTACCTAGAGTGTTGTATTCTTCTCTTTAGGTCATTCTTGTACATTCCTTTTTATGCAATAGAACAAGAAGAAGAAGATCATTCTTCCTTGCCTCAATCTGTGTGTGTGCTTCTCCTTGAGAGTGAGAGTGTGTGTGTGAGCTCTCTTCCTTATCTCCTTCCTCGTGACATGGTATCAGAGCCAGCGCGGCTGTAGAGAGCTCGTGGAGAAGGCGACGGTGAAGAGTATGCAGCAAGTCGTGGAGAAAATGTGATTCTTAAATGACCTCTGCTTGCTACAAAAATCTCCATTTGCCATCTCGACCTCCATTTTGAGCCCGCAACATGGGGCCCATGAAAAAACTAGGTCAGTTTTGGGAACTGTAACTTGCGTTGTGTTCGGCAACACTCATATATTACAGATCCAAAATTTCAATGTACTGTTGATAGATGAAAACTCTGTTTTTCTGAGATCGAACTGTCCGTCATAGTGCAACAGTGTTCAAGTAGAAGTGCTACTTGTAGTGTTTTGTAGTGTTGTGAATTGTTGCAGAAATGGCAAACACAGATGGAATGAGTCAGCTTATGAGCGATAAGCTGGACAAGAACAACTTCCATGCTTGGAGATTCAGAATGACGAATTTCCTGATGGGAAAAGGCTACTCAAAGTACATCGAAGGAGAGAATGACAATGCTCCACAATTACTAGAAAGGAATCGAACTGCAGATCAGGTAATGGAATCAAGGAGCACGAAAGGTAATGTACTCGCTATCTATTAGCATACAGGATAGCATGATTGGACACATACAGGGTGCCAAGACTCCAAAAGCGGCTTGGAACAGTTTGGTAACATTGTATGTGACCAATACAAAGGCACGAAATTTGCAACTCGAGAACGAGCTGCATACATTGGAGAAGAAGAGCATCTCGGTAACTGACTACACCTTGAAAATCAAAAGCATAGGTGAGTGGCGTGAATGTAGATGACGATGATAAGGTGGAAGTGTGTCTTCGTGGTTTAGGAGCTGTATATAAGCAGTTCAAAATTTCTATACAGACCAGGGAAAATATTTCGAATTTTGCTGATCTAGTATTTATGCTGATTATTGAAGAAAAGAATCTTGGTGAGGATTCAAACTCTCAAGGAAAATTGATTTCTGAGAAGGTATTCTACTCTGGTAGAGGAAGAGGCAAAGGCAGAGGTTTTGGAAGTGGAACAAGAAATAGTAGCCAAGACCAAAGTTGTTGAGCCCATCAAAGTCATGTTGGTGAAAGTCAACTACAATCAAAGTCAACTGGTCAAAGTCAACAAAGGTCAAGGTCAAAGTCAACAGGTGCAAAGTCAAAGTGCGTAAGTGCAGGTGTCAAAGTGCACAGGTAGTGCACAATGAATTGTCCACAAAGGGTAAATTGGAGAAAATGGGTTGCAGGTTGCAGAGGTATTTTCTCTAATTTCCCTAAGGTTCAAAGTGTGTTTTAAAGTGTTTTGGAAGGCTCAGGTGAACCCCCTCTTATGTGCAAAAGTGAAGACTTAAAAGGAAACATGAAGGTATGTGAAGCGGCAAAGTGTACGCACAGGTGAAAGAATGGCCCCCCATAAAATTTTTTGGTTTTAGTCTAAAGTCACTACAGGACAAAACAGTGAGTCGTTGGCTGCCACTTGTGAGGACAATCTTGGGACATCAAAGTGAGGACCAAGATACCATTGCAGTTAGGAGCGTACGTGATCGACACACTCAAATCAAGGCAAAGGGCCATTCTTGGACCAATCTTAGAGTAAGCAAGAGAGCATAGTCTAAGGGAGCAAGAGAGAGAAGTGCAAGAGTCACCAGTGCGACGACACAGAGAAGTGGAAGTGAAGGAGTGCATAGGGAGTGCCTAAGGGATTGTGCAGAGAGTGCTAAGCTAGTCCCCCAAGTATCTCAAGGTCCCATTGTAGTTGGCGCGTGCCGACAGAAGGTATTCACTCCTCCCCCTTGTGAAAGCTTGGTGCAAGGTGTGCACAAGGATAAGCTTGAAGCAGGTGGAGGTCTGGTGCAGAGGAGGCCGGTGGCAAGAAGACTTTGGGATATTTGGTATTTTGTAATTGGGCACTCTGTGGGATTGTGCACAGGGGTATTGGCTTGTCTTGTACTTCAAACCTTGTAATTGTCTTACTGTAATCAATCAGCAGAAGCTTCCAGGTGTATTTTCTCTTCTTGTTTCTTCCCCTTTTCTCCTACAAACCCTCAACTCCTTCTTGTCTAAGAATCCACCAACAAAATTTGGCACGCCCGGTGGGACTTCCAAGGAGATTTGAGCTTAGGAGAAACCAAGTGCCAAGCATAGAAGAGATCAAGTGTCGACAGAACCACAGTGCTACTTCATCAAACAAAAGGTAAATATATTCTTATCAAGTGTCTTACATTCAGTGGGCTATGAGCTGCTCATGACCGCAACCCGATCCCAAGTATTGAGGGTCACCTGCAAGCAGACAAGGAGGAAGGTTGTTAGAAGGTCCCCCAATCCACTATCTTCCACATCATCAGTCAAGAGCATGGCGGGTCAGGTAGACTTGGAAACTTTACTCTCTAGATTAAATATAAAGTTTCCTTCTTTCAAAGGCCTAGCTCAGGAGGATCCAGATGAACACATTAGGAGGTTTTTAGCACTATGTAAGACTAGAGGCCTAATGGGTAGGGAGGATGCTTTTTTGATTCTCTTCCCTACCACATTAGAGGGATTAGCTGATAAGTGGTTCAACGAGTTTGCTGAAAACCATTTTACCACTTGGGATGTGATGAAAGATGCTTTTAAAAATCAGTTCCAGCATGGCAACACTGCGGAGATTATCATAGAAGAGCTAGAAAATTTAAGATTAGGTCCAGGAGAAAAGTTCCCAGAGTTTGTGACTCGGGCTAAAGCACTAATGGCTAAATTGCCAGATCCACCCCACGATTTTTTTGTCAAGAAATGGTTGGCTAAGCCCCTACCAGTGGCCACCCAATGCAAAATAAAGGAATTAGTGCTACCTACAACCTCCATAGAGGAGTTCATCAGCACAGCCACACGCTTGGAGCAGATAAGGTACCAGTATGGAGCAACCTCTTCTCAACCAACATATGGTACAGAAATGGAGGATCCAGTGATACAGCTAAGGAAAGAGCTGGAGGGCTTAAAAAGAAATAAGCCCTACAAAGAGGAAGAGAATGCTGTTGCTCAGTTGAGAAGGGAGATTGAAGCTCTAAAGCTCCAAAAGGAGGAGGAGGCCCAGGCAGAGGAATTAGCTTAGCTGCGATAGGAGTTGCAGGAGCTCAAAGGAGGTGGCATCAAGAGTGGACTTTGGTGTTCCATGTGCAGCAAACAAGGGCATATAGTAAGTGAGTGTCCTCTGTTAAGTGTAACTTGCCAATTATGCAGGAAGGTTGGTCATGAGAGGCCCATGAATGCCAATCAAGGGGAATGCCTGCAACGACATACTGGACACAAGGAGGATCCCTACCAACCACAAATGTGATGGCTGCTGCCCCCAATCAAAGTAACACTTATAACCCTAGACAGAGGGATAATTTTGGAAATGGGCCTAGAAGGCCAATTATTTGTTTCAGATGTGGAGACTGTGGGCACTATCAAAGTAGGTGCACTCTCCCAGAAAATGCCCCTCCTTGTAGAAATTGCCCAGAGGCCAGAGACCATTATACAAATTGTTGTCCTAAGAATCAAGCCTCTTCATCTGGGCCCCACATTCAAATGATTTCTGTGCAGAAAGAAGAAAGGGTAGATCAGGTTAAGGTGCCATCTCCATCTACCAGGGTGGTGCATTTAGAAGAAATTGAATCTTTTACAGTGCAGACAAGAAGCAAGGGGAAGGCTCCAGTGGAAATAGGCCAAGAATCAATGATTAATGGATTGAACAGAGACAAAGGTGTGTCTGAAGAAAAAGCCAACCCAAGTGCAAATATAAGGCAAAAAGAAAATTTCATAGGTACCAGTGATGCCATTGAATATGCATTCAACAGGGCTCATGAGCAGTTTGATAAGTCAAATGCAGCCCATGCTCTTAAGGAATCAGAAGCTTCCAAACTACTCAAGTCCATGAAAAAGGAGGTTAGTATTTTTGATTTAATAAAGATGGATGGGAAGTTCAGGTCAGAACTCTTGCAGATAATTGATGAAATGTCCACAACAAGTTTAGTGGCAAAGGCTACTGTTATGCATAAAGATAGATGTTTAGGGGAAGCACCCCTCACAGATTACAAGAGCCCTCGGCTAACAGTCTCTATTAAAGGTCATGCGTTTTTCAAGGAGTTATTGTGGATGGTGGTTCTGGCATTAACTTGATGCCTGAATATACCATGAAAAAGATTGGAATATACCCTTCACGACCTACCAACTTCACTGTAACAATGGCAGACCAAAGCATAGTAAGGCCTATTGGTGTGGTCCCTGGAGTTCCAGTCAAAATACAAGGTACCATCTTTAACCTGGACTTTGTTGTTTTAAGGCTGCCACAGGTAGAAGGAAGTTTCCCCCTGTTAATTGGGAGACCTTGGTTAAGGCATGCCAATGTGTTGCATGACTGGGGCAAAGACACAATGTGGGTAAAGCAGGAGGGAAAAGAGTTGCAGCACATAATTTTAGAAGAAGGACCAGACAATCAGAGAAATACTAGTATGATGCAGACAATTGGTATTTGTATGGAAGAAGAAGTGGTGGACAACCCAGAAGCAGATCTATTTGAAGGAGCAGATTTATATGAAGATGAAAACATGGTGGCTTGGCTCCATGCAGAAGACCCATCTTCCTGCTATGGAATTTTCCCAAACTCAAGTAGAGAAGAAGCATATGAAGAAAAAGAGGAAATCACTCAGGTTGAAACAGTCTCAGTCAAAGGCCATGGAAAAGAGAAGAAAAGCAAAGTACTCCTTAAGTGTAGCCCTGATGAAGATGCTTCAAATCATATGTCAATGGCCACTGTTTTATGGATCCTGGTATGGATATCAATTGTTATGTCAAGTTTAATGATAGCAAGTGCAGGGCTTTACAAGAATGCGGAAGGAGCACCTGCAAGTCTTTGGAAACAGAGGGTTCCATTGTATGAAGTTGCTGGAATAGTAAAAATGGAATTTTGCAGATTAAGTCATAAAGTTGCTGGAGGAGCTAACATTCTAATGAAGCATTTAGGGTACCCCTATCAGATGATCAGTGTGCCCAAGGAGAAGACAAAATCAATGAAGTGCAGTACAAATGCAGATTATGGAGGAGTCTCTCTGAGTCAACAATACAAGGCTCAAGGCCTATCATCAAGCCAACTGAAGTTTTATGGATCACCTGGAACCTGCAATATTTGTCCAGGTTGTACATAGTCTTTTCTCGTCATTTTTACTTAAGTTTAGTAGTTTTCTTTATCCATTTTATGTTTGTTTCTTGAGTTTTTAGCAAATCTAGTAGCCATTTCATCAACTTTGCAAAGGTACAATTTTTGGAATTTTTAGAAATTTTTTTCAAAATTTTTCAAGCATTTTTTCGATTTTTTCTAGCATTTTTCTCCTTTTTCATGTGTCTTTTTCTTGCCAAATTGGAGGAATAAAGGAAGCTCTCTGTGGGTTTGAGTGAGAAAAGTGGCCTCAACCAGTAGGGAATTTTTTTAGAATTTTTTGCAGATTTTTTTGGAATTTTTTGCCATTTTTTTTGGATTTTTTATGTATTTTTTCAGTTTTTTCATAATTAAAATTCAAATATAAAAAATAAAAATATTATAATAATAAAAAAAAAGAAAGCCCCCCCAAGGCGTTTTTTTGCAAAAAAAAAAAAAAAAAAAAAAAACCCGCGCCCCTCCCCCCCCCTCCCCCCCCCCCCCCCCAAACCCCCACCGACCAACCCCCCACCGACCAAAATCCCCCCCCCCCCCCCCCCCCTCCACCCCCCTCCCCCCCCCCCCTCTCCCCCCCCCCCTCCCCCCCCCCCTCTCCCCCCCCCCCCCCCTCCCCCCCTTTCCCCCCCCCCTCCCCCCCCCCTCCCCCCCCCCCTCCCCCAACCCCCACCGACCAACCCCCCACCGACCAAAATCCCCCCCCCCCTCCCCCCCCCCCCCCCCCTCCCCCCCCCCATGTAAGACAATAGTTACGCAATATAACATAGGAGCAATAGCAGAGAAGATAACAGATATAGGAGAATCTCAACAATTTTCTACTAGCAGCAAGTACAAAGATGATGGCGTTGTCCACCCGTGCGCTCTCAAGGTACAGCTTAAATGGTGATCTAGACAACTCTAGATAGGGAGATACAAGGTAGAGGTATGCTGGCTCAACTCAATGTCTTAGGTAGTGCAGAAGTCATGTATATATAGGATCATGGGTGGCCTGCCATGGACGGCTATACATGGGCGGTAGAGCGTGGGCGGCCACCGCCCGCGTAATTGCCATACACGGCTTAGACTGGTTGAACCGACCTAACAAATATAAATGATTTCTAACTCTGACAGGGAATATTCCATGGAATATTCCCTTTACCGTCGCGTCGGGGGCGCTGCCCCCGGACCCCCACCAGGGGGCCCGCTGGCCCCCTGGGACCCCCCAGCCAGGGGGCCCGCTGGCCCCCTTGGACCCCTCAGCCGGGGCTGCTCACCGCTGCCCCGGACCCCACAATTGGGGACCCTGGTAACTCCCTTTCCTTATAATATCTTACATGGTCCAATATGACCTTCATCCAACATTCAAGTTGGGATTCCCATCAATTGGGTAATGCACGCTTGGCTTCTCCTCATAAAGGGGGCCTTACAAAATGTGCATACAATCATGAGGGGTAGACATTGATCATACTCTAACACCCCCCCTCAATGTTTACCGATGATAAATCAAGTAGGTCTCGGTCCTATGCCCATCTGTTGAAGATGCTTGTTGAGCTGCTCTCTTCCAAGTGCTTTAGTGAATATGTCAGCACAATTTTCCTCTGTTGGGCAATATTCTAGCTCCACAATTTCATCTTCAATTAGCTCACGAATGTAATGGTACTGTACTTCTATGTGCTTGGTGCGAGCATGAAATACTGGGTTCTTTGCAATAGCCATACAACTTTGATTATCACACTTGAGTACAATTGGCATATTTGATGGAAAGCCTATATCTGCAAGAATTCTCCTTAACCAGACTGCCTCACAAGAAGCAAAACAAGCTGCTTTGTACTCTGCTTCAGTGGAGGAGAGTGCGAGAGTTGGTTGCTTCCTACTTACCCAAGAAAATATTCCTGAACCAAGTGAGAAACAATATCCAGAAATTGATTTTCTAGAATCACAATCTCCAGCCCAATCTGAATCACAATATCCTTGGAGTGTATCACCTGTGGTATACAAAATACCAACATCCAAGGTTCCTGCAATGTACCTTAGAATTCGCATTCCAGCATTCCAGTGACTCTCCTTAGGTTTGTTGGAAAACCTGCTTAACACTCCAACAGCATAGCAAATGTCTGGTCTAGTGTTGCACAGAAAAATAAGACTTCCAACGAGCTTCCTATACTTCTTAGCATCTACATCAGGCATGTTATCATCCATAGATAGCTTATGATTTACCTCCATAGGTGTGCTAGTTGGTTTGCAGTCCATCATTCCAAATGCCTTGAGAATTTCTTTGGAATGTTTTTGTTGTGAGATGAAAATGCCATCCTTCCTTTGCCATACTTCAATTCCCAGACAAAAATGGAGTAGACCTAAGTCTGTCATTTCAAACTCAGTTCCCAAGCTGATCCGAGTTTGATTGATGAGTTCCTGATGATCTCCTGTAATGATCAAATCATCTACATATACAATGACAACAACTAGCTTGCTATCCCTTTTCGTTACATACAAGTTAGCATCAGAAGTACTTCTTTCAAAACCCATATTTTTGAAAAAATGATCAATTCGTTGGTACCAAGCCCGTGGAGCTTGCTTAAGTCCATACAAAGCTTTCTTCAACCTGCAAACTTTATTTTCTGAATTGGGCACCTCAAAACCTGGTGGTTGAGATACATATACCTCCTCCTTGAGGTGACCATTCAAAAATGCAGATTTGACATCCATCTGGAAAATAGGCCAAGACTTTTGTGCAGCTACTGCAAGTACCGTCCGAATAGTTGTCATGCGTGCTGTTGGTGCAAAAGTTTCTTGAACATCAAATCCTTCAATCTGTGAAAAACCCTGTGCAACTAATCGTGCCTTATACTTTTCTAATGTTCCATCAGCTTTATACTTAGCTTTCCAAATCCATTTAGTACCTATTACCTTCTTCTTTGGCGGCAAGTCGACTAGATCCCATGTATCATTTTTGAGTATACTATCATACTCAGACTGCATTGCCGCTCTCCAATCTGGATCATCAATGGCTTCTTCAATGGTGGTAGGTTCCTTTTTCGAACCCATGATATCTGCCATTAGAGCCATGTTAACAATGTGTTCTGAGGCTCTTCTTTGCTCCTCTATTCTCTTTGATCTTCGTAATCCATCCGATGATGATTCTGGTGCATCTACATGTGGATTGTGATCATCAAAGAGCTGTTGTGCCCACTTCGGTAGTGGCTTACGCTGTGCAGCTACAATTGGTTGGCTTTTTATTGAGGAAATTTCTCCATCAGATGTTTCCTCCTCCTCAACTTTAACCTGTCTTTTGATAGGCACAAGGTGAGATATTTCTCCGTTTGATGAGATAGTAGATTTACCTTTATCTTCTACTAAGTGTGGTCGTTCATCAAACACCACATCTCGGCTGACAAAAATCTTCCTTGCCTCAGGATCCCATAACCTGTATGCTTTAGACTCTTCACTATATCCTAAGAAGACACACTTTTTGCTTTTTGAATCCAACTTTGATCTTGTTGAATCAGGAATATGTGCATAACAGAAACAACCAAAAATTCTGAAATGCAAAACTGAAGGCTTTTTACCAGAATATGCTTCTTGAGGAGTCATCCCCTTCAGAGCTTTTGTGTAGCTTCGATTGAGGATGTAGACTGCTGTATTGACTGCTTCTGCCCAGAATGAATCAGGCATGTCTTGAGCCTTTAACATACAACGAGCCATTTCAACTACTGTCCTGTTCCTGCGCTCAACAACGCCATTTTGTTGAGGTGTATGAGCTGTGGTAAGTTGCCTTTTCACACCATGCTCCTTACAGTAATTGTTGAATTCTGTTGACAAGAATTCACCTCCTCTATCTGTTCTAAATTTCTTCAGTTTCCTTCCTGATTCACTTTCTACATACTTATGCCACGCTTTAAATTTTTCAAAAGCATCAGCCTTCTCTCGAATGAAATAAACCCACATCTTTCTACTATAATCGTCGACTAACAGCAAGAAGTAGAAAGATCCTCCTAAAGCAGGTGTAGACATTTTACCGCAGAGATCAGCATGTACCAACTCTAGAGGAGCTTGAGATCGATTGATGGTCTCTCTTGGAAATGCCTTTCGTTGTTGCTTGCCCATCATACAAGCTTCACAAGGTTCCTGCAACTCTGAAAATGCAGGCAAATGAGCAACCATCCCTGTTCGTTGCATCTCCTTCAAAACTGCAAATCCGAGATGCCCAAATCGTTGGTGCCATAACCTGCTTAGATCTTTATCTTCTGTAGCAGTTAAAGCACTTAACTCATACAAGTTATCCCGTCATGTGCCTTTACCTACAACATTACCTGATGAATCCATGATTTCCGCATCACTCTTATTGAAGTGAACTTCGAGTCCACGATCTGTTATTGCAGAAACTGACAACAAATTTCTTTTGAGTGTAGGTACATAGAGAACATCAGATAACTTTTTCTCAACACCTGGAGAAGTGATAAAAGAGATGGTTCCAGTTCCTTTAGCTGGACACTTGGAGTCGTTTCCCACCACTACATTGATGGATTCCCGCAGAGGCACTAGGGAACTATACCAATCCTTTTTACTAGTCATATGGCGAGAAGCTCCACTATCTAAAATCCATGGCTCATCAACACGAGCTTGAGCAGATGAACATACCTCTTCAATAGCTACCCAAAGTTCCAGCTCTGTGTTGTTTGCAGACTCTTTGTTCTTCCATGATGATTTTACAGTCCCATTCCGTTCATCAGCTTGCTTCTTTCTGCAATCCTTGATGGCATGGCCTTTCTTTTCACAATAGAAGCAACTTCCTGTGAACTTTTTCTTCTTTGGCTTCTTCTTTGATCCCTCTGAAGAGCCTTTACCTTTTGCATTTGCTGAGAATGCAGCATCAGTTGTACTTTGCCGATTCTTCAGCCGCATCTCTTCTTCTAAAAGCATGGCACAAAACTCTTCAAATGTAAGAGGAGTTGGCCTTACCTGAGTGTTAAGGGCTGTTACTAATCCATCATACTTTGCTGGAAGAACACGTACAGATCTTCGAGCTAGCTCTTCTGGTGTTATAACAACACCAACTGCAGCCAATTGATCTTGAAGATGCTTTATCCGTTTGATAAAATCTTCAGCCTTTTCAGAATCAGAATGCTTTTCATTTGCCAACTGATTTTCTAAATTCTGTATCCTAGTGTGGTTCTTGGTCTCATATTGTCGAGCCAATATGCCCCAAGCCTCATGTGCTTTAGTAGTATGTTGAACTAAAGTAAGCACAGAATCACTTACACTAGTGACAATCGCACATAATGCATCAGCATTCCGCCTCTTCCAAGCTCGTAGAAGATCTGGATTTGGCTGAATCATCAATCTTGAATTTGCTGGATCTTCAACTGGTATAGGCTCTGGATCCAATCCCATCGGTCCCATGACAGTGTCAAGTAATTCATAGGAGTCCAAAATTGCAGAAATTTTGAACTTCCAGAGTGTATAGTTGGTTCCATCCAGCTTCCCTTCAGTGAATGCAGGTGGACGAATTCGAATAGGTGCAGCATTAACATTAGGTGAAGCACCAAGACTAGTGTTCGACGATGAAGCCATCATGTAATCACTCGAATAATCTACTGATATTCTAGTCTGCTAGTAGGCTAAAATAATGATACTTCTCAAGCTATTCGAACCTTACAGCTCTGATACCATGTAAGACAATAGTTACGCAATATAACATAGGAGCAATAGCAGAGAAGATAACAGATATAGGAGAATCTCAACAATTTTCTACTAGCAGCAAGTACAAAGATGATGGCGTTGTCCACCCGTGCGCTCTCAAGGTAGAGCTTAAATGGTGATCTAGACAACTCTAGATAGGGAGATACAAGGTAGAGGTATGCTGGCTCAACTCAATGTCTTAGGTAGTGCAGAAGTCATGTATATATAGGATCATGGGTGGCCTGCCATGGACGGCTATACATGGGCGGTAGAGCGTGGGCGGCCACCGCCCGCGTAATTGCCATACACGGCTTAGACTGGTTGAACCGACCTAACAAATATAAATGATTTCTAACTCTGACAGGGAATATTCCATGGAATATTCCCTTTACCGTCGCGTCGGGGGTGCTGCCCCCGGACCCCCACCAGGGGGCCCGTTGGCCCCCTGGGACCCCCCAGCCAGGGGGCCCGCTGGCCCCCTTGGACCCCTCAGCCGGGGCTGCTCACCGCTGCCCCGGACCCCACAATTGGGGACCCTGGTAACTCCCTTTCCTTATAATATCTTACATGGTCCAATATGACCTTCATCCAACATTCAAGTTGGGATTCCCATCAATTGGGTAATGCACGCTTGGCTTCTCCTCATAAAGGGGGCCTTACAAAATGTGCATACAATCATGAGGGGTAGACATTGATCATACTCTAACACCCCAACCCCTCCCCCCCAACCCCCACCGACCAACCCCCCACCGACCAAAACCCCCCATGTTTTTATTTATCCACATTGTCCACATGGTCTATTCTCACCTTATCTTTCCTTATGTTTAATAATATTCCATCTGTACCCTCTGTAGCCCTCCAGTTTGATCATTTTAGCCCCCCCTAGGCCCTGATTCCTACTTCCAACCCCTCCCTTTACCACTCGGCCCAGCCACATCCTTCACCCTCCCGGCCCCATCCATCTTCATACCCTCAGCCCTCCCTTCCCATTCCATTCTAACCTCCCATTGCCCCTCTTTTGCTTTTCCATAACAAAATCCCACTTCTTGTTCTTTTCTGGTGCTTGTTCTGGTGGATGTTCTCAGATGTTCTCTTCAAGTTGTTGCAGCTCTATTCTCATGGTGTCCTCTATGTTCAAAGTTTTGGTTGTAGCTCTCCGGGACGGAGAGCACATTAGGTGGTGGGCAACTATTGAGCCCATCAAAGTCATGTTGGTCAAAGTCAACTGTAGTCAAAGTCAACTGGTCAAAGTCAACTAGTCAAAGTCAACAGAGGTCAAGGTCAAAGTCAACAGGTGCAAAGTCAAAGTGCGTAAGTGCAGGTGTCAAAGTGCACAGGTAGTGCACAATGAATTGTCCACAAAGGGTAAATTGGAGAAAATGGGTTGCAGGTTGCAGAGGTATTTTCTCTAATTTCCCTAAGGTTCAAAGTGTGTTTTAAAGTGTTTTGGAAGGTTCAGGTGAACCCCCTCTTATGTGCAAAAGTGAAGACTTAAAAGGAAACATGAAGGTATGTGAAGCGGCAAAGTGTACGCATAGGTGAAAGAATGGCCCCCCATTAAAATTTTTGGTTTTAGTCTAAAGTCACTACAGGACAAAACAGTGAGTCGTTGGCTGCCACTTGTGAGGACAATCTTGGGACATCAAAGTGAGGACCAAGATACCATTGCAGTTAGGAGCGTACATGATCGACACACTCAAATCAAGGCAAAGGGCCATTCTTGGACCAATCTTAGAGTAAGCAAGAGAGCATAGTCTAAGGAAGAGTCACCAGTGCGACGACGCAGAGAAGTGGAAGTGAAGGAGTGCATAGGGAGTGCCTAAGGGATTGTGCAGAGAGTGCTAAGATAGTCCCCCAAGTATCTCAAGGTCCCATTGTAGTGGGCGCGTGCCGACATAAGGTATTCACTCCTCCCCCTTGTGAAAGCTTGGTGCAAGGTGTGCACAAGGATAAGCTTGAAGAAGGTGGAGGTCTGGTGCAGAGGAGGCCGGCGGCAAGAAGACTTTGGGATATTTGGTATTTTGTAATTGGGCACTCTGTGGGATTGTGCACAGGGGTATTGGCTTGTCTTGTACTTCAAACCTTGTAATTGTCTTACTGTAATCAATCAGCAGAAGCTTCCAGGTGTATTTTCTCTTCTTGTTTCTTCCCCTTTTCTCCTACAAACCCTCAACTCCTTCTTGTCTAAGAATCCACCAACAAAAGTCAACAACAGAATCATGCAAGAGGAAGAGGATAGTTTCGAGGTAGGGGGAGCCAAAGAGGCCGCAGAAATTTCTAAAGAAATGATTTAGGTAATGACAGTAAAGGATGTTGGAAATGTGGTAAACCTAGACACTTTGACCGTGATTGCAGGTTGAAGAATCAAAATAATAGAAGGCATTAGAATAACTATGCATCCACAAGTGCAGATGATTCTGAGAAGCTGTTCATGGTTCAACATCACATGATGAATACGATGTCTACTGGTGTTTAAAAATCAAATGATAATGTCTGGTATGTTGATTCAGGTGCTTCAAATCACATGACGAGTCATGCAGAATGGTTTAGTACTTTGCAGAAATTGCGAGTTCCTGGATATGTTGAAACAGGTGATGACACATCACATCCTATTGAGCATACAGGAAACATAGCACTATCGATGGAGGATGGAAAGGTAAAACATATTACTGATGTGCTGCATGTTCCAAATATAACAAAGAATCTGGTTTCTGTTGGACAAATGGTTGACCAGGGATTACAAGTCGGGTTCAATGCTGATGGATTATATGTAGAAGAGTACAAGTAGGATGGATGATTGGTTTCCAAAGGAAACAAAGTGGGTAGGATGTTCACCTTAAATGTGAAGATTCTTGAAATGAATGCAACCATGTTTGCAAAAGGTGCAGGAGTTATTGCAGATATAGAGATGTGGCACAAATGGATTGGACATGCAGACTTGCAAAGGCGGAAATTGATGCAGTCAAAGGAGATTGTCCATGGACTACCAAATTTCAAAGTTGAAGAATTGCAAAAGGTATGTGGAGCATGTCAATTTGGTAAATAGTCAAGAGCATCATTTCCACATGACAAGCATGTTAGTGAGAATGTACTAGAAGTAGTACATACAGATGTTTGGGGTCCAGCAAAGACCACATCTATGGGCGGTTGCAGGTTTTATGTTACTTTCCTTGATGACCATACACACAAAGTATGGGTATATTTCATGAAAGAGGAGAGCGAGGTGTTCACTCATTTCCAGAATTTTTAAGCTATGGTGGAAAAGTAGACAGAGAAGTACATTCAGACATTAAGATCTGATGGAGGAGGTGAATACATGTCAAATGAGTTCAACAGTTTTCTAAAAAATCATGGAATTCGGTGTCACTTTTCATGCAAGTACACACCACAATAGAATGACGTTGTTGAACGCAAAAATAGACATATTGCAGAAATAGAAAGAGCCTTGATGGTTGAGAAGAATATGCCTCATTGTTATTGGGCAGACGCTGTGCATACTGCTGTATACATGATGAACAGAACTCCGACTGCTGCTATACATCAAGTTACACCTGAAGAGAAGTTTACAGGCAAAAAGCCAAACTTATCACATCTGAAAGTTTTTGGCTGTATTGCATATGTACATGTCCTAGATGAATTGAGGATGAAGCTTGATCCAAAAGCAGAAAAATGTGTCTTCACTGGATACTCCCTTGAGCAAAAGGGATATAAATGTTATAACCCACTCACATGACATGTAAAGGTGAGTAGAGATGTGGTATCTGATGAAATGTCAAGCTTCTATGCAGATGCCAAAGAAGGACTGAATCTTGAACCAAATGACAAAGAAAATGCTCAAAACTCAAGTGCAAAATTTCAAGTTTTGAGTGGACCAGATGCATCACCAAGCAATAGTTCCAACTCAAATCCATGGAGGTGAAGATTGCATGGAAATTTCAGTCCAGCAAATTCATCAAATAAATCCCAGAAAGGTAAAGAAAAGCTTTCTGCAGGTCATAAAACATGTGCAGGTTTTGAAGATGTTGATGGAGATTCAAGCGGTTCAGAAAAGAGTCTTGATGAGGAACTTGGACTTCCCTCTGTGAAGACTCCAGGAGTAAGAAGGGCACATGCAAATGATACAAGGAGAAGTGACCCATGACTAAGAATATTTGGGAGGATGCAGAATTCAGTGCAATGATTGATGTATGACAGTTATATGGCTCATCATTGTGCCTACATGACAAAGGTAATACAAGATGCTGAACCTTCTTGCTTTGAAGATGCAATTGGTATTGCGAATTGGGAAAAAGCTATGGATGAGGAGATGGCTGCACTTTATGGAAATGATACATGGAAGCTGGTTCCATAAGTGCAAGGAAAGAAACCCATAGGTTGCAAATGGGTTTACAAGGTAAAACATAATGCTAATGGTAGCATAAGCAGGTATAAAGCACGATTGGTAGCTAAAGGATATGCACAGACATATGGCATTGTTTATGAGGAAACATTCAGCCCTATAGCTAAAATGTCTACTGCCAGAACACTTGTTGCATTAGCTACAACAAAAGGATGGACTTTGCATCAGATGGATGTGAAGAATGATTTCCTACATGGTGAGTTACAGGAAGAAGTATATATGGACCAGCCACAAGGATATGAAGATTCAAAGCATCCAGAATATGTTTGCAGGTTGCAAAAGGCTTTGTATGGGCTGAAGCAAGCCCCTTGTGCATGGCATGCAATGATTGCTGATTACTTAACCAACATTGGGTTTTCTATGTGTGAGGCAGATCACTCACTATATGCAAGGAAGGTTGATGATGTCATCACTATTGTGGCTATTTATGTTGATGACCTGATTGTAGGTGGTGATAATGAAGGAAGCATCAAAGAGGTAAAGCAAATTCTTATGCAGGAATTTGACATGAAAGATCTTGGTGTGCTACGCTATTTCTTGGGCATTGAGTTTATACATACAGAAACAGGTATATGGATGTCGCAAAGGTAATATGCCTGGAATATGCTGCAAAAGTATGGTATGGCTGATTGTTAGCGGATTTCTATGCCATTAGATCAGAATTTGAAGTTGGATACTGCCTGATCTAAGTTATACTGTTGGACTTGAAAGTCAGTTTATGCAGGTTCCTAGGAAGCCACATTTGGATGCTCTGAGGCGCACTCTACGTTATGTGAGTGCTACTTTGGATTATGCATTGTTTTATGAGGCTGGTGTAGATTTCCAAGTTTATGGATACACTGATGCAGATTGGGGTGGTAGCATTCCAGATAAAAGATCTATTAGTGGTTTTCTATTATCACTTGGGAGTGCAGCTGTTACATGGAGCAGCAAGAAGCAACCCAGTGTTGCTTTGTCGAGTATAGAGGCTGAGTATAGAGGTGCTGCAATGGTAGCATGTGAGGCATCATGGCTAGAAATGTTACTTGCAGATTTAGGTGTGGAAGTGGGAAAGCCTATCACTATTTAATGCGATAATCTTAGCAGCATACAGTTAGCACGGAATCCTATTTTCCATGCTAGAACAAAGCATATCGAGGTACATTATCACTTCATCAGAGAGAAGGTATTAGTAGGTGATATTGATCTTGTTTATGTGAGAACAGATGAGCAGGTTGCTATTATTTTCACCAAAGCACTTGGAGCTAAGAAGTTGAAGAAGTTTCGGGAGATGCTTGGATTACAAGATATGGCATTGAGCTTGAGGGGGAGTGTTGAGATATCAAGCTCAACATGTGATGATCCAGGATTACACGTACCAATTTTTTGTTTCTCTGACATGTATAGTGGTCACGTCGGTATATGTCAGGTATACTTCATTGAGCTTTGTTAGATTTATCTACCGAGAGTTGTCACATTCGATCCTTGCCAGCTCGCTCATTCGCGGACATTAGGTTTTTCCTTACATACTGATCTTTATATATTGCACTTGTTGTAATCTTGTCTTTAGGTCATTCTTGTACATTCCTTTTTATGTAATAGAAAGAGAAGAAGAAGATCATCCTTCCTTGCCTCAATCTGTGTGTATGCTTCTCCTTGAGACTGAGAGTGTGTGTGTGAGCTCTCTTCCTTATCTCCTTCCTCGTGACAATATTTATCCTGCTCTACCACACCAAGTGGATCATCATGCTTCACATGAGCTAAATACATCATAATGATCTACATGAGCATCCATATCATGCTCTAAAGAATCTAGTTGATCATCCAAAATGTGCTCCATGTGAGCATCTATATGATCAACAAACTCATGCTTTACATGTGCATCCATCTGAGCATCTGAATCTTGCCATATATGTGCATCATGAACGTCAATAGACCTATGTGTAGATAGAAAAAATGAGACATGGAGAGTCTCACATCACACTATTAAGGCTGAACCGCCACTAAGACAAGATTGTCTCTCACATGGACTACCTGCAGTGGAGACATGTGCTCAATCTTAGCACCTTTGAGAAGCATAAGCTATCCCAACTGCAACTGAAAACGATGTTCACCAAGGAATGAATAACATGTGCTCTCTTGTAATTTGCTGACTGAAATCAACTTAATAAGGAATGAAGGCATGTAACATACATGTCTGAGTATAAGTGATGCTTCACTAGGTAGCATAAGGCATACGTCTCCTGCATCCCCAATGTCATATGTTGTACCATCAGACATGTGCACACATCCAGGACTCTCACTTGAAACAAAACCACTCGCAATGTGGAGTAACATGAAAAGTGGCTAACACATCAAGCAACCAAGCCATATGTGTGCCATCGAATGAACAAGAGGAATCTTGAGACGAACGATATGAGAAAGTGATATCATCATCACTAGCATAATCAAGTGCCATAGACTCCCCTGAAACCATTACTTGACCTATATCAGGTGCATATCTCTAACATCATCATTGCATCTTCTGAAAGCAATGTGATCAAGTATGGCCCTCAGGGCCACAATGCCAACATTGAAGTCGTCAATGTGATCTATGTCTCACATGAGTCAATGGACTCACATACATATCATGTAGTCTTCTGTGCCATAATGCACTGCTCATCTTCTCATACATCACATAATCATATATACAACCCACAAGCTGTAATCAAATAGAGGAGCTCGCCAATGCATCCATATCCATCCATACATGGTCAGACATGTCACGAGGCCTCTGTGCATCTCTATGCACATACATGCGTAACCCTACATGAACTAATGTATGCCATATCTGAGCTTTTCATCTCAGAGAGTCGATTCCATCAAACCAAGAGGACGCCATGCTAGAAATCCAAGATACTAGCAATGTAACAAGAGATTAGAAATAATACTCTATCACCAATAGGATCACACTTGCATATCCATATGCATAACTCACATCACAAATGTCTCATCGAAGAAGAAAACCATGTAAATCACCTATCATGTAAGCAACATGTCATGAATAATCTATGACCAACTCCAAGTGAATGGAGTTAAGAAATGATCCAAAGTTATCACACAAGCATAAAGGATATGCTAGAGTAATCTTCTAGCATAAAATATGACAAAAGTTTGACATCATCTCCTCTATAAAATGGACTCTAAACCAAAATAACAATGTGGGAATATACCATCCATTAATGTCAAAATGTAGTGGCAATCATATATAATGATCAATGATAATATGGCTCAATGGAAAGCAACATAGGTGACAAATGATATGTAGCTGAGGCTCCAACTAGATCATGGACCTACAGAAAAACAAGAATACAAATACTAACCAAGATCCAAAATCAAATCTCATAAAATGTGTGCAACCAAAAAGATAAGTCATATCCAAGTGGCATAAATGAGATATAGGCCACAATGCCACTATACATCCATTGACAATATTCTGATCAAACTCGTGATGGCATAAACCTGAAAGGTAAACCACAATGCCATCTCACATGCCAAATACTTGACAAGGTCATCGTCTACTCTCATGTGAAGGAGCTACCACAGTGATTATACATGGTCAAATGGAAGCAAGACCAAAGCACAAGTGGTCATACACTTCTCCCAACTATCTTTGCACCAATGAAGCTCTAAACCAAGAGCTCAAAAGAGATTTGAAGATAATTTCAATCTTCAATTATCTTTGGGTTGCTTTGATAACCTCTTTCATAAACTTGAATATCGCTTTCTTGACTATGTAACGATATTTAGAACACCTCAGTTGGAGGTGGGTAGCTGAAGATATACACAAAATAAGCATCTATTGTCAATTTCACATGCACTTACATCACTAATTCTTTGTATTTTGCATTTTCGATGACTTAGCACTCTAAATCTAGAGTTGTTTTCTTCTACAAATTGTAGAAGCTTTCTCAAGCTACATAGAACAAGTTGAATTGCTTCAATTCGGCCTCTAAAACTCAAATTATAGCCAAAACATTGACCTGTCATCCAAGTGATTGTCGATTTGACTTCTACATCACTCTGAGTTTTTTGAGTTTTTAGTAGACTAAAACTCCAAACCAGATTTTATGTCCTTTTGTGAAGTTATAACGGTAGAGAACCTTAAATTGTGCAAACTCAAGCTTCCTAGCTTGAGTTATGACCAAAATACTGAGAAGATATCAAGAAGGTGCTGATTTGCACATTCACCTCTTGAACCTTAAACTTCCATTGAAGCTCCTTGCACACAAGCCTTTAGCAAGCTTTGATACCAATGAAGGGTCTTGGTGTGCTAAACAAGGGAAGCAAGGAGGAGATGGAGGGCGAGAGAGGAGAGGAGAGACATGCTCACATGCATGGGAGCCTCGAAACCCACATAATGATCTCCATGAGTCATTTCTCTATAAATATATATGTATGTATATATATATATATATATATATATATATATATATATATATATATATATATATATATATATATATATATATATATATATATATATATATATATATATATATATATATATATATATACATACATGAATATGAGGGTAAGATCACATGACCTTTACATCTCCAACACCTGTGACTATAATGGGAGGGGTGTTGATGATGAGCTAGATGAAGCAACGACCTGTTATGATACCAATTGGTGGATCTTGAGGTCTGTAGAAGCACATGAAGCTTGGATCACAACACAACATTGAATGTATTACCAAGTGAATGTACAAAGATAAGTGACCCATTAGGGTTATAGGTGCATATACAAGCTAATGAAAAAAAACCTCCTAAAGAGGGAAAAAACACTATAGCAATCGTAAGTGTGTTGATACTCCTTAGTACATGAAAGTAGTGGTTGAATTGTATCTTGCACAAAACAACATCACCTCTAACAAAAATGCATTTAGTATGTGGATGATACAAACAATAACCTTTGCTTTCAGAACTATACCCACCTAAAATACATTTTATTTTTTATCATTTAATTTTGCATTTTTGTTTTGACACTAGTGCATATGCCAAAAAACCAAAGACATAAAGATGAGAAAGAGGTGGCTTGCAACCATGCCAAGCCTCATATGGAGTGATAGACTGCAATTCTTTGGTGGGATACATATTGAGTACATATGCTACACACATAAGAACCTCAAGCTAGAAGCTATGTGGTAAAGCCTGACTTTTGACCATACACCTTGCCATCTCCATGAGAGACCAGTTCATTCTTTTAGAAACTCCATTCTATTGAGGTGTATGCGGCACTATACACTGATGTTTTATCCCACATTCAGCTAGAAATGCATTAAAATTAAAAGGCATGTATTACCCCCTCGATTAGAATGGAGGGTGCCCATTTTACATGCTGATAGATTTTTAGTCAAAACCAAAAACTATTTGAAGGACATAAATGCTTTGGAGTTTTTTTCAATGGATACATCCATACATGACTGGAAAACCTTCAATAAAAGTCATGAAATAAAGGTAGCTCCCAAAAGAAGGTGTTTGCATAGGAACACAGACATCACTTTGAACAAGTTGCAATTTTTGAGTAGTTCCTAGTGAACCATCTTTTGGGAAGAAGGAGAATTGCATTTTGCCTAGAATACAGCCTTCACATACATGTTTACTAGGTGCCTCAAGTTTGGGAAGAGAGGAAACCACTTTAGATTTCTATAGGCATAGCAAAACAGCAAAATTCAGATGACCAAAGCATGCATGGCAAAGCTCTCCATCAGAGATAGCTTGAGAATCTTGAGTTGCACATGCAAAATCATTCATAGATTTTGCATAGTCTATGAGCTTATACAACCCATGACATAAAATGCTTGTAGCAATAATAACATTGCCATTTGATAGATCATGAATTGTACATCTGTAATAAAAAAATTGGACAACCAAGCTGACCTTGGCTAATGTTGAAAGTGAAAATAGATTTTTCTTGATCCCTAGCACAATCAAAGCATATGACAATGTGAAAAAACTACCATCAGATAGTAGTCAAAATGATCTTACCAACTCCTATGACTTGATAAGAGGAGTTTTTGGTGCATGTGACAGTATTTCCTACAGGGGTAGGCTCAAGTGAACTAAAGAAACTATGCTATAAGGTATAAAGATGAGTAAATGCCCCTTCTTAATTATGCACAAGATTAGCAGACTCTGTTTTAGGTATAGAGGCCTCTGCAACAACTATTTGAGATTCTTTCTTCTTTGACTCTTTTGAAGCCAATTTATTACAACTATTAGCAGACTATTTTTTAGATATAGAGGCCTCTGCAACAACTATTTAAGCTTCTTTCTTCTTTGACTCTTTATGACATGATTATTTCCTTTACAATATTTGCAGAATTGTTTATATTTTTCTATTTTCTTCTAATTGTTGTCTTTTCGTTTTTACTCTAAAAAATTAGCACATTTCTACTTACTAGTGGATGAGCTCCATTTACCTTTGCCCTTCGGACTAGGTAAGAAAGTTATATGTGCAACACACATAATGGACATGTTCTACCTGGACTGGTTTTCCTGCAACAAAACAGAGACTAACTCCTCAAATGTGAACGAATTTGGATTGCCTTTCATCATCAACTTAAGAGTCAAAGAAAAACTCTGATAGAATCTAGAAGATCATTAAGAATGGTCTGCACAAGAGAACTACCTGGCAAGAATTCATAATAAAAAATTAACTGTTCTGTATAATCTTTTATCTTTGTCAAAAAATTGTCCATAGAATCTCCTTCATTAATATGCTCAGTCTCCAACTATTTTCAGTGGTAAGCAACATGAGCCCCATTTCTTGCTTGGTACAAAGTGGTAAGTGTGTCCCAAACATCCTTTGCTATTTTTCAAGAGTGAATATGAGGGATAATGGCATGTTTGAGAGACAAATATATCAATGCATTTAGCCCAAGCATCTCTGCCATGCCAATGAAGTTGCTCTATAATAGGTGTAGCAGGAACTACAACATGAATAAGAATTTGAAGATCATCATCTTCAATGCCATCTGCATCACCTTCAATAATTGTATTTGAAAGTGTAGGTCATTCAACACCCTACACAATATTCCATAGTTCTTTTGCAACCAATACATGATGCATCATATATGCCCATAATGGGTAATTGGTACCATCCAACTTTTCCTCAATAGCCAACATACTAAATACATCATTGTGTTTAGCCTTGGCCGCTAACTAAAATACCCTAATGCAAGAAAATGATTATATCTCAAAAGGTTGAACAAAACTACCCTGTCAAGCTCTGCTATACCTGTACCAAACTTTGAGTGTGCTTGTATTGGCAAACCAAAACCTGTGTATATGTTGGGCATAAAAGGACAAAGTTGACTTCAAAAGCATTGTGATAGTGCATTCAGAGGCTAAAACAAGCTCATATCCAAATTTTGACACTACAAAGCAAAGTATTTTTGAACTCATAATCACCCTGAGCATGCTCACCAAATTTCATGTGATTCTGAGACTGTGACCAGAGGGGTGTGAGCGATGCCCTAGATGAAGCAATGTCCTACTCTGATACCAATTGTTGGAGTTTGAGGTCCATAGAAGCATCCAAATAGCACAAGAAAGAAGAAGCGTGGATCACAACACAAAATACTGAATGTATTACCAAGTGAATGTACAAAGCTAAGTAACCCATTAGGGTTATATGAATATATATAAGCTAGGGGAAAAAACCTCCTAAAGAGAGAAAAAAGTACCTTGATGGTCCAAAGTGCATTCACACATTAGTAGAAAAATATATTAATAGACATATGCAAGAGGAATTCAAGATTAGTGACCTTGGAGAACTCATATTCTTCAAGGATATGCAGGTCATCGATATAGATTAAGGGATGTACTTGACTTAAAGAAGGTATATTTAGGATCTACTTCTTAAATTCAAGATGGATAATGTAAAGCCAATAGGAACTCCCATGGGGATGAATCATAAACTTAGTGTTTATGAAGGTGAACAAATTAAAGACATAGAAGAATATCAAAGTCTTGTAGGTAGTCTAATCTATGCAACACATACAAGGGCATACATTTCTTATAGTGTAGGAGTACTCAATTAGTTCATGCACTCTCCAAGGAAGCTGCACATGGATGCAACTAAGAGAGTACTCAAGTATCTCAAAGGCACTACTGATGAAGGTATATTCTACTCGAATAGATCATATTTGGATCTTGAATTGTACTCAAATGCATATTGGGAAGGATCCAAGGATGATAAGAGAAGCACATCAGGGTTTCTAGCATTTGCAAGATCTAAGCTTGTGTCTTGGAGTTCCCAGAAGCAACCTAGTATTGCACTATCCTCAACTAAAGCTGAATATAGAGGTTTAACCATAACAACTAAAGAAGCTATCTGGTTAAAAGAATTATAATATGTAGACTTGGGTCTTGTGAGCTCCAAACCTCACATATATGGAGACAACATAAGTTCAATGCATTTAGCAAAAAATCTTATCATACCATGCAAAAACCAAACATATAGAAGTTTATTATCATTTCTTTATGGAGTTAAGCTTTGCAGATTTAAGTCAATTGCAGGAATTCAGATCATCAAAGAATGAAGACTCAAGCATGTTTTAGCTTGAGGGTGAGCTAGTAGAAAAATCATGCTGCTTGCACCATGCTTGAATGAAGATTTGTTCTAGATCAAGTCATTACTTGGAGTGAACCATAGTGTTATGGTATTTCATATGATTTTCTATCCTTGTAAAAATGCATAAGTATTTATGGATTCTAGATCCTTATTCTCATAAAAGGATGAATTAAGAAGTCCTAAAAAGTCATGAGTTTAGGGGGTTGGTGTCCAACCAATGCTTCTAATCAATTTGAAAGTAAAAGACTTCAATTCCTAGATCATATACAAAGATGATATGAAGCATATCATTGCATGGTTAACATATAAGATGCTCATAGCTAGATTATTTTGAAAACCATGTCCAATCAAGTAGGCATGCATCTTTCCATACTAAGTATGTGGTGCTTTCTTTAAAGCAGATAATACCTTTTTCAACCTATACACTTTATTTTCATCAAAACCTTGGGGATGAATATATATGCTTTTTTTATGTAAATTACCATTCAGAAATGGATTTTTAATGTCCAACTAATGTACATTCCAAGCATGATGAGCTGCAAGTGCATAAATGTTACAAGCGATGGTCATTCACCATGTGGGAGAAAAAGTCTCATCAAAATCAATGCCTCTTTCTTGAGGATAATTTGGCAAAAGGCCTATACCTATCAACTGTTCCACCAGGCTTATGTCTCAGATTGTATACCCATTTAGTAGGAATGGCCTTTTTGTTTCAAGGCAAATCACATAAAGACTAGGTACCATTCTTCACAATAGCATCATATTTTGATCGCATATCATATTTCACTGCATAACAACCATCTAAATTTTTGAATCTTCTGCTTGATAGAAACAAATAGGCTCATTCTCATCACAAAGGCTAGAGGCAGCCATTCCATAGCAATTTTATGCAAAGGAAGCACTATGAGATCCTGAAGGGGTACAATATGACAAAAAAGGTGCATCTAATTTGTTATCTTTCAAAGTTTGCACCCACAATTTAGGCATTATTTTAGCCTCTTCTATGTCAACCCTCTAATCAACAAGTGCATCATGTAAGTGTGCATCAAAAAGGGAATAATCTCCATCATTATGTGGAACCTATAAAGGCTGAGAAATTGCCTCATTTGGACTAGACTTGACTATCCATTTCTAAAATGAAGCAGCAAAGTGTCAAACACATCTTAGAGCTAATTGATGTCTCCTCAATTCATGAAAGTAATGGCTGAAATGCATCTTCCACAAAAATAGCATCATGACTAACCAAAATGCATTTAGTCTGTGCATGATACAGACAATAGCCTTTGCTTTTTGAACTATAATCGACAAAAATACATTTCACTACTTTATCATCCAATTTCTTTCATTTTTGCTCACTCACTAAATTGTATGCCATATAGCCAAAGGCATGCAGATGAGCAATAGATGACTTGCAACCATGCCAAGCATCATATGGAGTGATAGATTGTAGTGCTTTGGTGGGACACTTATTAAGTACATATGCTGCACACATAACAACCTCAAGCAAGAAGCTATGTGGTAAAGCCTGAGTTTTGACCATACACCTCACTATCTCCATGAGAAACCTATCCATTCTTTTAGAAAATCTATTTTTTTGAGGTGTATATGGCAAATTTTCAACCAAAACCAGAAACTATTTGAAGCATAAAAACACTTCCCACTTTGCTTTCAATGGACACATCCATGCATGCCTTGAGAAATCATCAATAAAATTCACGAAGTAAAGGTAGTTCCCAAGAGAAGGTGTTTGCATAGGACCACATACATCAATATGAACATGCTGCAATTTATGAGCAGCTCAAACTAAACCATCTTTTTGGAAGGAGGAACACTATATATTTTCCCAAAATATATCCATGTTTACAAGGTGCCTCAAGGTGCATGTTTACAAGGTGCCTCAAGTTTGGGTAGAGAGGATATCATTTCAAATTTTTGCAAGCATAGTAAACTAGCAAAGCCAGATGACCAAAGGGTGCATGCCAAAGATTTGCATCTTAGATATTATAAGAATCTTGAAATGCACATGTTGAATTATTTACAGATTTTGCATAGTCTATAAGCATATACAACCCACAAAATAAAATGCTAGAAGCAATAATAACATCACCATTTGAGAGATCATGAACTATAAATTTGTCATCAATGAATTTGATGTCACGAGGAAGGAGATAAGGAAGAGAGCTCATACACACACTCTCACTCTCAAGGAGAAGCACACACACAGATTGAGGCAAGGAAGAATAATCTTCTTCTTCTTCTTCTATTACATAAAAGGAATGTACAAGAATGACCTAAAAACAAGAATACAACAAGTGCAATATATAAAGACCAGTACATAAGGAAAAACCTAATGTCTGCGAATGAGTGAGCTGGAAAGAAACAAATGTGCCATCACTCTCGGTAGATAAATCTAATAAAGCTCAATGAAGTATCCCTGACATATACCGGCATGACCACTATACATGTCAGAGAAACAAAAAATTGGTACGTGTCAACCTGGATCATCACATGTTGAGCTTGATATCTCAACACTCCCCCTCAAGCTCAATGCCATATCCTGTAATCCAAGCATCTTCCGAAACTTCTTCAACTTCTCAGCTCCAAGTGCTTTGGTGAAAATATCAGCAACCTGCTCATCTGTTCTCACATAAACAAGATCAATATCATTTGCTAATACCTTCTCTCTGATGAATTGATAATGTACCTCGATATGCTTTGTTCTAGCATGGAAAACAGGGTTTCGTGCTAACTGTATGCTGCTAAGATTATCACAATAGATAGTGATAGGTTTTTGAACTTCCACACCTAAATCTGCAAGTAACATCTCCAACCATGATGCCTCACATGCTGCCATTGCAGCACCTCTATACTCAGCCTCTGTACTCGACAAAGCAACAGTGGGTTGCTTCTTACTGCTCCATGTAATAGCTGCACCTCCAAGTGAGAAAAGAAAACCACTAGTAGATCTTCTATCTGGAGTACTACCAGCCCAATCTGCATCGGTGTATCCATGAACCTGCAAATCTACACCAGCTTCATAAAACAGTGCATAATCCAAAGTAGCACTCACATAACGTAGAGTGCGCCTCAGAGCATCCAAATGTGGCTTCTTGGGAGCCTGCATAAACTGACTTTCAAGTCCAACAGTGTAGCTTAAATCAGGCCTTGTAACTGTAAAATATATAAGACTTCCCATAATTTTCTTGTACATAGTAGCATTTTCCAATGCTTCACCTAATGTAGTATCCAATTTCAAATTCTGATCTAAAGGCCTAGAAATTGGCTTACAATCAGCCATACCATACTTTTGCAGCATATTCAAGGCATATTGCCTTTGCGACATCCACATACCTGTTTTTGTATGTATAAACTCAATGCCCAAGAAATAGCGCAGCACACCAAGATCTTTCATGTCAAATTCCTGCATAAGAAGTTTCTTTACCTCTTTGATGCTTTCTTCATTATCACCACCTACAATCAAGTCATCAACATAAATAGCCACAATAGTGATGCCATCATCAGCCTTCCTTGCATATAGTGAGTGATCTGCATCACACATAGAGAACCCAATGCTGGTTAAGTAATCAGCAATCCTTGCATGCCATGCACGAGGGGCTTGCTTCAGCCCATACAAAGCCTTTTGCAACCTGCAAACATATTCTGGATGCTTTGAATCTTCATATCCTTGTGGCTGGTCCATATATACTTCTTCCTGTAACTCACCATGTAGGAAAGCATTCTTTACATCCATCTGATGCAAAGTCCATCCTTCTGCTGTAGCTAATGCAACAAGTGTCCTAACAGTAGACATTTTAGCTACAGGGCTGAATGTTTCCTCATAATCAATGCCATATGTCTGTGCATATCCTTTAGCTACCAATCGTGCTTTATACCTGCTTATGCTACCATTAGCATTATGCTTTACCTTGTAAACCCATTTACAGCCTATGGGTTTCTTTCCTTGTGGCAATGGAACCAGCTTCCATGTATCATTTCCATAAAGTGCAGTCATCTCCTCATCCATAGCTTTTTCCCAATCTGCATTACCAATTGCATCTTCAAAACAAGAAGGTTCAGCATCTTGTATTACCTTTGTCATGTAGGCACAATGGCGAGCCATGTAACTATCATATGTCAATCGTTGCACTGAATTACGCATCCTCCCAGATCTTCTTGGTCCTGGGTCACTTCTCCTTGTATCATCTGCATGTGCCCTTCTTACTCCTGGAGTCTTCACAGAGGGCAATCCAAGTTCCTCATCAAGACTCTTTTCTGAACCGCTTGAATCTCCATCAACATCTTCAAAACCTGCACATGTTTTATGACTAGCAGAAAGCTTTTCTTTACCTTTCTTGGATGTATTTGATGAATTTGCTGGACTGAAATTCCCACATAATCTCCACTCCATGGATTTGAGTTGGAACTCTTGCTTGGTGATGCATCTGGTCCACTCAAAACCTGAGATTCTGCACTTGATTTTTCAGCATTTTCTTTGTCATTTGGTTCAAGACTCAGTCCTTCTTTGGCATCTGCATAGAAGCTTGACATTTCATCAAATACCACATGTCTGCTCACCTTTACCTGTCGTGTGAGTGGGTTATAACATTTATAGCCCTTTTGCTCAAGGGAGTATCCAATGAAGACACACTTTTTTGCTTTTGGATCAAGCTTCGTCCTCAATTCATCTGGGACATGTACATATGCAATCCAGCTAAAAACTTTGAGATGTGATAAGTTTGGCTTTTTACCCGTAAACTTCTCTTCAGGTGTAACTTGATGTACAACAGGAGTCGAAGTTCTGTTCATGATGTATACAGTAGTATGCACAGCTTCTGCCCAATAACAATGAGGCATATTCTTCTCAGCCATCAAGGCTCTTGCTATTTCTGCAATATGTCTATTTTTGCGTTCAGCAACACCATTCTGTTGTGGTGTGTACCTGCATGAAAATTGACGCCGAATTCCATGATTTTTTAGAAAACTGCTGAACTCATTTGACATATATTCACCTCCTCCATTAGATCTTAATGTTTGAATGTACTTCACTGTCTGCTTTTCCACCATAGCTTTAAAATTCTGGAAGTGAGTGAACACCTCGCTCTTCTCTTTCATGAAATATACCCATACTTTGCGTGTATGGTCATCAATGAAGGTAGCATAAGACCTGCAACCTCCCATAGATGTGGTCTTTGCTGGACCCCAAACATCTGTATGTACTACTTCTAGTACATTCTCACTAACATGCTTGTCATGTGGAAATGATGCTCTTGACTGTTTACCAAATTGACATGCTGCACATACCTTTTGCAATTCTGCAACTTTGAAATTTGGTAATCCATGGACAATCTCCTTTGACTGCATCAGTTTCAGCCTTTGCAAGTTTGCATGTCCAATCCGTTTGTGCCATATCTCTATATCTGCAATAACTCTTGCACCTTTTGCAAACATGGCTGCATTCATTTCAGGAATCTTCACATTTAAGGTGAACAGCCTACCCACTTTGTTTCCTTTGGCAACCAATCGTCCATCTTGCTTGTACTCTTCTACATATAATCCATCAACATTGAACCTGACTTGTAATCCCTAGTCAACCATTTGTCCAACAGAAACCAGATTCTTTGTTATATTTGGAACATGCAGGACATCAGCAAGATGTTTTACCTTTCCATCCTCCATAGACAATGCTATGTTTTCTGTATGCTCAATAGGATGCGATGTATCATCACATGTTTCAACATATCCAGGAACTGGCATTTTTCTGCAAACTACTAAACCATTCTGCATGACTGGTCATGTGATTTGAAGCACCTGAATCAACATACCAGACATTATCATTCGATTTTGAAACACCAGCAGAGATCGTATTCATCATGTGATGTTGAACCATAAACAGCTTCTCAGAATCATCTGCACTTGTGGATGCATAGTTGTTTTGCTGCCTTCTGTTATTTTCATTCTTCAACCTGCAATCACGTTCAAAGTGTCCAGGTTTACCACAATTCCAGCATCCTTTACTATCATTACCTGAATCATTTCTTTGGAAATTTCTGCGACCTCTTTGGCTCCCCTTGCCTCGAAACTGTCCTCTTCCTCCTGCATGATTCTGTTGTTGACCTTGGTCTTGGTTATTGTTTCCTCTTCCACTTCCAAAACCTCTACCTCTGCCTCTTCCTCTGCCAGAGTAGAATACCTTCTCAGAACTGGGATTTCCTTGGGAGTTTGAATCCTCACCAAGATTCTTTTCTTCAATAATCAGCATAGATACCAAATCAGCAAAATTTGGAATATTTTCCCTGGTCTGTATAGAAGTTCTGAACTGCTTATATGCAGCTCCTAAACCACGAAGGCACACTTCCACCTTATCATCATCATCTACATTCACGCCAATAGATGCAAGTGACTCACATATGCTTTTGATTTTTAGAGTGTAGTCACTTACCGACGTGCTCTTTTTCTCCAATGTATGCAGCTCGTTCTTGAGTTGCAATTTCCGTGCCTTTGTATTGGTCTCGTACAAAGTGACCAAACTGTTCTAAGCCTCTTTTGGAGTCTTGGCATCCTGTATGTGTCCAATCATGCTATCCTGTATGCTAACAGATAGCCAATACATTACCTTTCGTGCTCCTTGATTCCATTCCTCATATGCTCTTAACTGTTTTGCAGTCCGATTCCTTTCTGGTAACTGCGGAGCATTTTCATTCTCTCCTTCGATGTACTTCCAGTAGCCTTTTCCTATCAGGAAATTTGTCATTCTGAATCTCCAAGCATGGAAGTTGTTCTTGTCCAGCTTATCGCTCATAAGCTGACTCATTCCATCTGCGTTTCCTATTTCTGCAACAATTCACAACACCGCAACACACTACAAGTAGCACTTCTGCTTGAACACTATCGCACTATGACGTGACAGTTCGATCTCAGAAAAACACAGTTTCGTGTATCAACAGTACACGGAATCGCTTGAAATTCTTGATCTGGAATATATGAGTGTCGCCAAACACAACGCAAGTTACAGTTTCTGAAAATGACCTGGTTTTTCTGTGGGCCCCACCTTGCGGGCTCAAAATGGAGGTCGAGATGGCTCCAAAACTTTGATCTGACAAAAACAAGTGATCCTAAAGGGATAACTCCCGGATATTTTGAGGTCTTCTACCTTCACGACAATTTTCGTAGCAAACGGAGGCCATTTGTGAAATCGCGTTTTCTCCATGCCTTGCCGCGTAGTCTTCACCGTTGCCTTCTCCACGAGCTCTCTACAGCCACGCTGGCTCTGATACCATGTCACGAGGAAGGAGATAAGGAAGAGAGCTCACACACACACTCTCACTCTCAAGGAGAAGCACACACACAGATTGAGGCAAGGAAGAATAATCTTCTTCTTCTTCTTCTATTACATAAAAGGAATGTACAAGAATGACCTAAAAACAAGAATACAACAAGTGCAATATATAAAGACTAGTACATAAGGAAAAACCTAATTTCCGCGAATGAGTGAGCTCGCAAGAAACAAATGTGCCATCACTCTCGGTAGATAAATCTAATAAAGCTCAATGAAGTATCCCTGACATATACCGACATGACCACTATACATGTCAGAGAAACGAAAAACTGGTACGTGTCAACCTGGATCATCACATGTTGAGCTTGATATCTCAACATTTGACAACCAAGAAAAATTTGGATAATTCTGACACTGACTCAGAATGATCTTACCAACTCCCATTACATGATAAGAGGAGTTTTTTTGTGCATGTGACACTATTCCCTATAGGGGCAACCTCTAGTGAACTGAAGAAACTATGCTACGGGGTAATATGTTTAAGTCTATTGCAAACATATGCTACTCATGAAAAGATAGGTCATAATTGCAAACAATAGTAAATGCCCAACAAGATTAACAAACTCTATTTAGGTGTAGAGGCCTCTACAACAACCATTGTAGCCTCTTTCTTGTTTCCTCTTTTGCAACCAAATTCGGTCAACTCTTTATGACATGATCATTTCCATTAGAGTATTTTCAATGTTTTTTTGCTTTTGTTTTTCCTTCTCATCTTTGTCTTCCTTCTTCAATTGTGAGGCATTAACAAATTTCTGCTTACAAGTAGATGAGCTCCATTTACCTTTTCCTTCTGACTATCTAGAAAATCATGATCTGCAACATGAATAATGGACTTGTTCTGCCTGGAGTAATCTTCCCGCAACAAAACAAAGACTAACTCCTCAAATGTTAAGGCATTTGGATTGCCTTTCATCATCAATCGAAGAGTACAACAAAAACTTTGATATGCATATGGAAGACCGTTTAGAAAAATATGCATAAGTGAACTATCTAGCAAGACTTCATCAACAAAAATCAACTGCTAGTTCAAATCTTTGATCTTTTTCAAAAAACTATCCATGGAATCTCCTTTATTCATATGCTCATTGTCCAAATGTTTTTGGAGGTAAGCAACACGAGCCTCATTTCTTGTTTGGTATAAAGTTGTAAGTGCATCCCAAGCATCTTTTGCTATTTTGCATGAGCGAATATGAGGGATAATGGCATGTTTGACAGAGAAAGCTATCAATCCATGTTCATGAGCATCTCTGCTATGTAACAAATTTGCTCTATAATAGGTGTAGTAGGAATTAGAACACGAATATGAATTTGAAGATCTTCATCTTTGATGCCATCTACATCACCTTGAATAACTATATTTGTAGGTGAAGTAGGACATTTTTTCAACATCCTTCACAATATTCCACAACCCTTTTTCTACAAATACAAGATGCATCATATATGCCCTCAATGGGTAATTAGTACCATCCTACTTATCCTCAACAACCAACATACAAAATACATCATTGCTTTCAACCATGGTGAGTGACTAAATACCCTGATGCAAAAAAATGATTGTATCTCAAAAAGTGGAATAGAAAGAATGTGTTGAGCTCTGCTAAAGCTGTAGTAGACTTTGAGGTGCTTGTAGTACATGTTTGGAACAAAAAGATGAAATTACAAGAACAATCATTGTGATACTACATTCACAGGATGAAAGAAGCTCCTAACAAAATTTTGATGCCACAAAGCCAATGCATTTTGAACTTCTAATTGCCTCTAGTATGCTCACAAATTTTCATGAGATTTTGATGAAGGGCTTTGGTGTGCTGAACAAGAGGGTCAAGGAGGAGATGGAGGGAGAGAGAGGAGAGGAGAGACATGCACACATGCATGGGAGCCTTGAAACCCACATAATGATCTCCATGAGATAATTCTTTATAAATGATATATATACATGAATATGGGGGTAAGGTCACATGACCCTTACATCCCCAACAATCACCCACTTAATGGTCAATGTAATCGTAAGTGGTAACACATACAAAGAATGAGGTAGGACTATATAGTAGTGTACAAGAAGAGTCTCGATCTCAACCCATACCATTCATCCTACACAACCTGCCTCTAACAAGGTGTATCCATGCACCTCAAAATGCTCTAGCCTCATATCGATAAGAGTCGAGCTCATATATGATGGATGCAAGAACTCATGAACTTTGTGCAAATCTTCCACTCCCTCTATGCCTGTGCCAATCATCAAATAATTGAGAACTTGAAGTGAAAATGCTCGAATAACAATTGCAATGTATGGTCTAGAGCATAACAACTTGTACATTAGACTCCCAAATATTGATGAAATTTGTGCTATCTTTACTAACCTAAGAATGTCAGCCATGCATGTATCTAAGGCATCCAAGGCACCATCATCAAGACTAACATGTCCTAACACATATGTGTCAACATTTGGAATGAGAAAATCCAAGAATGATTTTATGGCCATTGACTCCTCAACATCCAAATTAGCCATCCTCTCAACCAAGGATATATCTACTTGTGCATTCTCAGAGCTAATATGCTATGCCATACACTATGTAGCATAAGATTTATCCTGCTCTACCACACCAAGTGTATCATCATGCTCCACATGAGCTAAATACACAACATCAACATCAAGGTCAAATTGATGATCACACTCTAAGTAAGTATCATCATAATGATCTACATGAGCATCCATATCATGCCCTAAAGCATGCAACTGACCATCCAAAATATGCTCCATGTGAGCATCTATATGATGAGCAAAATCATGCTCTACATAAGCATGAATAGCATCCAAAACATGCTCTAAATGTGTATCCATGTGAGCATCTAAGTCTTACCATACATGTGCATCATGAATGTCAATAGACCTATGTGTAGGTAGACAAAGTGAGACATGGAGAGTCTCACATCGCACATAAGGCTGAACTGCCACTGAGCCAATATTGTCTCTCACATGGACTACCTGCAGCGGACATGTGTGCCCAATCCTAGCACCTTTGAGAAGCATATGTTGTTCCAACTGCAACTCAAAATGATGTTCACCAAGGAATGCGTAACATGTGCTATCCTGCAACTCACTAATTGAAATCAAGCTCATAGGGAATGAAGGCACAAAAAATACATGTTTGAGTATACGTGATGCTCCACTAGGTAGCATAAGGCATACATCTCTTGCACTTTCGATGTCATATGTCATACCATCAAACATGTGCACACATCCATGAATCTCACTTGAGAATCGACAAAACCACTCACGATGTGGAGTAACATAAAAAGTGGCTAATGCATCAAACAACCAAGCCATATGTGTGCTATCCAATAAATAAGAGGAATCTTGAGATGAACCATACAAGAAAGTGATGTGACCATCACTAGCATAATCAATTGCCATAAACTCTCCTAAAACTACTACCTGACCTGCATCACATGCATATCTCTGATGTTATCATCGCATCCACTTGAAGCAATGTCATCAAGTATGGCCCTCATTGCTACAATGCCAACATCCAAGTTGTTGATGTGATCTATGTCTCACATGAGTCGGTGGACTCACATACATATCATGTAGTCTATGCCATAATGCACTAGTCGTCTTCTCATACATCACACATATATAGAATCTGCAAGCTCTAGTTGAATAGTGGAGTAGGCCAATGCATCCATATCCATCCATAAATGGTCCGATATGTCACGAGGCCTTTGTGCATCTCTATGCACATAAATGCATAACCTTGCATGAACCAATGTATGCCATATCTGAGCTTTCCATCTCGAAAAGTCCATGCCATCAAATCGAGAAGACACCGTGTTGGCAATCCAAGATCCTAGCAATGTAACAAGAGATTAGAAATGATACTCTATCACCAATAGGATCACACCTACATATCCATATGCATAACTCAGATCACAAATGTCTCATCGAAGAAGGAAACCATGTGAATCACTATCACATAACCATGCATCTAGCATGCACATAAAACCATGCGCATAAGCATGCTCACCAAGTCTTCAAAGTGACCTAGTAGATGTGAAAGAATCCTGGGAAAAATTGGCTAGAGTATCCCCTATAGACTAGAAATCAAAACAAGATAATCAATAGTAAAAGAAAAATGAGTAACCTATCAACACCTATCACATGATGAATGATCTAAATATTCTTGTGAGCACTAACCAAGCTATGTTGAGTGTGCATGACTGCCTTCATCCAACACTTGGTGAGTGAGGAACATGAAGCAAAGGCCGTGCTCCACACAGTGGTAGTCTCTTGCTTGTCTGAGGGGAAAGAGAACGTTGTCGGGTAGGCATGAAACCAAGGGGCTTTCTTGAGATTGGTGATGGGGTTGAAGGAAAGCATGATTGGGTATTGATCATAGACAACAAATCCATACTTTGGGAAAGGGAAGGAGGGCCCCACTTATTGACTATATTTTATGTGATATAGCTCTTCTTGAGTCTAGCTTTTTGCAAGTCCACACCATCTTGGAGGTTCGACCAAGAGAAACCAACATCGTCTTTAATCTCCACAAGATCCAGGTGGAGCTTGACTTGATCTCAAGCTTCCTTCTCATGACCATCGATCACCCAACCCTTCCTCCCCACCTATCAGATAGAACTTCCACCATATTAAAGTCCCCACAAAGCACCACATTGAGAGGCAAAGATACCAATGATTGCCAAGTGGAAATTCTTTTCGAGTCAATACTGGGAGCATACATAGAGACAATGGACAACTGCAAAGGCTCCCTAATGGAAGCACTAACCCACCAATGGCATTGGTCTACCAGGGTGTCCACCATCCTAGCATGCCACCTTCCATTGATATGTCGATAGCTGAGCCTTTATTTCCCCTAGGATGTGCCATGGAGAGCCATACATGGGATGATGAAATACTTTTAAGTCTCTTACAAAGGCCCTTGGAGACAAATGAAGTATGGAGTTAGACATTTATAATGGATACATTGGCCATTAATTGTCGCTCTTGATGGGTCCGACAACCCCCAACATTGAGATACACAATTATCGTCATCGAAGGATGCGTTCTTTCCATAGAGGGGCCTGCCCCTCTTTTTCTTGTTTTTCTCATCCAATTTTTTCTTTGAGGTAGAGAGGCCCTCACATAGGAGTTTCCCCTTAAGGGGCTTCTTCTAGGGAATCTCAGCTAGTTCTTTTCCTTTGTGAGTGGTCTTCTTTGAAAATGAGTCCATTATCCTTTCAAGGCCTGTGGAACCAATTATCGATCTTTCAATATCCTGGTTATCATCGTTGTTTGTGGTGCACCTTACCTCATTGCTAGTGGTGTCTCCTTCATGGTTGCCTTGTAGGAGGATTCCTCTTTCCCCACCACTGCAATAGTCTTCATGATTTAATCCCCTTCGGTAATCCATGTCATTGAACTCCCTTTCTAGGTTGCAAAAGATGTTTGTTTTTGGAGCTGTATGAGAGGGGTTCTTCTCAATAATTCCTTTTTGGCTTCCGTTCTTCTTCGTCTCACTTTTGTGACGCTGTCAGAGTCTGTTTCCAAGACTTGTTTTTCTTTCCCCTTTTTGGACTCTGATGGATGCTCTTCTTATGCGCTCTGGGCCCTTGGAAAAACTTTGTTCCTTGTTACATTAGCTTTTTCTTCGTTTTGTTTGTTCTTATTGGATTTCTGTCTTAAAGGACATTCCTTTATTCTATGGCCCTACATTCCACAGTGAAAGCAAGCATTTGGCAAGTTCTTGTATTTAATCTCCTGCTCAATGGTTTCCTCTTATCCAATGTCTATGGCAATTTTAGAGGGGAGATCTTTGTTTAGATTTGCTTTGACAAAAATTTGTGGGTGCCATCTAACATTGAAAGATTATTTTGCCCCTTCGTATATAAGGACCCCAACATCTTTTCTCGAGGCCAAGGGCTGACTGATGGGAGAAAAATTTCCCTTATGAAACCATAAAGGAAAAAGGGCAAGTTTAGGAGCTTGATCTAGAGTGGATGGTACCTATCAAGTGCCAATCTGTAAATCTTGAAATACCATTTCCTCATTTTCAAACACCAAGAGCACATGGTTTGCTAGCAAGGACTTGCACTTGCTCACAATCAAGCCACATGGGAACCATTCCTTACAAAACCATTGATGAAAGGACTTCAACATGGGCTAAGGACCAAACAATTGACCTATGAGGTAGGTGTTTGCTACAAGTCTTGTCCTCCCCCCATAGACCCACATTACTTAACACCAGCAAAAGGATAATCCCTGCCATGAAACAAACAAAGAAAACCCAAAAATCTAACACCCCCCTAAAACCTTAAAAAGAACTAGGAAATAAAAGTCTATCAAAGAGAAGGAAGTTTATCGCAACCCATCTCGGTACCACATGACAAACCCGAAGCTGTCCATTGAGCTCTGAAATCTATGGCAACAATGCCATGATTTCAATGAGGTTCCAGATTGGTGTGGTTGGAAGGCTCTTTCTTTTCTTTTTTCTAAATAGTTTATTTTTTTAAAAAAGCAGATTGAGCACTTTGGAGGGAATAAATAATTTTTAATTTTAAATTTGAGCATGTGCACCATCATTGTGAGAGGATTTTGCACCTTCGCGATAATCCTCCAAGGAGTTGCGATGAGGATACCCACTCAACCCATCGCAATGAGTGCCCCACTCAGTCATGATGATCGCATTATTAGGCAAACATGATGGAATAGTAAATAGTTCAATTGAGAGTTTGTAGGACTCGCAAGGATGACTTGATGCACAGGTAGCTATGCCTGCAAGTTTGTGGATCAAAAAAAAAAAATCTCAAAGGAACCCTTGTAGATTCAGTGCAACAATAGCACGTTTCTTAGTGAGACCTTCTATTTTCATTTCAAACTCAGTTCCATGATAGACTAATCGCTACTCCACATGAAATCATGGATGTTGAGTTTGAATTTGTGTTGGTGAAGAGAAGAAAAATGACAAAGAAGTGTCTGATTGTGATGGAGAAGATTCCTAATTGCGACACTGGAGAGAAGTGTCCTAAAAATTGCAATGGTGAAGGTGGAGTATCTAATCGTGATGGTGAAGGACCCTAAACAAGACATCCAACACATGAATGTCTTCTCCAGTGTCGCATTGAAAGTCGACAAGCCGAAAATGGGTTGCATGTAGAAGTGGATGTCTAATCCCTGTTTGCAAATTTGTTATCTGCAAAGTCCCTTATAAGATCACTAATGTGTTTGGCGGAGCCAATAATGCAAGAGGTTGCTTATCCCATTATTCTCAAATTCAATAGCATTGCTTATCCAGTTATTCTCAAAGTTGTTTATTCTCAAAGTCAATAGCATTGCTTAGCCAGAAAAATAGAACTTGGAATGTTACACTTATGTGTTCCTCAAGTAGCTTTGATGTGAACCTTTTCCCTATACATGGACACTTTTTACTTTAGTGCTAGCTAGAGTTTTTTTCCCCATGTTACCACATACATGATTCACTCATATGTGGTGGTACTGTGTACTTAGAGATATTATTCAGCTCTTACTTCAATTCAACTCATTGTCAATAAAGAGAGCTATTCTAACCATTCATCTTCTCCATGTGTCTTCTGTGTTTGTGCTCCTTGTGTGTGCTTCTCGTGTATCTCTCCCACTTCTACACACACCCAACAATGGTATCAGAGCAGGTTCAACTCCTTCTCAAGTTTCAGTTTTTTGGGTCATGGCACGTGCACTTTTAACAGTCCAAATTGACTTCGGAGCATAGAAGAGTGAATTTCAACAGCCAAGAAACATTTCCACCACTTGCACTGGAAGTTGCACTAGGGTTTTACCCCCATTTTGAAGCCATTCGTATAGTCAAAATTGCCATCAGAGTGATGGTTTGTGAGCTGAAATTTCAACATTAATTTCAGCTTTTGTCAAAGTAAATATTTTGTCATATTCTTGTTCCTTCATGAAATGGCGGGCAACAATGACTTGTTTGGCATGCTTCAAGCTGAAGATAAGCTTGATGGGACCAACTACCCGATGTGGTCTTACATGATGAAGCATGTTCTTGTTGCAAAACAACTTTGGAACATAGTGGTAGATGTAGATCGAAGACCCACAGGTTCTTCTACTTCACAGTCTATCATCACAGATGGAACTTATTCTTCAAGTATAGTTGTTTCTCCTTCTCCACCTACACAGGAGCAACTTAGATGGGATAGAAAAGATGCTCAAGCTTATGCATTGATTGTGCTTTCTGTGAAGCATCATATAGTTCCACACATTCGGTCATGTTCTACATCGAGACAGGCATGGGACACTCCTACTTCTTTGTATGCCATGCATAATGAAGCATGTGTTGCATTCTTGAGGAAGCAACTTGAGGAAGCAACTTGAGGAAGCAACTTGAGGATGTATGTATGGCTGAAAATGAGTTGGTGGATGTGTAGGTTACACGCATCAAGAACTTGAAAGAGCAATTGACAAACATAGATGAGATTATTTCGGATGCATCACTCATTTCTCCATTGCTGAAAGGGTTACCAGAATCTTTTCAAAGCTTTGCAACTACACTCCGTTTGATTGCAAAAGGGAATCCCAATATGTATGCATTTGATGAGGTTGTGTCTCTTCTCTTGCAAGAAGAGCAATCTAGAGTGAATAGGAGTGGTTTGATTGAGGGAATGCAAGCACTTGCTATCTCACAAAAGGGGAAAAGCAAGTATGGTTTAGCTTTGGGTTCATCAAAACCAAAGTCTCAACCTTCCTCTTGCACACATTCCTCTAATGATGGTGATATGCAAATATTTCCGGAAGGTTGGTCATACTATTGATGAGTGTAGAAAGGTTGCTAAGTGCAATGAAAAGAAGAAGGAATCCGACATGTCTATTGCTGGAAACTCAACAAATGCAAAGAATGATGAAGCTAACATGGCTCAAGATTTTTGGGCATGTGTTGTTTAATGTCATTATGATGCATCTTTGCATTCTAAATGTATGTTTGTGAGTGAGGCTGATTCAGATTGGTTCTTTGATAGTGGTGCTTCAAAGCACATAACATCATGCAAAAGATTTTTTGCATATTTGAAAGATGCACCCAAAGGAAGATGTGTGATGTGTGCAAACAATGCCTCTTATCTTGTTATGGAGTAGGAGAAATTGAGCTTATGGTTGCAAACGGAGGTGTGATTCTCTTAAAAAATGCATTGTATGTGCCCAGTATCAAGAAGAACTTAATTTTAGTTCTGCTGATTGCCAAAGATGGACTTCATGTACACTTTGTTGATGATAAGTGTATGGTTCATGATTTCAGCAATGGTGATGTACAATGATGTCCGGTACATTATATAATGGTTTGTATCTCATGGATACATACAAGAAGACTGCCTTGAATGCCTTGGTTGCTCGTACTTCTTCCATGGCTGAAATGGAGCTTTGACATGCTCATTTTGGTCACTTGAACTTCAATAGTTTGCTTTACTTGCAAAAGAAGGACATGGTTATTGGTTTTCCAACACTTGAGTCCATTGAGAAGCATGCATGTGAAGGTTGCATTCTTGGAAAAATGCATCATGCTTCTTTTCCAAAAGATAGTCATACACTCACTACAAGAAAATTATAGCTTGTTCATAGTGATGTATATGGTCCCGTCAAGAGTTCATCTTTTGGGAAGCATGTATATTCTATTACCTTCACTGATGATGCTACTCACCATACATGGGTGTATCCTATGAAACCAAAGAATGAGGTATTTTCTTGCTTCAAAGCATTTTTAGCTATGGCTGAAAATTTTTCTTCACAAACGCTTTTGACTCTATGCACGAATCGTGGTGGTGAATACATGTCACATGAGTTTAATGCTTTTCTTCATGAAAGAGGTATTTCACACCAATGTACGGTGCCATATACACCTCAGGAAAATGGTGTTGTTGAGCATAAAAATAGAACACTTCTTGAAATGGCACGATGTATGGTTCAAGGAAAGCATCTTCCTAATATGTTTTGGATGGAAGCAGTCATGTGTGCAAATTGAAGGGGTTTGGAGTGCAGAAGAAGAGGAGGAAGGAGGAGATGGAACGAGATAGAAGAGAGGAACGACGCGCGGATATGTGTGGGAGCCTCGAAACCCACATAATGATCTCTCTTGAGGCAATGCTCTATATATGATGTATATATATATGAATATGGGGGTAAGGTCACATGACCCTTACATCCCCAACAATCTCCCACTTAAGGGTCAATGTGACCATAAGTGGAAAAATATACAAAGAATGATGTAGGACTATACAATAATGTACAGGAAGAGTCCGGATCTCTACCCATACGGATCATCCTACTCCAACTGCCTCGAACAAGGTGTATCCATGCACCTCAAACTGCTCTAGACTCATATCGATAAGAGTCGAGCTCATATCTGACTGATGCAAGAACTCATGAAGTTCCTGCAAAGCTCCCACTCGCTCTATGCCTGTGTCAATCATCGAACGACTGACAACTCCAAGTGCAAATGCTCCAATAGCAACTGCAATGTCTGGTCTCGAGCATAACAACTCGTACATCAAACTCCCGAATGCTGACGAAACATGTGCTATCCTGGCTAACCTAAGCATGTCAGCCATGCCTCTATCCAAGGCATCCAAAGCACCATCGTCAAGACCAACATGTCCTGACATATCTATATCAACATCTGGCATGAGCGAATCCAAGAATGACTGCATAACTGCTGACTCCTCAGCATCTAAATCAGCCATGCTCACAACCAAGGATGTATCTAGCTGTGCATCATGAGAGCTAACATGCTCTACCATACACTGTGTATCATGAGAGCTATCGTGCTCTACCACACCAAGTGTATCATTATGCTCCACATGAGCTGACTGCACAACATCAACACCAAGATCCATCTGATGATCTAACTCTAAGTGAGTATCATCACAATGCTCTACATGAGCATCCACATCATGCTCTAAAGCATCCAACTGATCATCCAAAGTGTGCTCCATATGAGCATCCATATGATCAACCAAACCATGCTCTATATAAGCATCATGAGCATCCAAAACGTGCTCTACATGTGCATCCATCTGAGCATCTAAATCATGCCATACATGTGCATCAAGAATGTCCATAGACCTATCTATAGATCGACAAAATGAGACATGACGAGTCTCATATCGCACATAAGGCTGAACTCCCACTGGGACGAGACTGTCTCTCACATGAAGTACCTGCAGTGGATACCTGTGCCCAATCCTAGCACCTCTGACAAGCGTAAGCTGTCCCAACTGCAACTGAAAATGATGCTCACCAAGGAATGCATAACATCTGCTCTCCTGTAACTGGCTAACTGAAATCAAGCTCATAGGGAATGAAGGCACATAACGTACATGTCTGAGTATAAGTGATGCTCCACTAGGTAGCATAAGGCATACATCTCCTGCACCCTCAATGTCATATGTCATACCATCAGGTAAGTGCACACATCCACGACTCTCACCTGAGAATCGACAAAACCACTCACGATGTGGAGTAACATGAAAAATGGCTAATGCATCAAGCAACCAAACCATATGTGTGCTATCTAATGAGCAAGAGGAATCATGAGATGAACCATAGGAGAAAGTGATATCTCCATCACTAGCATAATCAACTGCCATAGAATCTCCTGAAACCACTACCTGATCTGCATCACGTGCATATCTCTGACGTCGTCGTCGCATCCGCCTGAAGCAACATCGTCGAATATGGCCCTCATGACCACAGTGCTAACATCGAAGTCGTCGATGTGATCTATGTCTCACATGAGTCAATGGACTCGCATACATATCATGTAGTCTCTGCCATAATGCACTACTCGTCTCCTCATACATAACAGACTCATATATAGAATCCACAAGCTGTAATCGGATAGTGGAGCTGGCCAATGCATCCATATCCATCCATACATGATCGGGCATGTCACGAGGCCTCTGTGCATCTCTATGCACATACATGTGTAACCCTGCACGAACCAATGTATGCCACATCTGAGCTTTCCATCTTGGAAAGTCAATACCATCGAATCGAGAAGACACCATGCTGGCAATCCAAGACTAGCAATGTAATAAGAGACTAGAAACAATACTCTATCCTAAATAGGATCACAGCTGCATATCCATATGCATAACTCACATCACATATGTCTCACTGGAGAAGAAAACCATGTGAACCACCTGTCACATAACCATGCATCTACCATGCATATAAAACCATGAGCATAAGCCTGCTCATCAAGTCTCCAAAGTGACCAAGTAGATGTGAAAGAATCCTGGGAAAATTTCGACAGAGTATCCCCTGAAAACTGAGCAATCAAACAAGATAACCAATCAGCAAAGAACAATGAATAATCTGTCACCACCTGTCACTGATATAAATCAAGAAGATAATGGCAACTACATGTGCCAAAAAACTAATGGCAATACACGCCAATACAATGGCAATACAACTCCCACTCAAGAATAAATCCTGCAAGATGGTCCAACCTGTCACAAACAACCTGTGACCAAGTCCAAGTGAATGGAGATAGTCAATGATCCAAAGCTATCACAAAAGCTTCAAGATCCACAAGAGCTCCTTTCTAGCATAAAAGCCGATGAAATTTTGACAGCATCTCCTCTGTAAAATGGACTCTAGAACCAAAATAACCATGTGGGAATCACCATCCACATATGCCAAGAATCACACTGGCAAATATATATCAATCAATGACCAAATGCTAATAACGGTGACAAACGAACGTGTAACTGAGGCTCCAATCTGGATCACGTACCTGCAAAGAAAACAAAAGATACAAGTACCAAACAAGATCCAAAATCAACTCTCATAAAAGTATGTGCAATCGGCAAGTAAATCCATAACCAAGTGGCAAAAGCAAGATATAGACCACAATGCCACTATACATCCATGATCAAACTCATGATGACATAAACCTCAAAAAGAGTATACCACAATGTCATCTTACATATCAAATACGTGACAAGATCATGCTCTACTCTCATATGGAAGAGCTACCACAATGATCATACATGTACAATGTCTTCAAGCTCTAAGAATAAGAGCTTGCACACCAAAAATTCTCTCTCGAAGAAGTTCCAAAGCAAATTCAACCTCCAAGTGCAATTAGGGTTGTTTAGGCAAAACTGTACTGCTCTGTGTTTTGCTGTTTCGAAGGTGATAACCTCTGAATCTGAACTTTTGCTCTTCAGCAAACTTGAAGATCCACTTCTTGGCTACGTAACGACATAAAGAACACCTCAATCGGAGGTGCGTAGCTCAAGATATGTTCAAAACAAACACCTGTTGTCAATTTCACTTTCACTTGCAACAATACTGCTCTGTATTCTGCACTTTCGGCAATCTAAAACTCAGAATCTGGATCTGAATTCTTCTACAAAGTTGTAGCTATTTTTCCAAGCTACGCGCAGCAAGTTGAATCATCGCATTCCGAGCTGTAGAACTCAAGTTATGACAAAAACATCGACCTGCTGTCCTACTCAATGTAGATTCGCTTTCTGCAATACTCTGCGTTTTTCGAATTTTCGGCACTTCAGACGTTCGAACCAGGTTCTGCGCCCTTCTGTGAAGTTATAGCTCTCTGTGTTAGCTACACACAGAACTTTAAAACGCGTCAATCCGAGTTTCCTAGCTCAAGTTACAGCTGAAATACTGAACTGCTGTCAAGAGATGCCGACCTGCACTTTCACCTCTTGTGACCTAAGCTTCCATTGAAGCTTCTTGCACACCAGCCTTCAACATGCTCTGATACCAATGAAGGGGTTTGGAGTGCAGAAGAAGAGGAGGAAGGAGGAGATGGAACGAGAGAGAAGAGAGGAACGACGCGCGGATATGTGTGGGAGCCTCGAAACCCACATAATGATCTCTCTTGAGGCAATGCTCTATATATGATGTATATATATGAATATGGGGGTAAGGTCACATGACCCTTACATCCCCAACACAAATTATGTGTTGAATTGCTACCCTACAAAAGAATTGAGAGTCATCACTCCTTATGAGGCTTGGAATGGTCATAAGCCTATGGTTAATCATATATGCATGTTTGGTTGTTTCACATATGCTCTTGTGCCATCACAACAACGCCACAAACTTGATGACAAAGCAAAGAAATGCATATTTATTGGTTATAGTGCTGAAAGTAAGGGATATTCTTTGTATCATCCATTGACAAACACAATTATTGTGAGTGAAGATGTGGTATTTGCTGAAAATTTAGTTTTCTCTCTACTTGAATGCAAAAAACAACCAACAATTAGCTCACAAGATGTGTTCGATACGCTCATGCCTTTTTTCCAAAACAATGTGTTTGACTATGGCCATGTAGATCAGCCAAATAAGGCTCAAAGGGCTGAAAAGTTCCAACCAAATAGGGCTAAAAATGTAGAGAATTTCCAGCCAAACATGACTGAAAATTTCTAGGAAAAGATTGTCAAAATTGTTGGAAATTTCTAGCCACATATGGATGAACATTTGCATCAAAATATGGCTGAAAATGAGCATGAAATTCAGACCACTCATGATGTACATGTTGATGATGTGTTGCATAATGAAAACATTTGTATCAAGAGTGCACAAACTATGCCAAAGTGGTTGAAACAAACTTTACAGGACAGCAAATTGAGTGCACCTTTACTTGGTAGATCAAGATCAAGCTCTAGCCAGCATCAAGTAATTTTGTGGATTATTCTCTTATTGTGACAACATGTAATGAAGAGCCACTTTTGTTTGAAGATGCATGTGATGATCCGCAATGGATGAGTGCTATGCAATCAGAAATGGATTCCATACATAGGAATGGTACTTGGGAGTCATGTGAATTGCCAAAAGGAAAGAATGACATTGGTACAAAGTGGGTTTACAAGATTAAGAGAAATTCTGATGGGAGCATTGATCGCTACAAAGCTAGATTGGTTGCCAAAGGATATGCACAACAATGTGGCATTGAATATGAGGACACTTATGCACCTACTTCACGCATGACTACCATTCATATCGTGGTTGCTTTGGCTGCCCATCGAGGTTCGAAAGTACATGAGTTAGACATAAAGATAGCTTTCTTGAATGGTGATTTGCAAGAAGAGGTCTGTGAAGCAACCTCTTGGATTTGCTACGAAAGGGAAAGAGCATATGGTTTGTCGCTTGCATTAAGCCTTGTATGGTCTAAGCAAGCTCCATGTGCATGGTATGCAAATTCCATAAGCACTTGATTACTCTTGGCTTCACATGTAGTCCAATTGCAAGCTCTATGTACACATAGATGGCACTGATCTTACTGTGCTTGTTCTTTATGTCGATCACATATTCTTGAGTGGGTCATGTGATGTGAAACTTGAAATTCTTATGGATGATTTGTAGCATGCTTTTGATGCCACTGATCTTGGTCGTTTGAGCTACTATCTTGGCATCCAATTTGTATCCGTTGAGGGGGTAATTTTTATGCATCAAGAAAAGTATGTTGAAAAACTACTTCAACGTTTTGACTTTGAGGATTGCAAGCTAGTTTCCACACCAATTGAGAGAGGATTTAGTGAGTTGAGGATTCTAGTGATGCATTTGAAACTTCTCTTTATAAGCAAGCTATGGGATGTCTTATATATGCATGCAACACAAGGCCGTATATACAGTATGCAGTTTCCCAGTTGAGTCAATTCATGCATAGCCCTGGTTCTAAGCATTGGCAAGCGGTGAAATGTGTGTTTAGATATCTCAGAGGAACTTTTAGCTTAGGTCTCTTTTATGGAAGAGATATTTAGCCATGCTTGCATTTTTAACCTCTTTTGGAGTTTGATTCCATCAACTTTTGTCTATTGAAGATAGATAAAGTCTGGGTTGAGACTTTTATCTCAAAGCCATTGACCAAACATGGTTGCTCTTGAGAGGTCAAGCAACCCTCAAATGTTGTACAAAACAATAATAATTTATGATGGGATGTATCTTTGTTTATGAGGGATTTAACCTTATTTTTCTTGTTTTTATCTTCCTCTCTTCATCTAGAGGTCGAGGGATCTTGGGACATGAGACGTCCTTTGAAGGGGCTCTTCCATGGGAGTCCAATAGGGAGCTTCCCATTTTGAGACACCACCCCAACCAAGGAGTCCACATCATGACTAGGAAGCATGGAGCTGATGATAGAACTTTCACTATCGATGTTTTTCTTCTTTGTTGGAGGTAAACCCATATTCTTTACTGGAAGTGACTTCCTCTTGATTACCTTGCTTGCTTGTGGCAAGAGTCTTTGTGGTTTCCTCTTTGTTCAGCTATTGTTTCCATTCACATAGGTAGTCCAATATATTCACCTCCTTTTCCAAATTATAAAACATATTGTTGGTTGTAGGGACCAAGGGATTGGGCTTCGACACATCACCCCCTTTGGGACTTCTTGTTCTTTTGTGCCTTAGTTCTGTGAAGGCCTCTAAACTATGATCCTTGAACTGAGTTCCTTTGACCTCTTCTGGTTCTGTATATGAGGATTTATCCATAGGGGTCATAGAAATTTTGTCACCCAAAGCATGCAAGTTTCCCTGAGCGTTTACCTTATTCTCTTCTAGCCAAAATGATTTCCACCTGACAAGACATTCTTTGATCATGTGGCCTTGTGTCCCATAGTGAAAGCAAGCATTTGGTAAATTTTGAAGGAGTACGCCATGCCTTCATAGATGAAACCCTCGACATCATCCTTGGTTGCAAACGGGCAACCAATCGGAGCAACGGTCTCCCTAATAAATATGTAAAGGAAGTAGGGAAGGTTAGGGAGTTCCACCCATAGTGGAAAATGAGGTAGTTTGGACTTATTCGGGATGAAGTCAGGGAACCACTTGAAGAGACATAACATTGAGCACCAAACTTGCTAAGAGCCAAATTGAAGGGCTTGGAAGGCCATTTCACCATTCTCAAAAATTAAAAGCACATGCTTGGATGGAAAGAATTAAAACTTACAAACCACTAAACCATTGGGGAACCACTCTTTTGAAAACCATTCTTGGAGGGAGTCCAAAGGTGGTTTCCGAACAAACAATAGCCATATGAAGCAAATTTTTTTGAGCTCCTCTTGTTTGGCAAGAATGCTTTCTCAAGGCAAGGAGACAATTGGTGGTTTAAACCCAAAAAGACCAAGAGAGGTACCATCGACTTTATCTAATGAGACCTTCCGCAAATTGCTGACCACCAACAAGACAACGGAGTTCGCTGTTAACCCCACCATTAAATCTCTACCAGAAGAGATTTAAATTGCGTCCGTCAAAAAGCTTTGGGTTTAGCCTCAAATTAGAAAGTATTACAATCTAAGCCCCACTCTTAATTCACCTTCTTCTAAGCACTTCTAGTTTCCTTCACTAACCCTTTTTAAATTTAACTAAAGAAACTTCACAATAATTTGAAAAAGGAGGGAACTTTTCCCTCTTCGATAAAAGCAAACCAAAAACTCTTCAAAAGAGAAAGTTCCAAATTTGTATTTTTTTAAAGGAACAAATCTTTAAAACCCCACAATAGCTATGAGACTGGAGTGCCAAAGAGTGAGAATGAAGGACCGATCAAAATGAGCCCACGAACCCTTTTACGATCTAACCTCTCTTTCCCTTCCTTTTTAGTTTCATGCGATGATGGGGCCCTTCCACAACTGAATTTGAATATGATATGAGAGGAACAATAATGAGGTGACCTACTCCACAATTTTCTCCTTAACTTGAACTTAAGCTTTATCTCTTCTATTAATTCTTTAACAAAAATAAAAGCAGAAGCTCACACAAGCAACATGACAACATAGAAGACAGAGAAGACTAAAGATAAAAAGATAAAAAAAACAAAAAAGATAAAAAAAACAAAAAAACTAAAAAGGACCACATGTGTCATCCCATGCACATAAAAGATGGGGGCCAAATAACTTTAACGATGGATGAAGCATTGTCGTGATGGGCCTGTGGTCAATTTATATAAAACCATTTAATTGATGATTCAAGGAAATTCAAAGTTGTATCTTTTTTCTTTTGAGAAAAAAAAGTTAAAAATTATATTACAAGGGATCTGTTAAAAATGTGCATGGGGCATACCCCCACCTAATCAATGCCCATGCAACATTAGATAGAACATACAAAGGACATTCACTATCAGTTCAAAATTCAGATTGAGATTTTATATGTCTTTCTAGAATATAATGATAATAATACATTTCTCCACTTCTTGTACTTGAATCCCTTAATAGTTTCTTGGATGCCGACTTCATCAGAAGCAACAACTTTGCTGGTCTTCAGGCTATACTATGATAGTTTGATGATGACTCTCTTACAACAAAACAAAAAGTCTTTTTGTCCATTATTGAATAATCTCTGGTTCCTAATAACCTAGATGTACCACAATATCTCAGATCTCCAAAGTTTCCATAAGACAAGGTTAAGTTCTTAGTATGCCAACAATTGATGAAAAGGTGAGCAAGATCCTCCAGCATGCTACAAAAGCAGCAGTTCCCATTGCTAATTTTATAATTTTTAACTTTGTCCCCAATCCACAAACCAAGCCCAAATGGACATGAACTTGTATCTCTATTGTTTAGGAGTCCATTGAATCCTTTATGTGTTATTCAATTTCTCCACAAGGCTAGAAATAGGAAGATTTTGCTTCTTGAAAGAGAGATAGATGGCAGCAATAGCCTCATATAGAGGGATACCTTTTCTGTGGTGAAAACCTTAAAGAGTGATTTTTAGCTTGTTCTTGAGATCAATAGGTATTTGTTTATAGGGAGCAGATAAACAAGTTAGAACATAAATTTCATCATCTTCAATGATCTTACCATTTTGAATGAAGATGCTCCAAGAGTCAAAACCAGCCCTCTTGCATTTATTTCTTTAATACCAAATGTCCTATTATTTTGAGCACAACCAATCCACATAGACCCTTGCAAAAGGAATCAAAACTTGTTAGTATACTCAATAGAAAAGAAAAAATCCTTTTTTCCTTCAAACCAAGACTTCCACATGTTACACACTAGTCTACTACCATAGGGCACCATAGGATAAGAAGAGCACACTAAGTCCCAAAATTTCATATTAGACCAAGCCTTGTACTCTTTAAGATAGAATTTAGAACATTATCTTTTAATAAGGCAAGACCAAAAGTCATAAGATGAAGTAGCTCTAAGGATCCATTTAGTAGCCATACTCTTAACCATCTTAGAAGGACAAAGAACACCAAGACCAACCTTTTCCTTCTTCATGCAACAAGTCTTCCAAGCCACTTTGGGGATTTTGGAGCTCTGAGGATCACTGCCCCAAGAAATCTATTGGATAAAGAGACGACTTGTGAAAACTTCTTTTTAGTCAACATCCAACAAGAAAGAAAATAGATTATAGAGGGCAAGATGTAGTGATTAAGCACAAACACTCTATGTGGAAGATTTTGCTGCAAGGAAATCCATTTAAAAATTTTATTCTTGAATTTTTTCATGAACCTGTCCCATCTGAGATCAAAGGAAACATTAAAGCCCATAAGAATACCAAGAAGACAGAAAACAGTACCATGTTGTAAGATTTTATAGCCAAATAGACTAATATAAGAAGGAATGACATTATTAGAAGCTTTAAAAGAAGTTTTTCTATGATTGAGAATGGAGCCACCAGCAAGGAAAAAAGTATTCAAGCAGTTCATGAAATTTTCAGCATACATATCTTTAGCTAAGGTAATCATACTGGTATCATCATAAAAAATTTGGAGATCAAGTTGGTCTTTAGCATTAGGAATAACAGTACCTTTGATGGTACAGTTTTGAAACTCGTCTTTAACAAGCCAATGAAGAGCATCACTAGAAATAGAAAACAAGAGAGGGGCTAAGGGATAACCTTGTGTAATGGATCTTTGGAGTCTCAAAGAGCTAGAGACAAGACTATTCATAGAGATTCTAGAGAAATCTTTACCAAAAAACAAACTAACATACTTAATAAAGGTTCTACTAGCACCAAGATCATGCAAAGATTGAAGAATAAAGCTCCAATAAGCCTTATCAAAGTCAACTTTAAAGAAATAAAAATTTTGATTAGATTCTTTAGCAAAATCCATCCCTTTCCACAAAGAAATAATGGCATCAAGAATGTATCTACCTTGAATAAAAACTTTTTGCTAAGGAAGAATACTCCTATCCATGATGGGGCTAATTCTTCTAGCCAAGGTCAAGGAGAAAATCTTATATATAGAAATCAAGCAAGAGACTGGTCTCCTATTGTTGAAATCTTCCTTGGGACCCTTTTTATGAATCATCTTAATCACCCCAGTGTTAATAAAAGTTGAGAGAGTACCTTTAGTCACAACTTGCTTCCACACCAAAAGAATAAAGGGAGTAATAAAATCCTTAAGAGCCAAAGAAAAACTCATTAGGTATACCATCAAGACTAGGAGACTTACACGGCTCCAATTTACTCATTGTATCTTTAATCTCATTGAAAATGAAGGGCAGGTCCAAGATAACAACCAAATCTTGAGGAATCATCCTCTTTCTTCTAAGAGCAATCGTGGTTCTAGCTCTCTAGATCTCCCCCCTCCACTTGGGAAAACTAGAGAAAACATTAGTAAAGGATTGACAAATTCTTGTAAATTCTCCTTAATGTTGATAGCATACCCACCCGACCTCTTCTTCAAAATAGGAATAAAATCTTTAACCTTTTTCTTTTTCATAAGATCAAACATGCTTTTATTAGGTTTATCAATGTTCCTAGCCCAAGAGTCTCTCAAGGAGGCAAGAACAACAAAAACCAAAAGATTATCTTCCTAGCGTAATCTTTCTTGAAGATCGAGAACCCTTTGACACTCACTGTAGCCAACATGATAAGAAGCCCTAATAGAGTCAATCTCTTTGCTACTCATCATTCTTCTATTCATCCTAACAACCTTAGATTTTTGCTTGTAATGGGTAAAGGTTTTTTGGACATCTTGAATAGCACTTTCCCAAGAAGCATAGGAGAAACAACCATCCCAAAGTGGTGGAGAAAAATTCTTTTAGTTTGATCAATAACACAAGGGATTTTACGTAAAAAGGGGTCAATGTGCGACCATCTAGCTTTAAAGGAAGGGAAATTTCTAAACAACTTGACAATCATAAGAGAGTGATCAAGTAGTTGAAGGGAAGAATCCAAGTCGTAAACAATTTGCCAAAAATCATGAAGTCTACCAGCATTCAAATAGCTTATATCAAGACGAGCAACAAGGAAGCTATACCTACTTCTGTTGTTCCAAGTATTACCAATCTTAAAGGAAAACAAAGAATCAACCAAATTTTTGGAGTTCATCAAGTTGAAATAGGTAGCTTTCTCACTCCCTTGAACAATGTTGTGACTATTGCTAAGCCTATTAGAAGAGTTAATAACCATGTTAAAATCCCCTAGGAGAAGTAGATCACCATCAAGACCAACCAATTCATTCTAGCACAAAGTTCTTTCAGAGGGAGAGTTAGAAATACAAACACTAACAATAGTGAGATTGAAGGGACAAGAACAATTTAATGCTATCCACTGATTGGAAGGACTCACAATAGTTTTCTTGAAAATTTTCTCTAAACACAAAGCTATACCAATCACAACACCACCTTTTCCAGAAGAGTGGTTGGTAGTATACCAAGTATGGTTGGCAGAAATAATCTAGAGGTTGGAATTCAATTTGAAAGATGAGATTTTAACTTCCTGCAAACAAATGATCTCTAGAACCAAGGGTAAGTCTTTAAGCCAAAAATTTACGACTTTAGCTCTTACAGGGTCAGTAAGACCTTTAGAATTAAGAGAAATCAACTTGGTCAGGTCCATAAGAAGACAATCTTCAATATCCAGTCACATATCTTAACAATATAACTAATCAAGTGACAACTTCTCAAAGGGACTCTAAAGACGTCTAAAACATCATCATAATTATCATTCACTTCGAGGAGGAATTGATCCAAATAAGACCCAAAATTCCAACCAGTGTGTAAACTAGCCATTACTCTATAGTAGTTATGGAAAAAATCAAAGCTATCAGTCACCCTTGTGTAGTCCTTGGGTCTAATGTGGGAGCAACCTAAAAAATGATTAATCCAAACATCATTTTGGTGAGCCCTCTAGGTAAAGTACACATCTATGAAAAACCATAAAACATTAAAACTAGTTTCCCTTGTAGGCCACTCAATCAATAAAAAAGTGTCAAATAGATTAATACCTTGACTAGTACAAGAATCAATTTGATTGAGAATACATTTCATATGCCTACTATTGAGATCAAGGGAGGAGGAACTAGAGTAGAGAGAATGGGAAGTATAAACAAGGTCCTAGGCTGAGACCAACCAATAAAAACAATTTCATGAGTTGCTAGTAGTGACACTACTATAAATGAGGCCCAGAACAAAGGAATCATACTATCTTCTATAGTTCATGTATCTATAAGGGGAGCTAAAAGAGAAATAGCTCTTACAAAAATTCTTCTGATAGTTCCTCTGAGCATAGAAGTGGACCTTAATGGACCAACAAAAGAAAATAGTAGAAAGGCAAAGAACATCTTGTGGAGGGGCTTTTGTAAAAAAACCAATAGTCCTCAACATGATTATGAAACGAATAAACATATTTAAGGAACACTTAATAATTTCAATAGCAACATGAAGATTTTGGAACAAAAAATCATTTGTAATATCTTAGCCTGAAAAGACGAAAACAAAGAAAAAAAACACATTCCTTTCAATCTTCTAACGATACCACTGGGAGGAATAGTCTACAATGACAAAGAAGCAAAAGAAGAAAGAGGTGATGTAAAGAAGAACTCCTTCAGGGAAAACATTTAGAGTGCCAATATTACCAAAAGAACTTATGAAGATCATACAAGAGGTTGAGTCATATCCCACATTTTTATCAAGATAAGGAATATCCAATATAAAAATAAACCAAAAACACCAACAATTAGAAACCCAACAAGGCTCAGAAGAGTGAGGGTTAAACCTGGAGAGAGGAAAATCAAAGAAGTGATACATCCCTTTAAACTACTATTGAGACCACTAAATTAAAATGACTACCGAGATAAGACAATAAGAGGCATTGAAAGCATAACAATGAGTGACTTCAACAATGGAAACAAATAACATACAAAAAATTCTCATAAAACTTTTGGGGAGCAAGACAATTTCAGAAGAAGCTATTTCTAGTAAAGTTGTGGACCACACAATAATTACCATCATTTCTTTTATTAGGCATGAAGAGAAGACAAGTAGAACTTTTCATATTGCTTTTGCTCTTTTGAAGAGACCACTGCTTGAGACAAGCAATAGAATATCTATAGAAAGCATTAGAGTTAGAGCAAATCCTTATGAGGGAATATGCAGAGAAATGTCCCATCCTCTTTAGCATCTGATGAGACTAGTTATTTGAAAGACCTGTTGAGTTGATACAACAAGAAGGCTAGGAGGTGTGCCAGAATCTGATAATTGCAAAAGTATAAGTAAGAATGTCAATATTTCTCTTGCATAAATTACCATACATTAAACCATAAACAAAGATTTCAACTGTGAAATTGGATTTTTGTTTATAGATATAGTAGAGCCAGCCAAAATCAAGCACTATACTACACAAAGGAAAAAATAGTGCATAATCATGAGATACTTGTACCTGAAGAGGGAGTAGACATAAGAGTTAAACTTCCTACTCACCTTTTGACAAAGCCTCAGAATAAATTTTACTACCAAGCCAAAAATGCTTTTTGTAATTCTTGGATGGTTTCACCATAGACACAAAATTCCTTATGGGGCCTTTTATTTTAGTTTTATTTGAAGAAGTTCCAACGATAAATTCTTCATCAGCATTGAACATATTGACATCTCTTGAGGGGGACATAAGATTTAAACTTCCTACTCACCTTTTGACAAAGCCTCAGAATAAATTTTACTACCAAGGCAAAAATACTTTTTGTAATTCTTGGATGGTTTCACCATAGACACAAAATTCCTTATGGGGCCTTTTCTTTTAGTTTTATTTGAAGAAGTTCCAACGATAAATTCTTCATCAGCATTGAACATATTGACATCTCTTGAGGGGGACTTTTGAAAGATATTGCTTTGATTTTGTTATGGTGATGGTAGTTTAGCTCTTTAGTGAACACTGAGTCAGTCTTATTAGGGTTCTCATAATTTTGTTCATTATTAAAGCTTGATGGGGAAACTTGATCATTAATAGGTTTTTGCTTGTTAGAGACTCTAGTCCACCCACCCTTTTCCTCAACTCCAATGGTCTCTTCGCTCGAGACAAGTTTATCAGCTCTCTATTCTTCCACATTACAAGAGTTTGGATCTAAATTCTCTTTATTATAGACACCTTCACTATCATCTAGATGCTTTTCCTCAAAAGGGTTGGAAACATCCTCTAATAAAATATCGTAGGAATCGATCCAATTGTGGGACTATTTTTTGGTATTTTTGTTAGACTATTTCTAGACACTATTAGGCTTCTGGAGCATCTTACTACTTGATTTTTCTCCTTGAGACTTAGGTTTAGTTTCCACTTCTGTTTCTCTTAGATGAGCAAGTAAAAGAAAATCTCTTAGATGAGCAAGTAAAAGAAAATCTCTTAGATGAGCAAGTAAAGGACAATCTTTTATCAAGTGACCTTGCTTGTAACAATTGAAACAAGTGTTCGGGAGATTCCTATATGTAAATTTTTTCTCATGTAAAACTCTACCATTTGAGTCCTTGATAACCATAACAGTCTAAATGGACTTAGCCAGGTCAACCTCAACCATCACCTAGGGAGATAATCCTATATCTTACTATTACTTGTCAAAGAAAAATAATTTTCTCAAAACATGATAGAGATTAACCTTGGATCCACAATATCATAAAGAAATTCATGTATGAGGAAATTGCGGAACAGTAGTATCTTCATGGCTGGTAAAAAGTAGAGCTCCATACTAAAGTAGAGCTCCATACTTTCTTGCACTGAAACAAATATCACTATTTGTGTTGTGTGAAAATATCAAAGAAAAAAAATGAAATATGGGTACAAACTAGACACCATGAGGGATAGTTATTCTAAAATTATCATTGGAGCTTCACATCAAAACTTTTATAATACACCCCGAAGCTCAAATAAATACCATTCACAATTTTCCTCTCCAAAACAAAAGAATGGGCTTTATAAAATGACACATCCAACATAGAATACAAAAGCATGTCATATGTAAGGTTTTCTTTAAATACTGAACGGATAATAGTCACATCCAACGTTGCATCAAACTATACACTCAAGAGTTTTATTTTTTTCAAGATACAAACTCAAGAGAAGTGCACCTCATTGAGAAATATGTTATGTATCGTATCATTTTGATGCTTACTTCAATGTGTATTGTGCGTAATTAGAATTATGAGGGTATATATAAAAGCAAAAACTTAGTAAAACATCTTAAACACGATAAATGAAATTCATAAAACAATAAACACGTACATAAAACCTTTATTATATCATACACTATCTATTGTGCATTATTGTATTAGAGTGTAACTTCCATACAAAATTCCATATTTGAAATGCTCATTCCTCTATAAACATCAAATAGATCCAATGATAACCAACCTTGCTACCAAACAATCAATCAAATAGTTCTATGAAATTACTAAAAGATCCTATTTGAAAAAGCATGTCCTAGACTAAATTATAAAGCATAGATCCAACAAAAATACACGTTGATATATTTGTAGAAAGAAAAAACAATAAGCACTTACATATTAGACAAAAACTTTATTGTATCATTCAATATCTATCGTGCATTATTGTATCAAAGATGTACTTTCATAAAAAAAATTCCATATTTTAATTAAAATTGAATTCCTCATTGCTTTATAAACATCAAATAGATCCAATAGAAACCAATCTTACTACAAAGGAACCAATTCAAGGAAAAGTATGGTTATATTATAGTACTATTTCAATAATTTTTAAAGAAAAAATGCTAATATATCTATTTTGTGACACATTTCCATATGTGATAAAGTTCAAAGAAAGACTAGTTATATGAAATAACTAAAGAATCCTATTTGCAAAAGCATACCCTAGACTTAATTATAAAGCATTGATCCTCCAAAAATATAGGTTGATAAATTTGCAGAAAGAAAGGAAAATATAAATAGTCATTTACTCCATAATGACATGGAGTTTCTAACTACATGATCATAGTTCTGAACGTTATCAAACCATAAACCACAAAGAATAAGTTTTTTTACTCATTAATATACAATTAACTTTGTAAGATCACGAATCAAGTGACCCCCATCAAGTGACAACAATGTCGAAAGCTATCTTGTGGTAGAGATTTGGTCAAAGCATCTGCAACATTATCTTGAATTTTAACCTTCTCAAGAATAACTCACTCATTGGCTAAACAATCTCTAATCAAGTGATACCTCACCTCAATGTGCGTGGCCTTTGCATGATAGACCAGATTCTTAGCCAAAGCAATGGCACTCTAAATATCACTGAGAAAATGAGGTACATGCTCAGATAGACCCATATCAGAAGCAAGAAAAGAAAGCCACAATGATTCCTTACATGTCCCACTTGCTCGAACATACTTTGATTCTATGGTGGAAACAACTGTACATTCTTGAAGAGGATATCTCCAAGAGATAGCACCTCCAACAAAATGAAAAATGTACCATGATGTAGATTTTCGATCATCTACACAACTAGCATAATCAAAATCTTTGTAACCAATAATGGATGCCTTTCCTCTACCTAAGCATAGACACTTTTCCTTAGTGCCACTCATATATCTCAAATTGAGCTTGACCGCTTCCCAATGCTTCTTGCCATGATTAGACATATATCTGATCACAAACCCCACTACAGATGTAATGTTTGGTCTTGTAGCTACCATAGCATACATTAGACTACCAACAAGAGACTGATAAGGAATTTTGGTCATGAATGCCTTTCCTCATCTAATTCACATATGTGGGTAAAGGTGTACTCAATGCCTTTCCACCTTGCATATTGAACCTGTGAAGTACTTTGGATATGTACTCACTTTGAGACGAGTATATGCATCTTTTACTCCTATCAAAAGTAATGCACATGCAAAGAATATGTTTGGCAACCCCCAAATCCTTCATATAAAATGTCTCACTCAACTTCTTTTTGAGAATTGACAAGTCATAAGAGGACTTCCTAGCAATCAACATGTCATCGACGTAAATTATGAATCATATCAAGCTGCCATTTGAGCATCTCTTTCAATGATCCTCATTGCTTGGATAATAGCCTTGAGACTTCATAAAAGTATAAAACTTTTGGTACCATTATCTAAGGGACTATTCAGGGCCATATAGGCTCTTCTTTAGCTTACAAACTAGAATTTCTTTGCCAAGAACCTTATAACCCTCTAGTTGTCCCATATAGATATCATTGGTAAGATCTCCATGCAAGAAAGAAATTTTCACATCCATTTGAACTAGCTCGAAGTCCTCCATTGCAAGGAATGTAAGCAGCATGCACAAGGTAAACATCTTGACTATCGGAGAGAAGGTTTTCTCGAAATCAATGCCATGTTGTTGCTTAAATTTCTTTGCAACAAGTCTTGCTTTATACTTTGGAGAAGCACTATTTGATTTGAATTTCAAATTATATAACCATTTACATGGTAAAGCTTTCATGCCCTTTGGAAAAGGTACTAAATCCCAAGTACCATTCTTGTGAATAGAATTCACTTCTCATGGCATGCTCCCACTTGACATGATTCTTTGTGTGCATAGCCTCTTTGTAGAAAGAGGCTCACCAACATCTGTTAGCATAAAAAATCCAAACCTAGAACATATCTATCAGGTGGATGTGAGACATGTGTAGACTATCTCAATGGTTGGTGAACATGAACACTTGCAGACTGATATGATTGGACATTCTCTTGAATATCCCTATGTGTAGCATTTTTATGCATGCTAATTGGAGGATTAGTATCCTCAAACGCCACTCTTCTCACTTCAAACTCCTTAATTGGTTGTTTATGCATCTTAGAATCATTGAAAATTACATCACTACTTCTGATCACTGATCGTGTTTCAAGATCCCATAAGTGATATCCAAATTGGCCTTCTCGACCATATCCAAGAAAAATGCATTTCTTTGACTTATGGTCCAAATTTGGTCTAAGATTTATGGGTATATGAACATAAGATTCACACCCAAAAATGCAAAGACGATCATAATATGATGGTTTGCCTATCCATAACTCTTGTGGCACTTTCAGACCTTTGTTAGTACTAGGTGAAAGCGTGGACTCCAATCATCATTGATTCTACCCAAAATCTTGTGAAAGGTTCGCATGATGCAACATAGAAACTACTCTATCCTCAATGGTTCTATTCATCCTTTCAACTACACCATTTTGTAATGGGGTATAAGGAAGTATAAACCCTCTACGAATTCCTCTAGACTGACTAAAAAGGTTGAATTCATGTGAGGTATATTCACCCCCATTATCTAAACATAAAGCCTTGAGATTAGTTCCTTTTCTAGTCTCAACTGAAGGAAGCCATTTCCTAAAGGTAGGGAATGCCTCAACCTTTGATTTGATAGGCTATACCAAGAATTTTCTGGTAGTATCATCTATGGAAATGACAAAGTAAAGAGTACCACCGAATGACCTTGTGGGCATAGGACCACACACATGTGTATGAACAAGATTTAAAGGCTGAATTGAAGAGTCAATGTGTGTCTTATGCACATTCCTAGTTTGCTTTCCATATTGATAATGCTTACAAAATGAAAAACCAAAGAAAGATAACATAGGTAAGTAGCTAGAACAAGAATGATTTTGCATTCCACTATGAGATATGTGGCCCTAATAGTCATGTCAAATACAAGCCATAGGATGTTCAATAACAACTAACAAGTGTTCTTTCTATGATACAAAGAAAGGATAAAGTGAGCCAACTTTGCTTGCTTTTGAAATAACCATATTGCCCTATGATATAGGAAAGGAATGAGCATAGACAACCACCCTGTAACGAAGGTCATCAAATTGACCAACTGACATCAAACTACATGATAATTGAGGTACATGGCATACATTACAAATAGTAAATTTTGAACCCTCAATGAACTACACAACATCTCCAGTCCCCACAATGTAGGCACCAAGTCTCATGGTGCCAGGAGACTTACTGCATAATTTGAGAACCGTTCTCTCTATGGTGTCACATGGAAAGAAACACCGTAATCTAGTAGCCACATGTGGGAAAGAGAATTTGCCATAAGATCCTCAGTGGTCACAATATTTTCAAGTTTCAACACATCATCAACATCAAAGATAGCATTAATTTCTTCAATCTTCATAGTTGAAGTAGATGGTGTAGGTAGTTGTTTAACATGCCTATCAACATTTTGTCCTTTACCTTAAGCATTCTTTAATGCATAGCAATGTTTCTTCATGTGTCCTTTCTTATAACAAAAATGGTATTCAATATCCCTCATCCTTGATTTACTTCTACTCTTATTCCATTTACCATTCTTTTCCTTGTTCTTGCTCTTACCATCTTGCTGCTTCTTTCCTTGCTATGAATCATGAACATTATATGCATCTCCACTTTGAGTGCCAACCACAAATTTTCTATGAAGCTCCTCACTCAAGAGTGCTCCAGATATGTCATCATAGATCAATTTACGACCAAGTGCACTATTGATAATAGTTGTGCAAAACATATCCCATGATGATAGCAAGGTGCAGAACAACAAGAATGCTGTCATTTCAATATCCATCTCCATTTTTTGAGCATGTAGCTAAGAGTAGGATCAAACTCATTTAGATGAGTAGCAACACTATCTCTGTCCTTCATGTGAAGTTCATATAGCTTGCTCATCAATTACACTTTATTTGATGTCATTTCTTTCTCATACGTATTGCTTAAATTCTTCCAAAGCTCCTCCACACTTTCATAGTCCAATATTGTAAAGTGGACATTGACTACTAAGTGCAATCAAATGGTAGACCTATCCATTTCATCCAAATCATCCCAATCATCTTCATCCATGTCAGTAGGCTTGTTTGAGATTCCATTTATTGGCTTCCATTGCCTCCTTTGAATTAGCGCATCTTTAAACTGATTCTTCCATAGAGAAAAGTTTGTGACATCAAATTTTTGGATCTCAAAATGGTCTTTGCCTTGCAAGTTATAGCTCCTCTTTGGAACACTGGCACTAGATCCATATCCACCAGACATGCATGAGATCTCTAATACCATGATGATAGAGAACTCACTAGAATGATAATGGAGCTAGAAGAGTTGAAACACCACTAAGGCTCAAAAAGGATGACCAAGTGTCAAATTTTGGGAAAAATTCAACAGAGTACTCCCAAAAATATGGATTAATGAACAGTAATGACCAACCAAAAGGATTATGTGAGAATAAATGTGCTCACACCAATGAGTGTATCAAGAAGTAAACTGACCACAGTATAGTTAACAAAACCAAAAAATTTGAAAAAGTTTTGCTAGAGTCTCCTCTGCAAAATGAGCATATGATTAGTGTTATAAGTACTGACATGTAAATGTGCATAGTAAATCACTGACTCCACTCCATATAATCAGTTAACCAAAAGAAGCCAACTAGGCTTATCAAGAACCTATGAACAACTAGCATACATCTCCTATGGTGAGGCTGGGTAAGTCTTCCATCTGCATCACTTAAGCGAACTCGAGATCTAGGTGTCTCCTAGTTAAGGAAACCTCACCATGATCCTCTTTATCAACATCAAAGGTTTAATGCAAAAATGTAATTGCTATATCAATGGCCACATGGACATACATAAGTAGTATCCACAAAAGCGTACATAGTGTGTATGTGCTTAATATATGGAGTAAAATGGCATGAAAAGGCTGAATTCATAGCCCTAACACTAGCCAACAAAACTTGCAAATTTTTGTTATCTACTCTTTAGGCTTAAAAAACATGCATAAACTATTAAACATAGATCCAATTCAGATCATTTATTAGTGTGTGTTGGAACAAGAGCATGTGTTTCTAACGTTCCTAGATTGGGGGTTATCCTAAGGTTCCACCTTAGAAAGTAGAGTAAGTGAACATGATGGCCACATGTCACACTAGAGCACTCTAGAAGCTTTCTAATCTTGGAGCAAGAGGATAATTAGGATGGGAGGAGAGTGGCACACATGCCATTTTCAAGTTTTTCTATAAGAAGAATCTCACATTTGGTATTAGATCCCATTTTATCTTGGGCATGTTGAGCTCCAAGAGAGAGAGAGAGAGAGAAGAATTCTTTTTCTATTTTTGGTTGAGGAAAAGAGGTCCACATGGATTTTTTTTTTGAGAAATCTTTGATCTCCTTTGTCATCTTCTTGCGGAGCTATTGTATGAGGGTAGCTATGGAAGTCTTGAGTTATCTACAACAAAAGAAGAAGTGTCGAGCCTCCTCAAGGGAGCAACGAGCTTTACCAAGGACACCATGGAATTGGAGAGTGCCCCATCAATGTGAGGACATCCACGAACAACAATTGACATTAGAGGTCACTTGGGCAGCCCCCCATGTCATGAGCGTACATGGAAGTTTGTGAGAGCCTTCTTTTCTCTCTTGTGATGAAAGGATGTGAGGTATGTGGTCCTCTATATAACCGTAAAGAATGCATCTAAAATTCTATATGGGATAATGATCTCAGCACGTGTGTTGTTCCGTGAGTAGATCTCTACATGACCATGTGGGAACTTATTTGTTTCTTCTTCTACCTTTCTATAGGAGTTAGTTTACAACACATGTGCTCACTCTTTTGACCATAAATCACTCAATTTGTATCCAAATTGAGTGATTCAACTATTGATATATTTAGGTGATTGTGTATGAATAGAATAGGATCATTGCAGCATTTTTCCCCTCTTTGGGAGGTTTCTTTCCCCAGCTTGTATATATGCCTACAACCCTAACATGTTACTTATCTTTGTATATTCTTTTGGTAATACATTCACTATTGTGTGTTGTGCTCCAAGCTTCTTCTTCTTCCTTGTGCTGTTTGCATGCTTCCGCATACCTCAAAGTCCAACAATTGGTATAAGAGCAGGTCGGCACTTCATCTAGGGCATTGTTGACACCCCTTTTGTCACAGTCTCAGAATCGCATGAAATTTGATGAGCATACCCAAGGCGATAAGGAGTTCAAAAAGGCTTCACTTTTGGTGTTGAAATTGTGATCTGAGCTCATTTTGGCCTCAGAATGCACTATCACAGTGCTTATGTAGGCAACTTTGTCTCTTTATGCCAAAGATAAATACATGTCTGGTTCGCTAGTATAAGCATTTCAAAGTCTACTATAGGTTTAGCAGACCTCGTTAGGGTAGTTCTATTCAACTTTCTGAGATACAGTCAATTTTTTGCATCAGAGTATTTTCATTAGTGGCCATGGCTAAAAGTAGTGATGTATTCTATATGTTGGTTGTTGAGTATAACTTGGATGGTACCAATTACCCATTATGGGCTTATATGATGCACCATGTATTGGTTGGAAAAGGACTGTGGAATATTGTGCAAGGTGTTAAAAAACATCCTATTAAACCTACAAGCATAGTTACTGAAGGTGATGCAGATGGCATTGAAGATGGTTATATTCTTCAGGTTCTTGTTTGTGGTGCAGTTTTTGCTACACCTACTGTAGAGAAACTTTGTTGGGATGGCAAAGATGCTCAGCCACATGCATTGATAGCCTTGTTTGTCAAACGTGCCATTGTTCCTCACATTCGCTCGTATAGAACAACAAAGGATGCTTGGGATACACTTACCACTTTATACTAGACAAGGAATGAGGCTCATATTGTTTACCTCCAAAAACAGTTGAAGAGTGAGCACATGAATGAAGGAGATTCCATGGGTAGTTTTTTGAGAAAGATCAAAGATTTGAAAGAGTAGTTGATTTTTACTAATGAAGTCTTGCCTGTCAATTCACTTATGCAGACTATTTTGAATGGTCTTCTAGATTCATATTAGAGTTTTTCTTCTACTCTTTGATTGATGAAGAAAGACAATCCAAATGCCTTAACATTTGAGGAGTTAATCTCTGTTCTATTGCATGAAGATCAGTCTAGGCAGAATAGGTCCATTATACATGTTGTAGATCAAGCTTTCCTGGCTAGTAAGAAGGGCAAAGGTAAATGGAGCTCTTCTACAAGGAAGCAACAATATGCTAATTTTGCACAATCAAAGAAGGATGATAGAGACGAGAAGAAAAAAGAAAAGCAAAAATTGTTTTGCAAATACTGTAAATGAAATGATCATGTCATAAAATTTATCCAAAACTGGTTGCAAAATAGGCAAAGAAAAAAGAGGTTGTAATGGTTGTTGTAAATGCCTCTACACCCAAAATAGAGTCCGCTAATCTTGTGCAGAATGAAGAATGGGCATTTAGTACTGTTTGGAGTTATGACCCATCTTCTCATGAATAGTGTATGTCTATAGTAGACTCAGATGTTTGGTACTTTGATAGTGGGGCAACCAAACATATTACCTTGCAGTGCAGTTTCTTCACTTCATTGGAGTCTACCCCTATAGGGAATACTATCACATGCACTAAAAACTCCTCTTATCCTATCATGGGAGTTGGTAAGATCATTCTGACTACTACTGATGGTAGTTCTTTTACATTTTGAGATGCCTTATTTATGCCAGGGATCAAGAAAAATATGTTATCAGTTTTAGCCTTAGCCAAGATCAGCTTGGTTGTAAAATTTGTTGATGATAGATGTATAGTTCATGATGTGTCAAATGGCGATATCATTAGTGCTTTTGGCATTTTATGTTGTGGGTTGTATGAGCTCATAGACTATGAAAAATCTCTGAATGATTCAACATGTTTAGTACATGATTCTCAGGCTATGTCAGATGCAAAGCTTTGGCATGCATGCTTTGGTCATCAAAATTTTTCTAGTTTGCTACACTTGTAGAAATTTGAAATGGTGTCCTCTTTATCCAAACTTGAGGCATCTGGTAAAAATGTTTGTGAAGGTTGTATTTTGGGAAAAGTGTAGTGTTCCTCATTCTTGAAAGATGGTTCAGTTCGAGCTACTCAAAAATTGCAGCTTGTTCATGGTGATGTCTATGGTCCTATGCAGACACCCTCCTTTGGGAACTATCTTTACTTCGTGACTTTCATTGATGATTTTTACGGGAATGCATGGGTATATCCACTAAAAGAAAAGTCTAAAGTGTTTATGTGCTTCAAATAGTTTTTGGTTTTGGCAGAAGATTTTTCAGCATGTAAGATGGGCACCCTCCGTTCTAATCGAGGGGGGGGGGATATATGTCTTTTGATTTTAATGCATTTTTTGCTGAACATGGGATAAATCATCAATGTATAGTGCCATATACACCTCAAAAAAATGGAGTTGCTAAAAGAATGAACATGTCACTCATGGAGATGGCAAGGTGTTAGGTCAAGAGTCAGACTTTACCACATAGTTTCTAGCTTGAGGATGTTATGTGTACAGTATATGTACTTAATAGGTGTCCCACTAAAACATTGCAGTCTATCACTCCATATGAGGCTTGGCATGTTCGTAAGGCATCTGTTGCTCACCTTCATATTTTTGGTTGTCTAGCATATGCATTAGAACCTGAACAACAACATAGGAAATTGGAGGATAATGCAATGAAATGTATTTTTTTTGGGTACAATTCTGAAAGAAGAGACTATTGTCTGTATCATCCACATGCTAAACACATTTTGGTTAGCCATGATGTTGTTTTTGTGGAAAATTCTATTCGCCATTACTTTCATGTACTAAGGAGACATGAGTTAGCTCCAACGACATGTACGACACTATTCTGCCTCTTTTTACAAGTGGACAGTCTAGTGGTGGTCCTGATGGGGGAAGTATCTCAACCCCTAAGCAACGATGAAGTGCGAATGACCTCCACAGGTATCCTTCTTTGACCTCTGCACACCCAAAATGCTCTTACTCAGAGCTTATGCAGAGAACTCCAGTGAGCTTTTGTAGACCTGTAGTAGACACCAAGGGCTTTCCAACAAAACGAATTTCACTTGAAATGGATGCTTACACAAAGAGAAACAATGTCTACAACATGAGCTAGTTGAATGCTCACAACTGCTAGCCAAGCAGAGACCTCACTTCACTCCAGCAAACTTTTCTCAAAGAGTATACAGAGAATGAATCTCAAACTTAAGTCAACTTTAGAGGACTCTAATAGCTACCCAATGACACCAAAATCATAGCAAATGGATACATAGAGAAGGAGAACCAGCCCTTACAACAGAGAGCAAAATATTTCCAACAGAGCCTACACAAAGAGAGAGATATCAATCACACAACTTCACTAAAATGAATGTTGCTCCCAGCTTACTCCGAGAATGCTCCAGAGAATTGGTAAGCATAAAATAGACTCTTATAGCTATCCAATGAGACAAGAATTACATCAAATGGATACCATATGAGGGAGAACCAATGCTAACAACTCAGGGGTAGAGAGTTGCAACACTGCCTGCGCACACACATAGATATGCCTACTAAAAGAAAACAAACAAGCAAGCAAGGGGGTTGCTTAAGCAAGGGGCTTGCTTATCACAACTCCAGCACTTAGTGCTCACTTTACATGAGCTAAAACTCCAAGAAGATGGCCCAAAAGAAGTCGGGATACATGCTCCTTTTATAGTGAGAGGTGTGCCCCTAAAATCTAGGAACTACCTTTCCAAATCAGCCTCCTAACTTGGAGGAATTAGTTGAGATGACTTGGGGAGTGGTTGAGTGACTTTTCTTGATGGAATCTCGTGGCTTTTGGCTTCCTTTGATTGCTCCACATGTCCATAAAAGATTCCCCACGAATTTTTAGCTTGAAGCTTGACTTTTAACACTCCCCCTCAAGCTTCAATTCTTCATCCTCATCCAAGCTCCTTCATGTTGATGCATTGCTTGAATTTTGAAATCTTCATCCCATCCAAAGCCTTTGTAAACATGTCCGCAACTTGGTCCTTAGTACCAATATGATGTACTGAAACTTCCTTGGATATCACCTTTTCCCTTATGAAGTGATAGTGCACTTCAATATGCTTGGTTCTAGCATGATAGACAGGGTTCGATGCTAGATGAATGCTACTCATGTTGTCACAAAAAATTGGATATGTGTCAACCTGCAAATTAAGCTCCATAAATAACTTCTTAATCCACATTAGCTCACATGTGACTTGAGCCAAAGCTCTATACTCAGCCTCGGTGGAAGATAATGCCACCGTGGGTTGCTTCTTTGAAATCCATGAGATGATCTTGCTACCTAGCATGACTAGGTAACCACTTGTACTCCTTCTATCTTCCTTCGAACCGGCCCAATCGGCATCGGAATAAGCTTTGACCTGCATATCATCATCAAATGAGTAGAACAATCCTTCATTTATAGTGGCTTTGAGATATCGCAACATTCTTCTTGCAGCTTGCAAGTGTGTAGTCCTTGGACTATGCATAAATTGTGATAACACTCCAACTCCATATGCTATGTCAGGCCTGGTTATTGTGGCATAATTGAAAGAGCCTACAATAGATCGATACAAAGTTACATCCTCTAATGGCTCTCCATCAATGGAGCTTAGCTTTACATTAGCTTCCATGGGATTTGAAATAGGCTTGCAATGTAGCATCCCAAACCTCTCAAGTAGGTCTAGAATATACTTCCTTTGTATGAGCATAATACCTTCTTCTTTGTATACAACTTCAATGCCAAGAAAATACCTAAGATCTCCAAGATCAGAGATCCTAAACTCCTTTCCAAGCTTTGCCTTGATCTCCTCAATGCCCTTTGTATCATTACCTGTAATGATAAGATCATCTACATACACACACATGTAGACCACAAGTTCTCCTCTTTGTTTGATGAAGAGAGATGGATCCGCCTTGCATTGATTGTAACCACATTTGATCAAATAGTCCACCAATCTTTGGTTCCAAGCCCTTGGAGCTTGCTTTAGGCCATAAAGTGCCTTCTTCAACCTACAAACATGATGTGGAAACTCTTTATGAACAAAACCTAGTGGTTGCTCCATGTATACCTCTTCTTCCAAGTCTCCATTGAGAAAGGCATTCTTGATATCCAATTGGAAGAGCTTCCATCCTTTGCTAGCAGCCATTGCAATGAGTGTCCTAATGGTGCTCATCTTTGCCACGGGGCTGAATGTCTCTTCAAAGTCCACTCCATAGGTTTGTGCAAAACCCTTGGCCACCAATCTTGCTTTGAACCTAGAAATAGATCCATCTGAATTCCTCTTTACTTTATACACCCACTTATTACCTATTACCTTCATGTTCTCCTTCTTGGGCACTAGAGTCCATGTTTGATTTTCCTCAAGTGCGTCGATCTCTTCTTGCATTGCCTCTTTCCATTCGGTGTACCTGCTTGCATCTTCATAGCAATCGGGCTCATGATCTTCTACTACTTTGTTCATATATGCATAATGTGTTGCCATGTATGAATCATAAGTAAACCTTTGAGTTGGATACTTAACTCTAGAAGACTTCCTTTTTTCACCTTTTGGAGGAATAAACCTCCTTTGCCTTGGGAACTTGATCTCTTTCTTTGACGTGGCTTCTTTCTCCATCATGTGTCCTTCATCATCTTCAACTTCATTACCTTCTTCATCCAACTCCACCAATGTTGCTTTGCCTTTGTTGATTGATTGTGCTTCATAGCTTGATGAAGATCTCCCCCTCCATGGTGAGTTCATGCTTGAACTATCTTCATTGATGGAACACCTTGGGCCGCTTAGCTCTAGGTCGATTTGTTCTTCATCATGTCCATGCTTTTCTTCTTCATAGTCCTGCATACAATCATACTTCTTATACCAAGGGAGTAGCTCATCAAATGCTACATCCCTTGATATCCTCAAGTCCTTTGTATTTGGGTTGAAGCACCTGTAACCTTTATGATCATTTGAATATCCTAGAAACACACACTTTTCTGCCTTTGGTTGTAGCTTGTGCCTCAATTCACTTGGCACATGTACATAACAAGTACATCCAAATATCTTCAAGTGGGAAAGATCAGGTTTCTTACCATAATAGGCTTGATATGGTGTCAAGCCATGGATCCCTGAGGTAGGAGCCCTATTCATTAGATACACGGCGGTATTTGCTGCATCACTCCAAAACATGTTAGGTACATTCATCTCATTAAGCATTGCTCTAGCGATCTCGGCAATGTATCTATTCTTTCTCTCTGCTACTCCATTTTGTTGGGGTGTGTACCTACATGTTACTTGCCTCTTGATGCCTTGATCCATTAAAAAATCAGAAAACTCATTTGAGAAATATTCTCCCCCTCCATCGGACCTTAGCTTCTTGATATATGTACCTGTTTCCTTCTCTACCATTGCCTTGAATGCTTTGAAACATGTAAACACATCTGATTTGTTTTTTATGAAATAAACCCAAACCATCCTTGTGCAATCATCTATAAAAGTGACAAAGTACTTGTTACCTCCAATGGATTGCTCTTTCGTTGGCCCCCACACATCTGTATGTATCAACTCCAATGGATGTTGGCTTATGTAGCCACTCTTCTTGAATGGAAGTCTCGCTTGCTTCCCTAGTTGACAAGATTCACATAAATGCTTCATACCTTGTCCTTGGAAGTTGGGAAGACCTTCAACCAGCCTCTTGAATTGCATTTCCTTCATTCTTTGTATGTTGATGTGACCTATCCTCTTGTGCCACAAGTCCAACTCCGAAATCCTCTTGTTTCCATATGTGAAGTAGACATGTTGAGTAGAATGAGAATTTACCTCCAAAGTGAAGAGTCTCCCTTGCTTCTTTCCTCTTGCTATGACCTTGTAACCTTGCTTAGGGTTCTCCACAAAGCATCCACCTTTGTTGAACCTTACTTGATAGCCTCTTTCAACCATTTGCCCAACGGACACCAAGTTCTTTGTGATGGTAGGTACATGCAAGACATCCTTGAGACATCTTCCTTCCTCCTTGTCATCCAAAGCTACATCTCCAACATGGGAGATCTCATGGGTTGTATCATCACCTGTTTCTACATGTCCTTTACCTTTGGGAGCATGTAGATTAGTAAACCAAGAAGCATTGCAACTCATATGGTTGCTACATCCACTATCAATATACCAAGTGTTATCTACTTTGCTTAAATTCCCATTCATGTGCATCATCAAGAGATTGTCATTTTCTGAACTTGTAGAAGCATAATTACCTTGGCCTTTGTATGAAGAACCTTGATTATAGTTCCTTTGGTTTCCTCCTTGGTAGCAATCTCTAGCATAGTGGCCAAACTTGCCACATATGTAACATCCTTCGCCATCTTGATTCCTGTTTTGTTGATGTCGTCCTCCTCTTCCTCTTGATCTTCCTCTCCCTCTTTGTGATGAGGTGCCTTGGTCATGTCCTTGATTTCTTGAGTGGCCTTGCCTTCCTCCAAACCTTCCTTTGCCCCTTCCTTGTCCTTGTCTTCCTTTGCCCCTTTGATTACCTGCATAGAAAACTTGTGCATCTTTGCTTTTAGTTGAACTTCCACCTATGTTCATTTCTTCGGTGACCATGAGAGCAACCAATTGCTCAAAATTGGGAAGATTATCCCTTACATAAACTGAAGTGGTAAAGGGTTTCCACTTCTCATCATCTCTCAAACCATTGAGAGTATAAGCCACAAGATCGTCATCGTCTACGTGGCTTCCAATGGATCCCAATGCATCTGATAACTCCTTGACCTTAAGTATGTAGTCATTTATGCTACTCCCTGAGCTCTTCCTAAGGTTGTTGAGCTCATTCTTGAGTTGGATCTTCCTTGCTTTGGTGCTTGTTGAATAAAGCCTTTCAAGTGTCTCCCATACCTTCATGCTTGAATCCAGGTCTTGGATATGGCCGATCATGCTATTGCTAATGTGTTGGGAAAGAATAAAGATAACCCTCTTGTCTCTTTCATTCCATTCCCTAAAGGCCCTTCTCTGGTCATTGGTTGGATTCTCATCCAACCTAGGTCTTGGTTCACTTCCACTAATCAACCCCCAAAGGCCCTTGCCCATAAGATAGTTGGAGACCCTAAATCTCCATGGTTGATAGTTACCTTTGTCTAGCTTTTCAATTTGAGTGTTGAAGTCTCCCATATCTAGTCTTTGATACTTGACCTAGCCCTTGGCTAATGCTCCAATGTGTGTAAAATGAAAATGAGGCTCTGAGGTTACCTCAATCCAAAGCTTTCCTTAGATGGACACCTTGTGCTCTTGCAAATTTGAGTAGAATAGCTCCCCCTTGATGTGAGCTACCTCCAAGAAGCTTTTGTTGATGCAACTCTTCAACCACCAACTCCAAGAGGTCTTCTTGCTTGTATGTGATACCTCCAAGATGCCCAAATGCTCTGATACCACTGATGGGGGAAGTATCTCAACCCCTAAGCAACGATGAAGCGCGAATGACCTCCACAGGTATCCTTCTTTGACCTCTGCACACCAAAAATGCTCTTACTCAGAGCTTATGCAGAGAACTCCAGTGAGCTTTTGTAGACCTGTAGTAGACACCAAGGGCTTTCCAACAAAACAAATTTCACTTGAAATGGATGCTTACACAAAGAGAAACAATGTCTACAACATGAGCTAGTTGAATGCTCACAACTGCTAGTCAAGCAGAGACCTCACTTCACTCCAGCAAACTTTTCTCAGAGATTATACAGAGAATGAATCTCAAACTTAAGTCAACTTTAGAGGACTCTAATAGCTACCCAATGACACCAAAATCATAGCAAATGGATACATAGAGAAGGAGAACCAGCCCTTACAACAGAGAGCAAAATATTTCCAACAGAGCCTACACAAAGAGAGAGATATCAATCACACAACTTCACTAAAATGAATGTTGCTCCCAGCTTACTCCGAGAATGCTCCAGAGAATTGGTAAGCATAAAATAGACTCTTATAGCTATCCAATGAGACAAGAATTACATCAAATGGATACCATATGAGGGAGAACCAATGCTAACAACTCAGGGGTAGAGAGTTGCAACACTGCCTGCGCACACACATAGATATGCCTACTAAAAGAAAACAAACAAGCAAGCAAGGGGGTTGCTTAAGCAAGGGGCTTGCTTATCACAACTCCAGCACTTAGTGCTCACTTTACATGAGCTAAAACTCCAAGAAGATGGCCCAAAAGAAGTCGGGATACATGCTCCTTTTATAGTGAGAGGTGTGCCCCTAAAATCTAGGAACTACCTTTCCAAATCAGCCTCCTAACTTGGAGGAATTAGTTGAGATGACTTGGGGAGTGGTTGAGTGACTTTTCTTGATGGAATCTCGTGGCTTTTGGCTTCCTTTGATTGCTCCACATGTCCATAAAAGATTCCCCACGAATTTTTAGCTTGAAGCTTGACTTTTAACAGGTCCTAATGAGGCAACTTCTTAGCCTTTACAAGTTTCACATGATGATGTAGATAATTCCATTTTTGATGCAGATTTGTATGATGCACTTATTGATTAGAGAACTGATATAGAGGAGGCAAAAACTATGCCTAAATGGCTGGTGCAAACTTTGTGAGATAACAAATTAGATGCAACTCTGTCATATCATACTCGTTCAGGCTCTTGCAATGCTTCTTTTGCATCATATTGCTATGCTGTGTCTGCCTCAAGTCTTTGTGATGAGATTGAGCCAGCTTTGTTTGATGAAGCAAACAATTCAGAAAATTGGATGGCTACTATGCAATCAAAATATGATGCTATTACGAAAAATGGTACCTCCTCTTTATGTGACTTGCTTCTTGGCAGAAGGACATTGACACTAAGTGGGTATACAAGGTGAAGCATAAACCTGATGGATTAGTTGATAGGTATAAGGCTAGGCTTGTTGCAAAGGGTTATGCTCAAGAAAGAGGCATTGATTTTGATGAGACATTTGCTTCTACATGCCGAATGACTATTGTTCATAGCATCTGTGCACTTGCAACTCATCATGGTTGGAATGTACATCCATTGGACATTAAAACTACATTTTTGAATGGTGACTTGCATGAAGAAGTATATTTTTTTTAGCCCTATGGTTTTGTGTAGAGAGGACATGAAAACAAAGTGTGTAGGTTGAAAAATACATTATATGGTTTGAAGCAAGCACCACATGCTTGGTATGAAAAGATACATACCTACTTGATTGCACATGGTTTTGAGAACAATCCAACTGAGTGCACCTTATATGTTAAGCGTGCAAATGATGTGCTTCTGATCATTGTTGTCTATGTTGATGACATGCTGCTCACTGGTCCTCATGAGAAGCATATTGCTAATTTCAAGGCTGATTTGCATGCCTCATTTGATATGTCATATTTGGGGCATTTGCATCATTATTTGGGCATTCAATTTATGCAAGTTGATGGCGGAATAGCTTTGTGTCAGACAAAATATATTGACACATTATTGTAGTGTTTTGGCCTTGAAGATTTCAAGCCTATTCCCACTCCTATGGAAACAAGTTTGTGATTGAGTCTTCATGATGCTGGAAATGCATTTGATGCTATTCTCTATCAATAGGCTATTGGACGCTTGGTTTACTTATACATTTGACCAGATATTGAGTTTGCTATCTCATAGATGAGTAGGTTTATTGCCCATTTGTCAAGCATTGGTAGGGGGTTGAGCTCATCTTTCACTACTTGAGTGGTACTCAGCTACTTGGATTGTTTTATCTTAAGGGGGGATCACTACCGCCATATTTACATGCTTTTTTTGACTCTGATTGGTGTTGTTTGCTATGACACTCATGTGTCCACTTGTGGTTTTTGCTTCATGCTTGGCTCATGCATATCTTGGTTGAGCAAGAAGTAGCATACTATGGACACTTCCAATTGTGAGGATGAGTATAGGGAAACTTTCACAATGACTGTTGAGCATGTGTGGTTCAGACGCCTTATGGATGATTTGGGTATTGGTGAGTCTTTTTCCACCACCATCTTCACTGATAGTCAAAGTGCATTGATAGTTGTGAGGAACCTTGTGTTCCATGCTCGCACTAAGCACATTGAGGTGCACTATCATTATGTCAGGGAGAGGTTCTCTGCTGAAGAGATTAGTTTAGCATATGTGCCCACACAGGAGAACATTACACACATTTTTAGAAAAGCTCTACCTAGGGAGAATTTCAAAGCTTTCCGCAAAGCTTTGGGCTCACTTCCTTTTGTGGATTGATTCCACATAGCTTTGCAGTTCCTTATACATGAGTGGGAGCTCCTTCTTCACCACATCACTCCCAAGGGGGATTTGTTGATATATTTAGGTAGTGATGTGTGTGAACACACTAGGAATGCTACGACACTTTTTCCCCTCTTTAGGAGGTTTTTCCCCCTAGGTTGTATATATGCTAACAACCCTAATGGGTTACTTATCTTTGTATATTCTTTTGGTAATACATTCAATATTGTGTGTTGTGCTCCAAGCTTCTTTTTCTTCCTTGTGTTATTTGCATGCTTCCGTAGACCTCAAACTCCAACATCAACTTGGTATAGAAACTAAACTCCAAGAGCTTTCCAATTACTAGCGAAAGATATAATTAGATAATTAGAAGCCATATGTATAGAGCATTTAATTCTTTGCATACCTATTATAAAAGAGATGCTTCCCATCCACCTATGTCCATTATTTTGGCCATAACTTCCTCATGGAAGCTTCAAATCAAGAAATTCAAATTGCTAAAGATTCTAGACTTTATGCCCATTCTTTTGCATTTTATACATGCCATATTTTGACCATTGCAAGCCATCTCTACACGAGGATTTATCTAGATGTTGGCTAGCAAAAAACCCTTTTTGAGTGACTTGAGTGTTTAACTATGATGATTAGTAGTTCATAATCACATTTAGTATCATTTGGGGTAGGAATGAGTTTATTATTATACCTTTGCATCATAGTTTTGGTCCCAAGTACATTCATTTAGATACTTTTTGCATCATAACTTGTCATTTTGCATTGTTTTCTCTTCTAATCTTATGAAACTAACATTGGCATGTGCATCAAACTTAGTTTTGATATGACTTCATCTCTGCACATGAACTTACATTACCTTATGCTATTTCATAAAAGGATGCACAAGTTGTTTTTGTGTGTTTTAAGATCTTTTTACAGGTGTTGGAGCGAGAAAAGAAATTTTTATGAGGGCGTGTAGTACCAAAAACACATATTGGAAAAGCTTTTTGTTTGCAGTTTTCTAGAGTAAAGAAAGTGGTTTGCCCACCACTAGGCTGATGCCTATCATTGTATCATGGTTATTATTTTTTGAGGATTCATTTTCTTAGGGAAATGCTGTTGAAATTTTTGTAGCCACATTGCATTATATGTCATGAGAAAACTAGAGAGATATTGTGTTGTAATAGAGAGGAAGTCTCATATGTGCAAAATAATTAAAAGCATGCAAAGTAATTGAAGTAGTGAAGAAGATGCATGGGTGGATGCATGCATACATAGATGGTATGAATTTTAGAAAGATGAATTGCATGATGCATTTTCAATCTATAGAAGACCATTTTATCTATCACCAAGATGAGTTAGGGTGAGCATAAAGCATGTGATAAAATTTTGATTATAATGCCATAGTCAGAAAGTAATAAGAAAGTCATGTGAGAAGTTCCTAGATTTGGAAGTTGAAACATAGAATTTGGAGTTACTAGCTTTATAGAAGTAATCATATCTTGTATCCATAGTATTCTAGTATGGATAGATGGATAGTTACATCTATCTCTCCACCTAAGAATGAATAATAGAGATCCTAGATGGACGTCTTCATTAAGCAAGCAAGGCAATTCTGTAGGCCAAGTACTCAAGAGAGGATGGGCAAGATACACAAAAAGGAAAGGTTTGCAGAGCAAACAAGGCAAGTATGTAGATCAAATACTCAAGAGAGAAAGCCAAGATATACAAAAAGGCAAGGTTTGAAAAGAGCAAACAAGGCAAGGCTATAGTCTAAATCCCTAGTAGGAAGAGACAAGGTTAAATAGCAAGGCAATGTTTGCAATAAGCAGACAAGGCAAGGTTATGGTCGAGATTCTGAGTAAAGAGTGATTACACAAGAATGCAAGTTTTGCATTTACTTGTTAAGGCAAGGTCGTTCTCTAGCAGGGAGTGATTATACAACAATGTAAGGTCTACAAACAAGAAAGTTACTTCCAAATGGAAAACAAGTTGAGAATCAAGTTTGATGTTTCTATCCATAGGACATCATAAAAATTGACCAATTAGGTCAAAGAGAATAAAGTGGTCAAGTGGACCAAATTTATATGTTTAAGTACAGAAAGGGTGAAATTTGTACAATGAGAGGGTATACACACCAAGTATGCAAGCATTTGTGGTAGATGTATAAGTTTAGAGTTGCCAAATATTATGGTAGATATATAAATTTAGAGCCATCATTGATGAATGTATTTATGGAGGGAAAGATGATTATATTTCTCTCTAAAGCAAACAAATGAAGTCCATTTTCCAATAGGATTTCTTAAAGGAATTAAAATATAGTTGCTTAAAGTCCATTTACAAGCAAGCTGCTTGAAGGAATTAGAATATTAAGCATGATGTTTAGAAAAGCTCTTGGTATTGACAAGGATACAAGTTAATAAGGTGAATCCTATAAGTGTCAAGGTCAATAAGAATAAAGAAGGATTAAGGACATAAGGTCCAATACATCTTCAAAAGGGATATTATGTGTTTCAAGATTCAAAGGAATCAAGAATAGATTCGAAAAAAAGGGAAAGAAAAGAAAAGAAGAAAGAAGGGGATCACTTCTATTCATCTAAGAGATAGTAGAAGATCCACAAGATGTCTACATGACATAAGGTCTTATGTAGAAGATTGTGGAACACTTGCAAGAAGCTAAGAGGTTCACACTGATTATCTTTAGATTACATGAGATATTCAGGTCCATATCTTTGGATAGAGTGTCAAACCCAAAAGATTAGTTAGATTTTAGAGGATATGTTAAGGAAAAATTTGTTATAGGAGAAAATAGAATGGAATAGATGTAGCTATAATACATGAAGGCGGCCCATAACTCCTTGTTGCATATATGGCACAAAAATATCCTAGACATATGTAGAATACAAGAGAACTATTAATAGATAGTTAGCAAGTTCACATAGAATGTGTTGAGATTGCAAGATCTACAATCTATAGAATTTGAAACAAGGGCTAAGAATTAGCTGTTAGATATGCTCAATGCCTCACCCTTATGTAGCACCACCATTGTTCCATAAAATTCTATTTTGTAAGGCCCCCATTATGAGGAGAAGCCATGTGAGAGTGTTGGAGATTGGTAGGTTCTTGAATTTGAGGTCAGATGAGGTCTAGAGTAGACCGTAGATGGATAGTTAGGAAGGTTACTTCTAAGCCATTGGATTTGGGATTGATCCGATGTGAGGATCAACCTAAATCAAGGGCTAGAAACAAAAGTAGCTTTCTTAACTTGGGGAAGGGTTTATTTGATGTGGGCCATTGGATCTTGACTTGATCCTAAGTGTGGATTAAGCAAGATCAAGGGCTACAAACAAATGGTCATTGATCCTACCTTTCTACCATTGGATTCACCTCATAGACCAATGGTGGAGATTATTTTGGGCATGGATCAAGCTACCACGACCCTAGAACATGGGTAGGCCGACTTAGGCTTGGAGGACCTTATAAGGATGGTCCCCTTCCCATGTAGGATTATCCATTTGTTGTGTTTTGAACCATTAGGGTATCCATCTTAGTATCCATTGTGTTGGCCTATAGCCCTTCACCTAGTTTCTATCTAGATCACCATCTAAGCTCCATATAGGGAGTGCATGGGTGGATAGAACCATCTATATATTTTTTAGTGTTTGAGTTCCATTGTATTAGATTTATGAGTTTTGAGTTGAATTGAGATGAGTTCATCTTCTACTCATCTTGTGTCTACTTTCCATTACCACCATATCTCTTGTGTTATTCCCATGAGTAGCAATATATCCCTTTCTATCTAACCTTGATCTTATATGTGTGTTGTGGTAACCTCTACATGGCATTAGAGTTACACAACTAGCCCGCCACTCAATCATTATTCATTCATTTTCCTTTTTCTTACATGGTATCAGAGCCTAGGAAGGTATAGAAGATTGTAGAGATCATGGAGGCCAAGGAATCAACTCTAGCACTTGTGGAAGGAATGCTTCAACAATCAAGCTTGTGAAGGTAAAGGCTTCAACTCCAAATCTTGTGGGAGGCAAAGGCTTCAACGCTAGAGTTCTTGGGAGGCAAAGACTTCAACACTAGAGTTCTTGGGAGGAAAACGCTTCAAGGCTTCAAGCTCATGGGACACAAAGGCTTCAACACTATGGAGGTGTTAGCATCTAGAAGTGGAAGTGGAAGTGAAGTTGGTGCAATGGATTTGGAGATGCAAACACTATGGGTTAATCCACCAACATTTAGTGAAGGCAAGTTAGATGGTACAAATTATTTTCGAGTATGGTGATTCTCACAGATGCAAAGCTTCTACAACCTTGGAAGATAGGAATGCAAATGCACTATATTATATAGTGAACAATTGTGTGGAATCTATTCTACCTCTTATTTAGCATACATCCAAGGCAAGTGAGGCATGGAGTATATTGAGGACTCACTATGAGGTAAGAAATCGGACACACATTCAAAATTTAGAAAATCAATTAGAAGCAGAGAAGTTTGCAGGAGAGAAGATGATGGCATCCATTACTTAGATCAAGAAGCGATGTGATGGAATGGCTTGTGAAGGGATAGAGAAGACTAGCAAGGGACTAGCTCAAAGGTGTCTCCAAAATTCTCCACCAAAGTATGATGGAAGGGTAACTACTCTCAACACTCAGGTGAGACCTCAAGCTTTGACACTTGAGGAGTTTTATTCAATACCAAGGGAAGAGAATTTGGAGCTCAAAACCCAACGAAGAAGCAACAATGGAGATGCTACGTTCTCCAACAATGCATAAAAAAAAAGGTGGTTCCTCAACCAAAGGTGAAAGTGAAAGAAGAGGAGGAGTAGTACCAAGAAGTTTCAAGGACAGTGCTTCCATTGCAAAAGAAAGGGACATACAATTGCACATTGTCATGTCAAGAGGATAGATGAAGTGAAGGAGGAGACAATACATGAAGCCAAAGCAAAGGTGGTATGCTCCTCAACACAAGAAGAATCAATTGTGGATTCATGGGTACCAGACAACGGTGCATCTCATCATATCGCCAATGAGAGAGGTCACTCTAGCTCTATGCATCTTTAGCAAGAACCCATCATACTAATAGAGATAGTATGGAATGAGATGCAAAAGCAAGGTATTGTTCTTCATCACGCACCTACAGTGAATGGAAGGAAGGAACCTTGTAGAGCTTGTATGATGTGCAAGCCACATAGAGAGACAATCCCACAAGAAAGCAAGAGCAGGTCAAAGGCTCCTCTAGTGTTGGTATACGCTAACTTGTGTGGTAAGATGTCTATACAGGCCTTGGGAGGATCTTCCTACATTGTGATCATCGACGACTATAGCAGGAAGATGTGGATGTACTTTCTTCGTGATAAGGCTCAAGCTTTTGGTAAGATTAAAGAACAACCACAACTTGTTGTAAATGAACCAGGGAAAGTGTGAAGAAGCTTGGAATAGGAGGTGGTGGTGAGCTCAACTTAGAGGAGTTGGAAGGCTTTTGCAAGTGCAAAGGGATAAAGTGTCAATCAGTGACACCTCACACATCACAACATGATGGCATTATCAAATGCAAGAGTCACACCATTGTTGAGATAGCATTGTGTATGAGGGAAGGCATGAGATTTCCTTATCAAAACAAAAACATTCATCATGTAGTCTACATTGGTAAGAATCCATCCATCTTACACTTTAGAATTTTTGAGAGTGTGTGTTATGCTCTTGTCCCAGGTCAAAGAAAGAACAAGTTGGAACCAAAAAGCAAGAGATGCATCTTCCTAAGTCATAATGAAAAGCAAAGGGCTTTCATATTGTATGACCATGAGGCAAAGAAGATCAAAGGGAGCCGTGATGTGGTGTCTATGGAGCAGCCACATGCAGTGGAGGACAAGAAAATAGTTTCCACTTTATCATCAAGCGAAGGAGTAATTCACTATGTACCTAACCCAAGAGTCATCCCTACCTATGAACAGGAGGAAGCATCGTCTTCAAATGGTGAGAAGAGATTCTACCAACCTAAATTCACCCAAACAGATTGGCTGTCATTGCAATGGGTGAAGGAAAAGCTCTATGGTCATAGTAATCCTATGCCAACAACTATTAAAGAGAAGGCAGAAGGACCAAGGAGATCACAGAGAATAGAGGAGCATAAGTGGGCTTCTACTCACATAGTCAATATATCCATGATCGTTGTGATTATGAAGCAAGTAATGAAGCCAATAATTGAAGATGAAGCACTTGTAGATTCGGCATGGAAGGAGGTTATGCAAGCCAATTTTCACAGCTTAATGAAGAATGAAGCATGGGAGGTCACTAGCACCAAGTGGGCTTGACAGGTCGAGCACATGATACAAGACACATTGATATCACAAGGACTTTCACTCATGAAGGGTTTTAGTTTTCAATACTCTTTTGCTCTAATGACCAATATTTGCATCATAGTGATGCTAGCAGCTCAAATGAAGTGGCAAGTTTCTATGTTAGATGTCAAATCAAAACTTTTGAATGTTGACCTCAAGGAGGAGGTACATGTGTTGCAACCACCAAGGTTTGAGGCTCCACATTCAAAGAGCACATTATGTAAATTGAAAAAGGAATTCTATGTGATGAGACAAGCCCTAAGATCATTGTACCAACGGATAGACATTGGGAACTACAGGAAGGTCTTTGGTAATCTTATCTATTTATGGAGTATCAGATAAGATATCACGTTTGTAGTCAGATTTTTTAGAATGCTTGGTAATAGACCTCATGAAGGATATTCAAGAGTTGGCAAGCACGTACAATTGAGAAGGATGGTGGAAATAGCATGCTATCCCATCAAGAAAAATGTAGTAGGTATCCTCACCAAAGTTCTTACAAAGGATCTACTTCAGATACATCTTCAAAGACTTGGCATTGGGCCAAGGAGATAGTTCATCATTTGGGTGGACATTGAGGGGGGGTGTTAGCTATGCTCAATGCCTCACCCTTATGTAGCACCACCATTGTTCCATAACACTCTATTTTGTAAGGCCCCCATTATAAGGAGAAGCCATGTGAGAGTGTTGGACATTGGTAGGTTCTTGAATTTGAGGTCAGATGAGGTCTAGAGTAGACCATTGATGGATAGTTAGGAAGGTTACTTCTAAGCCATTGGATTTGGGATTGATCCGATGTGAGGATCAACCTAAATCAAGGGCTAGAAACAAAAGTAGCTTTGTTCACTTGGGGAAGGGTTTATTTGATGTGGGCCATTGGATCTTGACTTGATCCTAAGTGTGGATTAAGCAAGATCAAGGGCTACAAACAAATGGTCATTGATCCTACCTTTCTACTATTGGATTCACCTCATAGATCAATGGTGGAGATTATTTTGGGCATGGATCAAGCTACCACGACCCTAGAACATGGGTAGGCCGACTTAGGCTTGGAGGAAATTATAAGGATGGTCCCCTTCCCATGTAGGATTATGCATTTGTGGTGTTTGGAACCATTAGGGTATCCATCTTAGTACCCATTGTGTTGGCCTATAGCCCTTCACCTAGCTTCTATCTAGATCACCATCTAAGCTCCATATAGGAAGTGCATGGGTGGATAGAACCATCTATATATTGTTTAGTGTTTGAGTTCCATTGTATTAGATTTATGAGTTTTGAGTTGAATTGAGATGAGTTCATCTTCTACTCATCTTGTGTCTACTTTCCATTACCACCATATATCTTGTGTTATTCCCATGAGTATCAATATGTCTCTTTCTATCTAACCTTGATCTTATATATGTGTTGTGGTAACTCCTACAGGGTATTATAGTTACACCATTAGCCCACCACTCAATCATTATTCATTCATTTTTCTTTTTTCTTACATTATCAAGTTGCTAAGGCCAAGGCAAGACTTCTTAGAATTTCCCATCATCCGAAAGAGGTGACACCAGACATTCCAAAAGAGATGCTAAATAGGAGAAGTGCATGTAGAACTTGTTTGCTCTAGAGTATTTAGTATCTTGGAAGCATTGGAACAACAAGATTTAATTATGCTTGAGGTGGAGATAACCTACATCAAATTCATCATTTGAATAATGCCACATATACTCCTTGAAGAGTTTTTTATTTGCATTCATTTATGGTATTGAGTGATTAATCACATATGATCACTTTCTTATATAAGTTGCAAAGCATTAACCTTTGTAAAAGGGAAATGTAAAAGGCCTAAAAGCCATGAGTTAGAAGTGGTTGGAATTGATTCTCAATCAATCAATCAAAAAGTAGATATGAATTCAAATTTCTCTTTGTCTATATTGTAGGAAAAGATTCCAATCAATCTAAACTATCAAACCCGCCTATTTTCAAATTCAAATTCATAAAGAAAAGGCATGGTGGTCATATTCTCAAAAGTAAGAGGAAATTTTCCAATTGTTATTGTGTTGGATGCTCTCAGTGTTTGAAGTCACAACTTCCATCCATTTTTAGAAGGTTTTTGTGAACTAGTCAAGGTGCAACTTATCTGTTTTGCATCAACTTGTTCTTTTTGATGTTCCAAAGTAACTATTGGCTTTTATTGCACTAACCAAAAGCCTGTACTTTGTCTACTTTACATATCCAAAGAGCTAGGGCTGGTCCTATGTTGGTTTGCTCTACCAACTTCACCACTTGACAACTCAACTTTCCCAGTCTCTCCAAGATTCTCCAACTTCTTTCAGTGGTATCAGAGCAACTTCAAGATGGGAGATGGCTTTCCATCAATGATTGAGAAGTAGACACAATTACGCTGCTTGTAAAATCCGAATGGAGGCTTATTTGCAAGGAAGAAAACTATATGGGATTGTATCAGTTGATGAAGCTATGCCTATTCCAAGATCCAAAGAAGGAGCTACTCAAGAGGAATAGATAGTCTCACACTTTGGTGTGCAACGGATGCTCAAGCAAGGTCATACATACTCAAATCTATCTCTAATTTTCTATTACCACATATTAGAGGATGCAAGACATCTCAAGAGACTTGGGATGCCCTTAAGGCTTTCTTTTCTACTAATATAAAGGCAAGGAAGAACCATCTTTGGAATGAGTTCAACCAGATGAAGAAGACTCTAAAACAAACCATCATTGAGTTTGTTACAAAGTTCAAGGATGTTGCGGATCAATTGGCATCCATTGGAGAGCTGATTGAAGAAGAGGCCATCATGAGCCGAATTCTCAACGGGATTAGAGGTGAGAAGCAATGTCAATCTTTCCCCACAGTCTATGATCTCATCACGGATGTGTAAACTCCGGACTTCAACATCTTTCTTGGAAAACACTTCAATCAAGAGGCGAACAATAGCATAAAGAAAGGTAACTTCTATCATGGTAATTCAACTAGTGCTCTATATGGAGATAAGAAGGACAAGAAGCTAAAAGGCAAGAAGAAGGAAGAATATGAAGAGGAGACTTCCGAAACCAACTTTGCAAGCAAGAGAAAGTGGAAAGGAAAGAAGAAAGGACCAAAGCATGACACGACCAAAGGCCAAAATGTTAAACCTTGTGCCATATATGATAAGACCAACCACACTATTAAGAATCGCTAGTTCAATGGGAAGACCCATAAAGGAAGTGGAAGAGGTGGATATGGTAGCAATAGAGGTAGAAGTGGATACAACTTCAAGAATAAGAATAGAGGTCATAATAGAAGGGACTACAAAAATTATTTAGAAGATCAACATCAGGAAGACTCATTGGTCTTGATGAATCTAAGTTACAAGGAAGGTAAAGAAGATGATCATTTATTCTACATAGATTCAGGATATTCAAATCATGTTGTAGGCAACATAGCTCTTTTATATGATTTGGAAAGTCCAAAGCATAGACATCAAGTTCAAACAGAGGATGACACAAACCATAGTGTGGAGAAAATTGGTAATGCAAAAGACTCCAATGGAAGGACAAATATTATGAGCAAGGTACTCTTTGTTCCCACTATTTTAAAAAGCCTAATAAGTGTAGGCCAAATAGTTGAGAAAGGCGGCAACTTAGGTTCATCCAACATGGAGATTTTGTAGAAGATCCATGTCAAGGCTTGAAGAAGATAGCTAGAGGTGAGAATCATGGTAGGCTCTTTACATTTGAAGTAGGAGAAACCAAGAACATAGCTCTATTCAACTTTGGGTCTCAAACACTAAATGAGCTTGAAGTGTGGCATAAGAGGCTAGTTCATGTGAATAAAAGAACCTTGAAAGACATACACAAGGATCAAAGTGTTCTTGGATTGCCAAACATATCAAAGCAAAATATGATCAATAGATATGATAAATGTCATATTGCGAAGGCACAAAGTCAACCATTCAACCAAAAAGGCTACATCCACAACAACACATTGGACCTAGTACATACAAATGTATGGGGACAAAACCAAAACCCTCATTGGCATAATCAAGATATTAGGTCTCATTTATTGATGAACATAGTAGATGGACTATTTTGTACTTTATCAAGAGTAAGAATTAAGTGTTTGATTGCTTCAAAAGTATCTAGCATATGTGAACAATCATATAGGTAGATCATTCAAGAAACTCTGATCTGATGGAGGGGGAGAATACTTCTCCAAAGAGTTTGATGAGTTCTTGCTGGATAAAGGTATCAAAAGAGAAGTGACTACCATGTACTCTCCTCACTAAATGGAATGGCACAGAGAAGAAACAAGACATTGGTTGGATAAGCTAGAACAATGATTGAAGAGAAGAGGTTGCCACATTATCTATGGGTAGAGGCTATTTCAACTGCTATGTACCTTGTCATTAGACTACCATCCAAATCACTCCAAGGTATGAATCCTTATGGAGCATCATATGGAAGAAAACCTAGGCTTGGACATTGCAAGGTGTTTGGTTGTTTAGCTTATGTTCATGTACCATCACAAATAAGAGGTAAGCTAGATGAAAGTGCAACAAAGGCAATGTTTATTGGGTATGATTCAACTCAGATGGGTTACAAGTTCTACAATCCTTCAACCAAGCAATTTACTAAAAGTAGAGATGTGAATGAAGAACATAGGTCTTGGTATGATGAAGACAAACAAAAGGTAACTCTACCATATGATTTTGATTTTGATTCTCATCAATTAGGAAGCAAGCATGATATAGAGGCCCGGGATCCAAGAAGTGATACAGATGACGACCAAGATGGAAAGGAAATTGATTACAAGCTATGGAAGTCAAGAGGCAAAGCAACGATGCAAGAGTGTGGAGAATTCTCCAATCAAGCACCTAGAAGGTCAACAAGGGAGAAAAGATAGCGAGAAAGGTATGGATATGATTCCACATTTGTTACAAAGCATTCAGTCTACTTGGAAAAGGACTCTCACTCCCTCTCTCTCTCTCTCCCTATATATATATATATATATATATATATATATATATATATATATATATATATATATATATAGGGAGAGAGAGAGAGAGAGAGAGAGAGAGAGAGAGAGAGAGAGAGAGAGAGAGAGAGAGAGAGAGAGAGAGAGAGAGAGAGAGAGAGAGAGAGAGAGAGAGAGAGAGAGAGAGAGAGAGAGAGAGAGAGAGAGAGAGAGAGAGAGAGAGAGAGAGAGAGAGAGAGAGAGAGAGAGAGAGAGAGAGAGAGAGAGAGAGAGAGAGAGAGAGAGAGAGAGAGAGAGAGAGAGAGAGAGAGAGAGAGAGATGGATGGATGGATGGATAGATAGATTGATAGATAGATAGATAGATTGATAGACAATCAGACAAACAGAAAGACAGACAGCCAGAGAGACAGATAGATAGATAGATAGATAGAGAGATAGATAGATAGATAGATAGATAGATAGATAGATGGATATATATATATATATATATATATATAGTTAGTTAGTTAGTTAGTTAGTTAGTTAGTTAGTTAGTTAGATAGATAGATAGATAGATAGGTGGACAGACAGACAAACAGATAGATAGATAGATAGATAGATAGATAGATAGATAGATAGATAGATAGATAGATAGATAGATAGATAGATAGATAGATAGATAGATAGATAGATAGATAGATAGATAGATAGATAGATAGATAGATAGATAGATAGATAGATAGATAGATAGATAGATAGATAGATAGATAGATAGATAGGTAGATAGATGGGTAGATAGATAGATAGTGTTAGACATTGGTCTACATAGACCACTCCATGTGTGTGTGTGTGTGGGACAAGGGCCATCCATAGCCAGGGTCCCTAGCTTGGGGGGTATCCTAAGGTATTCAATGATAATGGAGATGAGTGTTTCATTGTGACCACATGGTGATACTAGATCATTCTAGAGAATTACTATTTTGGATGCAATGAGATATATTCGATGGGAGGAGAGTGGCATAGAAATGATTCACGTCTTAGTTTTCAAAGCTTTAACAAAGAATCTAGGCTAGTCCTACATTTACTATTTAGAGATTCTTTGGGAAGTTTTGAGTCACTCTATGCATGGAATTTTTGGTTATCTTTTTTCTTTTTTTGGGGGGGGGGACTGATCATCATCCTCTTCGTCTGATTTCACACCTGCGTGAAGAAACTTAGCAGAAGACGTTTTGGAGCAAAAAAGAGAGGGTGGAACCCCCCCCCCCCCCCCTGAGAGAAGCCTCAAACCCCCTAAGGTGGTCCACACACCTATGACACTCAACAATGAGATCATCATCTGAGTGCATACCCACAGATTGCCACCCACAAGAGCCCTTTGACTGAGCAACGAGGAGAGATACACTCACTTACTCCCTTCTTCACTTGTTGTGAGGAAGTATGCAAATGAAGCTCCTTATATCTCTACTTTTGGCACCGAGAAGAGCTCATGTGGGATGAAGAAAGCTCATGCATGTGTGTTCGCTACTGAAGGAACTCTACAAAGGCCATAAATCTAGTTTTTTTCTTTTATATCATAGCCAAACCCCCTCACAAAAGCCTATTTAGCACACCTTTCTCCACCAAAATGGCCATATCTCACTCAAATATGATCCAAATTGGATGTTTCTATTGCATATAGAATCCTTATTGAGAGAGATATCATTTGGATAGTTGGAACCTAGCAATTGGATTCATATAAAGACTTGCACATATCTTTGAAGTTGGATGTTAAACATCAACTACCCCCATAAAAACATCTTTTTGATGCAACGAAGATCGAGATCCACTTGGAGACTCAAGAGGGTAGTCAGAGTAGCAAAATTGTATCTACGACATCAACGTCAGGTGCCCGCTCTGATGGTACTATCACATTGAATTCTTGTGATTTCATGCATTCCTACTCTTTTTATGAATTATTTCATACTTAGAACAAGCATAACACATGGCATATGCATCATATGTTTGTTCATAGGGTTGTTCAGCTCTTTGTCTTGTATGCAAATAGGATGGTAGTGTTTTCCTTTGCATGTACCACCAAGAAGACATAAGAACATTCAAAATTCTTATTTTTTATATCGTGCCGCCAGCATGAGGTTTTATGCAAGGGTGTGTAGTGCCCTTTGGTCTTACTGTATATATATTGTGCCCACTAGCAACTTTTACTTAAAATTGTGTGTAGTGCACTTAGTTATAGTTTTTTCTGATTTTCATTTTCCTACGAAAATGATGTCAAAATTTTCAATTTCTTTGTATGCATATGCATTAAAGTAGGAAAGCATATTAAGAGTTTTCATTTTTGTCATTTATTCATGCAACGACTTATTACTAGTTACTTTTTTCTATCACTTTATTACTTTAGGTGTGCACAAATACACAAATAAAAAAAAACATAAAACCATAAAAAAAACATAAAAAGAAGTTCACTTTTTCCTAGTATGGATTCAAGACCTTCTTCACTAGTTAGGGCTGACATGCACAAGACTGATCACCCTTTGGATGCTATAGAGACCATGAGTGCTAGGATCTCACTGCTAGAGACTGCACTTCATGATATCTTGGAGCATGTACATAGCTCCCAAAAAGAGGAAGTAGTAGCAGAGACCAACTTGTCAAGAATGGAAGTAGTGAGCATCAAACCATAGAAATTCCTAGCGAGAGTGTTCTAGTAAGAGAGGCCCAATGGCAGCTTAAAGATCTTAAGCAATCAAGATATCACGACTCTACTACTGCACAAACTACTGATGCTCTTGAGAAGTGGCTCAACAAGTGGGAGTAGTGCTTCCATCTATGCCATATCATGAACGATAGGCATAAAATTTAGTAGGTGACTTATAATTTTATGGACATTGCCCATAGGTGGTGGCATAAGATTGAGCAAGACAAGAAAGAACCCACTACATCGGAACAATTTAAAGTCTGTAACAATTTTGTACCAACTGACGAGAGTTCTAAAACATTAGAAACTTAATCTTTCATTAGTCAGAAAAATCAAACCATTCAAGATTATGTAGATAAGTATAGGGAGATACTTCTTAAAGTACTTGACTCTATCCCAGAGTTTCTCCAAGTTCACAAGTTTTTCTTGGGGCTTAGAGAAACTATCCGACCTCTAGTTAGAAAGAAGAGGTGTCACTTTTTGGCACATGCCATAGAGATGGCTCTAGTTGATGAGGATGGCCACAGGGGCATAGGCTCCCAAGGTCAGAGATCCTCATGGACTAAAATGAGTTGCCCCTTTTCCATGTCCACTCCTATCTTGTCCAGTGCACACCCTAAGAAAGAGGCTAAGTAGCTGCACATGATCAAGATAATTTCAGGAGGAAAAAGAAAAGTGTATTCTTTGGCTGAGAGGGCTTACAATAAGTCCATCCTTACCCCTTAGCAAAAACAAAAGACAATAAAGGAAGGATTATGCTATGGATGCCAAGGACAACACCACTTCAAGGACAATCCTAAGAAGAGAAAAAATAGTAGCAACCATAGTCATAAATCCTATATAAGGCAAGAGTGATGTAGATGAGGATTTCTGTGACTCCCCATCTTAGATATCATATCCTATAGTGGCCACGATGGTCACAAAGAAGGTTCCTTCTATGCGAGGCACTATGCTTTTGTCAATGGCATAGAAAGGATACCACTTTCCAGATACAAAACTCATTGTTAGGAGAGGAGTGGTGGCACAACAACCTATCAAGGTCCTCTTTGACACTAGGTGCATGCATAATGTCATTAGTTCTAGACTAGTCAGAAGGTTACACTTTTATATTGTGTAGTCAGAGTATGCCTACATTATGAGTATTTACTTATGCCATTTGGTTTGACTAATGCACTTGCTACTTTCATGATGTCAATGAATGATATTCTATGACCATTAATTTGAAATTTTGTTGTGGATTTTGTTGGTGACTTTTTGCTATATAGTAGGTTTGTACATGAGCATGAAAGTCACTTAAGATTAGTGTTAAATAAGTTAAAAGAAGATCATTTATTTGTAAATCCAAATAAGAATCAATTGTTCCTTCCATAGGTAGAGTATTTAGGGCATATGGTATCGGCCAATGTGGTTTAGATTGGATCTCAAGAAGGTCTCCATTATTCTAGCTTGGCCTACTCCTCAAGATGAGGGGCAGTTATAATCATTTCTAGGAGTTTTTGATTTCTATCAAAAATTCATTTCCTCTTATTGTTTGATAGCAACACCTATGATGAACTTGATTCAAGGAAAAGTGCCATATACATGGAAACAATAGCAACAAGAAATTTTTGATACTATGAAAGAAGCTATTTTAGAGGCTCCTATACTCAAAGTGGTAGATCCACAAAAACTATTTGAGTTAGAGAAATATGCGAGGGACATAGCCATAGGGGCATTCTTGAGCCAAGATGATAGGCCAATAACTTTTGAAGGAAAACATTGAGTAGTGCACAACACAATTGGCTAGTGCATGAATAGGAGTTGTATGCAGTCACTCTGTGCATGCTCTTAAAGTTTGGAGACACTATCATTATGGTGCAGACTTTAAGGTATATGCAGATCACCACAAACTCAAGTAATTTTGTAGTCAGCTAGATCTTTAAGGAAAACATGCTCGTTGGGCTAAGCTCATGTAGGAGTTTTGTATAGAAGAGGAAA